>JAYEVK010000185.1:0-212991 GCA_036346275.1 Otatea glauca
TAAGCCCTCGTTCCTTTTGGACCTTGATGCAGTCGTTATCACCTCCACTCGGTTCCTCTCCCTCTTCTACGCCCCGACCCCACGAGGGCTTCATCTCCGGAGCCGACCGAGTAGCGGGGCGCTATCCCCAAGTTCGTGGCGTGAAACAACTCGAGTGCCACCCGGTTGGGCGGCAGCGATTCATCTCAATATAATCATTGCGCGCCCGTGCGCGGTGGAAAGCCACAACTCAAGCAGCACCGCGCGTCAGAGGACTTGTCTTTCCTCGGTAAGGCCTGGAAGAAATGCCTCCACAAGGCCCAATGGGGCTCGATCCCCAGAAAAGCTTCACAGAGCGTGATGAAGATGGCGATATGAAGGACCCCGTTGGGATTAAGGTGGTGCACCTCCGCCTCGTAATGAAGAAGGAGCTCGCGCACGAACGGGTGTAGCGGGAGCCCGAACCCGCACTCGTAAAATGAGGCGGGTACAACGACCTCGCCGACCCCCGGCGCGGGGAAGGCGGCCCCAGACGGCACTCTCCACCCTGAGACCTCCTCTGGAGGCAAGAACCCTTTCTTCACCCGAACACGCCTGCAGTGGGCTGGATGGAACATCTTGTACGACATCTCTGAGAGAATGGGGAGAAGTGAGAAAGGGAGAAGTTGGAGTTTTTTCTTTCTCTTGCTCTCGCAGTCTTTCTTCTTGTCTCAGGCAAGCGAAGGAAGATGAGGAAGCAAAGGTGAGAGGTTTGCTCGAGCACCCCCTCACCCTATTTATAAGGGCCAAGTGGGCGCCAGCCGAACAGACGCCTCCTCGAGCGAAACGTCGCACATATCCTCATTCGTCGTGTTAATTGCCGAGCGAGCGTCTGACCAAGCGGGCGCCAGCCGAACAGACGCACCCTCGAAACGAAGCATCGCGCACATCCTCGTCTGCCGCGTTAGGCACCTGGTAACGCCCAGTTTCTAATTCAACTCTGCATTTAATCCTGACGAGACAACAGGAGCCCTAAAGACACCGCCTCGGGCCGCGCGTCCTGAGACCTCTTGGTCTCCGCCTTTAGGCCAGGATGGTTGCCCTGGGGCGCGTGCAAGAGGCCCGGCCCGGGCTGCAGTCCCCAAAGCGGCAAAGCTCGATGGCTCGTGGGGGGCCCACCGAAGGCTGTGGGTTCTAAAGGCCTATTCCACGGATGGACATAAGGCGCCCGTAGGAAATCGAGCAAGGCGAAGTATGAGGTGAGCCCAGTGGGCCTCGGTTAGGTCGGTGATGACCGATCACCTCAACTCGCGTCGAGACCATACTTCACACTCTCGGGAGCCATCGATGGCGACAGCCGGCTGTGCTCGGGGCGTGGACGACCGAAGGTCCCTACGGGATCGAGTAAAGGTTTTATGAGTCGCCCCACGCGTGAGCGGACACCTACTGGGACCGTCGCTCGGAAGGTTCCCCTTGGCGGGACCTCCCGGGACCCACTCGGATCACCCGTTATTAGCTCCACGAGCACGGCGTTCGAACCAAGCGGGTAAAGCGCGTCGCTCACCACCTCGGGTCCCACTGCGGGCCCGGGGTATCGTGTGGGATAGGCGGCGGCCACTCTCTCGCGGCTACCCTCGCGGACGAGGACTCGGTATGGATGCCCCACGTCCGGCTACGGCGTTAAGCGAGCCACGTCCGGCTACGGCGTAAGCGAGCCACGTCTAGCTACGGCGTTAAGCGAGCCACATCCGACTCGACGTTAAATGAGCCGCGTCAGCTTCGACACTAAGCGAGCACTTTCGGACACCGAACCTCGCGAAGAGGCATCCGGACGTCCTGCCAGAGCCAAGGCGCGGTCTAGCTTCTGACGTTAAATGAGCACTTGGGTACGAGAACCTCGCGAAGAGTCATCCGGTCGTCCTGCCAGGCCAAGGCGCGGTCTAGCTCTGACGTAAAGCGAGCGCGGGTACGGAACCTCGCGAAGAGGCATCCGGTCGTCCCTGCCGACCAAGGCATGGTCTAGCTACAACGTAAAACGAGCACTTGGGTACCAGAACCTCACAAAGTGGCATCCGGTCGTCCCTGCCGACCAAGGCACGGTCTAGCTACGACATTAAACGAGCACTTGGGTACTAGAACCTTGCGAAGTGGCATCCGGTCGTCCCTGCCGACCAAGGCACGGTCTAGCTACGACATTAAACGAGCACTTGGGTACCAGAACCTCACGAAGAGGCATCCGGTCGTCCCTGCCAACCGAGGCACCGTCTAACGTGCACTCGAACACCCCCTAAACAAGCATTCATGAGTTCGCACGTCCAACTGCTCGTGCCCAGAAAGAAGTGATCACCTGCCGATTGCCGATTCTCGAGGACCGAGTTAAGGAACAACCGAAGCAAGCTCATCGCAAAGATATTTGTAAAGGAAAAGGAGATTTCGTTATAGGCCATGAGCTCAAACTTTACACAATGTTACATAGGCGCCCAGCAGCTCAAAAGCTACTGTGAGCTACAAGATATGGTGGAGCTATTTACGCCCCAAGTATTATATCTTGAGCATCAATGCGGCGTCAATGCACTCCTGCGGTGGCGCACTTCTGAGTTTAGCGGAGCCGCCGCCGCTGCGCTGACTTCAATCAGCGCATCGGTTTTCGCCGCCGCCGCACTGGCAGCTACCGACGCGCTCGCACCATCGCCTCCAAGAGGGCCCTCCTTACCACCTTGAGCCTTGGAACAGCCTTGAGCAGCGCGTCGACGGCGGCGATACCTCGGGCTACGGTTTCTTCCTCCTCCCCGAGCTCAGCCATCGCCCGGTCACGTTCAGCCCAGAACTCGACCATGGGATCTTCTTCCTCTACCTCGACATCATCGCCAAAGCTAAAGATCAGTGGATGCCTCGAAGCCATTTTGAGGATTACGAAAGAGGACTTTAGTGCGAGGACAATTGTTGCAGTAAGCGATCGTACCCTTATATACCCGACGGAGGAGATCAAGCGTCTTCAAAATAAATCGAAACGAGGAAAGCGAAGCACCCTTCACGGGCCGAGGCGGCCAAGAAGCGTGCACGGTCAAGCGCGCGCTAAGCCATCGTGGCGCAGCGTGCGAAAGCAATTAAAAGCTTTGGAGGTTCGAATGCCCCGGCAGTTCCGGCAGGTGCGCCGGATGCGTTAGGGCACACTGGTGAAACTTCGCCCGATCGATCGGTCAGGCCGACCGGTCGGGCGATTACCTTTCACAAACCAAGATCAACCCTAATCAGTATCGGCGAACTCGTTCGGGGTTGAGGCTACTAACGAATACTCATACCGGGGTACCCCAGCGGCCCGGGATAACAAGCGAGGCTACCTCAAGCCCATTACCGACCAAAGGACCCGTGGGACCGCAAGGCGCCCCTCCCCGACCGTCGGGACTAGCGTCCCCGACCAAGTAAGGCTCCGACCCCACGGCGGTCGGGATCCTCCGACTCGACCAAATTAAGGCAACCTCCGCCAAGGGCCACGTGTCAAAGCCTCGCGATCTGACCCACGTGCCTGCGGACGGGGACAATCGAAGTGATTGTGCGGGAAGCGGTGGTTCTTTCCCAAGAGCGACATAAATGGGCTGCTTGAAGTCAAGCTTCCGATCCATGGCCGATCCACGAACAATACAAAACACGCTCCCTCCGAGGCGGTACCAGCGTTCGCACTACAGCGTTGTAACACCTAATTTTTGCTCTAATTTAAATTTTGGAGTATTTTTGATTTTTTTGAATTTTTGGGAATTTATTTAAGTTTATTTGGATTTATTCAAATAGGACTTTTCTTGAAAACAATTAAATAATGGAAAAGTTTTGCAAAGTTTTATTGCAAATATTTTAATGGAATTCCAAACATCTCAAAGTAATTTACGGAATTTTTAGAATTTTTCTGCTATTTTAAAAGCTCCAAATGATTTAATTGAATTTCTAGAATTATTTTAAATGTGAAATGATTTAAAAATCGGATGAGCGATAATGGGCGAGCCCATTCTTGTGCGTGTCGCCGACCAACCGCGGCGAAACCCTAGCGCCTTGACCCAAGTCGTCCGTCCGGATCGAGCGCTGTGAGTCGCCACGTCGCTGCATCGTGAGCCTTGGATCGTCGCCGCGCGGATCGCGCGAGATTGCGCCACGTCCTTCGCCCCGCGAGATCGCCGGAGGCGTGGGCTTTGATGGCCGTGATTTCGCCGGCGATTTCGCGCCGTCGGCAGCCCTTAAGTCCCGTTGATGGCGTCGTGCGAGACCTTCGCGCGCGTCTTTTGACTCCTCGCCGCATGCCGAGACCCTCTCTAGCGCTGGCGAGCTCGCCGTAGTTGCGTCTTTGTGCCGCGCGGTTTTTCGTCGTTTACCGCGCGGTTTCTCTCGCCGTCGCCAAGGTCACCGGAGTAATCCTTCCGCCAAGCCGCGTCGAGCGAGCCACTTCATCGCGGAGAAGCCCGTGCGCCGTGGGCTGCGTCATCTTCCTCAACTCGTGACCTTTTCTTCTGCGCGCCGTCGCCTTCACCGAGCCGTCGTCCGTCAGATCTTCGCCATGCGCTTACGGTTCATCCCGTCACTTTTCTTTGTGTTCTTCTAGAGTAGATCATGCTAGTTAGATGCGGATTGAGCGGTAGAGATTAGATCTAGTCTCTGTAACTTGGTTACATCTCGGTAGTTGGATCGTTAGTGTGCAGCGTAGGATTGAGCCACGTCGCGCCATGTATAATAAGCGACTCCGTAACTGGCCGTTGGATCGGATCTGAGCGGTTGAGTTGGATCTGGTTTTGCCCTAGGATCGCGCCGTTCAAATTTGAGCGTCTTGGCGGTGATAGCGCCGCACCTCCAACCAATCGCGTGCGGTCGCGTGTTTCCTTTGACGAGCGTGACCAATCTCGGCCGTTGATTTCAAGCGAGCCGTTGCGATTCTTGCCGCGTGTCGCTGCGTATCCGGCGTCGCCGAGTCCGCGCGTGTGTTGGCCGTTGGATCAGGGGACCGTTCGATGCGTGTGGCGTGGCGTGCGGAAATCGGCGTCGCCGAGCCGCGTGAGCATAGGATCGACCGTCGATTTTAGCGAGCGGTGCGGATTTTGCCGTGTGGCTGCAGCGTTACGTGAACCAAGTCCACGGTGGACGAGCCGAACCGTGGACCCGATCCATAGACGAGCGATGTGGCGGCCTGCAGGCGTGCCGCGTGTCGGCGGCGTCGGCAATGATGTCATAAATATTTTTATATATAAAAATATTTCGACCAATTTCATTTTGTGCTGACGTCATCATGACGCAGTCTTGGCGTCATAAAGCGAATTTCAGTATAAAAATAATTCAGAAAAATCGGATTTTCTTAATTTCGTATTTTGATTTTATTCAAACTTCAAATGACTATAACTTTGGCATTTTAACTCGGATTAGGGTGATTCAAATTTCTAAAATTCATAAAATTGTGAGCTATTTAATGGTGAATTTTATTTGAATTTTTGAGGTCATTTAGTCTTCTGTATTAGCTATTTATTGCATATTTTGTTTGTGCAGCGTGAGCGCAAATTTTAGGAAAGTTTCGAGGAAGAATTAGTCGCTCAAGACCAAGTTTGAACAAGACCAGCAACTCTTTGAAGGCAAGTGATGCTTTGATCATTTTGATCCCAGGTTTTTAAAATGTAGTTTATGCTTTGAAACTATGCATGCTTATTTATTTAAAATGAATTTAAATTGATTCGGGATAATGTAGTTAATCAACCCATTTTGTTATGCCACCTTGAATTATTAATTGTATGCCTAAATCATTGTCACCTAAGTTTGATTATATTAGTTGGATGTTAATATTGTGCCAACACGGGAGGCTAGGCAGTGAGTAGATGCTTAGCCTTACAACGAATCATGAGTGATCTTTCGGAAAAATGCTACAATCTTGATTAAAGACATTGAATGTATTTTGAAAAGTGGTGTGATGATGCCACATGATGAGATTGAGTACTGACACTGTGTGGTTCCGTCCGATGTTGAGTTATTCTTGGCATGTGTTGCACAATAATCAAGCTGGGTGGGAAATGTTTTAGGCTAGGGCAAGTGGCAAGAGGTTTGTGTGCTGGTGGGCTGTGTGGCTTTGGGTTGATGAGTGATGTGAGTCTGTGTGCCACATTGGGTGTGTGCCTTTGTTGAGTGTTGGAAGTCTTGCCTTGGTCGATTAAGGACTTCACCTTGCAAGCCTTTGATCTGAGTCACCGTACAACCACATATGCGATATGGGACTGACCTAGTTGACTAGGGTTACGATATCTTTCCTCGATACCTCGGGTGTGAGACACAGGGTGTTTACGTATGGGGGCGTACGTGCTACGGCTTGGTGCCCATCCAGCGGTGATTGGCGGTCCTATACTTGACTCTGTGTGAGGAAGTGATAGTGAAGGCAATCTGGAGAGGTTCTTTGGTTAAGGTAGAAGTTCTGAAAAGCTTTGTTGCGAGACAATCACGTGTGGTGGCGGTGTATCTTGTGGGTAAAGTGTACAACCTCTGCAGAGTGTCAAACTATTGAATAGCCGTGCTCACGGTATTGAGCATTGCTCGGGATTCTGATTAAGGGTAGATTTTCATAAACAAAATATGGGAAGGGTGGTGTGTGCCAAGTGTTAAAAATGAGCTATTAAGGTGTGTGCGAGAATCTTGAAGAAAAACCATTTGAAGAAATTAGTATTACTTATAAGCTGTTCCAATGCTTTAATCTAATTAAGATATTGGTTTAAAATTGTTGTTTGATGCAAAAGAACCATTTAAGCCAACCCTTTGGAATAAGCTTTGCATGTAGTAATAGCTTGCATTACATGCATTACTTGTTGAGTGCCTTGTGTACTCACCCCACCCTTATCAACCCCAACATCGGTGGAGGAGACTACACGGTTTGGGAGGAGGAGTACATCGAGGATCTGAACAACTAGGGGCAAGCCCGGTCGGTTACTGTGGCAAGATGAAGGCTTCACGACCTTTACTTATGTTCATTGCTATTTCTTTACTTTGAATAATGTAAGCCTGTGTGGTTGACTTATCTGTAAGGAGACCATAAGGTCGTACAACTCGATTTATATACATGTTTGCACTATTTATTCTTATATCTTTGTGAATATCATGTAATGTGCAACCCTGTATGATTGTGTGTGCTAAGCGTGATCTGGTAGCACAGAATACACAGAGGGTCGGATTTGCAGTTCGGGTCCCGGCAGAGGTGGTATCGAGCAGGTTGATGTGTAGGTCTTGACCCTAGTTTGGTCGTGCCTAGGAGGGTAAAACTATTTTCTAAAGACCTAATCAACTTGAGCAAGAATATCAATGAAATCTTGACTTATCTCTTCTCTCTTGTTTCATACCTATCTTTGAATTTTATTATTCTCTGTTTAATTTAAACAAGGTTTATTTTGTCGGATGAGGATGATCCACACCTATGGAGAGCGCACGGAGGATACGGCTGCGGAGTTATGGCGTATGATGCGATTGCTCGGAGGTTTTGACAGACCACCATGTCGAGGACTTGGTGGTGCAGGCGAGGACTTGGCGTCGCTGGGATGTCAAGATCACGATGTATGCTCGGGAGAAGCGAGGAGAGCCGTCCTATCTACATCACGGTCGGAGGTCTTCTTTTGAGGCGGAATCCGAGTCGGCGCGTCGAGCGTCGGCGGTGCCGCGCCTACTCCGCGAGTTGGAGGCACCGTTTTTCGTCACCATCGCGTCGAGACAATCGTTTGGAGAGGATGGAGCTTGTAGAGGAGGACACCACTATCACCCACTGGCGAGTGCGTCATCGCCCGGAGGGCGCCTTGGGCGAGACGGTCGGGAGTTGCGAGAGGACCACGCCGAGGTCGCGAGAGGCAAAGATCCGGTGCGGGAGGGCTTAGCTCACTCCATGCGAAGATCCGGGAGTTGGAGATGGCTTTGTATGGACCCGAGCACAGAGCGATTCTAGAGTTACGATCGGATCCGGAGGAGCAGGCGGGAGACACCGGTCTGAGGGCGAGCGGCCCGGGACCGGTAGTCGATGGGGTCATTGCACCGGCCGCGATGAGTCACGGGACGGTTGCCCGATTCGGAGCACCCACGGTGTATGCTCAGGGAGCCATGGCCGGGTTGGCTCGATGAGTGATCGAGTCTAGTAGAGTGTAGTGTCGAGACTCGAATGTCTGAGTCGCGTCTTTTTCTTCAGAGTCACCATTAGGTGTGAGTCGTCATGGATTCCTATGTTTGCTTACTTGTTTTTGGTTGTGAGTGTCTCGTATGTGTTGCATTGCCCTTAGGCACTTGTGAGCAACCGTACTGCTTTATATTATATCAATAAAGTGGCTAAATAATTTAAGTTACACCTGTTTCCCCACATGAATTCTTCTACTTGTCTATGCTTTCTTCTTCTCTTAACCTTGGAAGCTGGCAACAGATGGTGAGGACTCGTGGAAATGTTGGAGCCAGCGGAAGTGGAGCTAACCAGGCGGACAACCAGAATGAAGAGCCGATCCCTCAACCGCCGCAGTCGATATCACGAGAACACAGGAGCCTTCTTGGCGCCGGACTCAACTTATGAACACGATGGTTCAAACCATGCGTGAGATATCCAATCAAGCTGCTGTGAGATGTTCAACACAGGGGTAACCATGGACCACACCCCTACTCGGGTTGTCGGAGTTTATGAGGACTCGTCCACCCACTTTCTCGTAACGCCAATCCACTAGAAGCGGACGATTGGCTAAGGACAATTGAAAGGAAGCGCACATTACCGGTGTGTAGGACATGAGAGGGTACTCTATGCCTCTCATCAACTCGAAGGACTGCTGCGAGAATGGTGGGAAAACCTGCGCAACTCATGAGGACCCACAGTATCACGTGGGAGAATTCACCTCGACCTTCGCGCGATTACCATGTACGAGGTATCATGGATCTTAAAAGGAGAATTAGGAGCCTCAAGCAAAGCGGCGATCGGTGGCGATTACGAACAAGTTCACCCAAGCGCACGCTACGCACCGGAGGGCGTGGCTACGGATAAGGCAGGACAATCCCGCTTCATGAAGGGATTGAATGCGAGGAGTTGCAGTGGGGTGATCACCCACATTCCACGACTTCCAAGAGCTAGTTAACAAAGCTCTTATCTTAGAGGACAAGCGCAGAGTTGGATGACAGAGAAGCGAGAATGGCGCAACAAGGAGGTCGTCGGGGCGAGAGGCGAGGGCGGCACCTCAGCAGTTCATCGGTACCGGCCCGAGAGGCAATGATAGGGCACCACTGCAAACAAATCGCCCGATGGGTCGAGAATGTTGAGACTCGGCCAGGCGTGGCATAGGTGGAGGAACCTCTCGGCGGTGGGAAGGCGTTGCTATCATTGCAATGAAATGGGGCATTTGCCAACAAGCGCCCTAAGAAGGAGGTGTCACCCGGTCCGCTTTAACCTAGGAACACATCGGCAAGGACTCCGCGCCAATCGTGAACCGTGGGGCATCAATAGCGACAACTCCATCCCAAGGAACTGCGAGGCGAGTCAACCACATTACAGCGGATGAAGTTGAGAATGCCACGGACGTTATCTTGGGTAAGTTCTAGTAAACTCAATACCACTACCGTTTTATTTGATTAGGAGCTTCGCATTCTTTTATTTCCGAGATTTTGCTGTTCAAAATGATATGGAAATAGTGAATCTTAAATGTGTGCTCATAGTCAATCCACGGATCGAACTCCGATCTAAAGTAGGATGTTACGGGGTAAGACTAATAATTAATGGAGTTGAGTTCTAGCGAACTTAATCGTCATAATACCCAAACCTTGGATGTTATCCTCGGAATGGATTGGTTAACCAATCACAAAGCGATATTGGATTTGTGGAAAAAGAGTCATATCGGTCGAGGCGGATGGAAAGAAGATTGAGTTTGAAGCAAAACCGGTGCGGGATGGACAATTAATGGTCAACGGACATGAAGGCATCGGCGTAGAGGAAGTTTCCATAGTCAATGAATATCGGATGTTTTCCGGAAGATTTACGGAATGCGCGAGATAGAGATATCGAGTTCGTGATAGAGTGGTTCGAGGACAGCTCCCATAGCTAAGAGACCTTACAGGATGTCCACAGAGGAATTGGTGGAAATGAAGAAGCAAATTGAAGAAGCTATTTGGAAAAAGGATTTATAAGACCTAGTTCATCGCCATGGGGAGCACTGTCTTATTCGTCAAGAAGAAGGGCGGAAGTTTCGGGATGTGTATAGACTATCGTGCACTCAATGACGTGACGATAAAGAATAAGTATCCGCTACCGGGATCGATGATTTGTTTGACCGATTGAGAGGAGGCGAGTCTTCTCCAAAATTGATCTCGATCGAGGATACCATCAATTGAAGATCCGATCGGAGGATATTAGAAGGCGCATTTTCGTCAAGATATGGACACTCTGAGTTCTGATGATGTCTTTTGGTTTGACAAATGCACCGGCATATTTCATGAACTTAATGAATAAGGTTTTATGGAATATTTGGATAAGTTAGTCATCGTATTCATAGATGATATCCTTATCTATTCAAGGCGAGAGAGAGAAACCTTAGAGCATTTGAGGCTAGTCCTTGAAAAGTTGAGAGAGCAACGATTGTTTGCAAAATTTAGCAAATGTGATTTACGGAAGAATAAGGTTGAATTTCTTGGACACATAATGTGCGCGAGGAGTTGCGGTAGATCCAAAGAAAGTGGAGCAGTTCTACATTGGGAACAACCCAAGTCGGTAACCCAAATCCGTAGTTTTCTTGGAATGGCGGGGTATTACCGTCGATTCATCGAAGGATTCTCTACGATTGCGAGATCTCTTACGCAATTGTTGAAAAGGAAAGGAAATTCCTATGGACACTGAGTGTAAGAAGAGTTTTGAGGAGTTGAAGAGAAAATTAACATCGGCTTTGTACTAGTTTTACGATGTTCATCAAGACTTGACATCTATTGTGATGCATCGCGTCAGGGATTGGGATGCGTGTTGATGCAAAATAGGAAGGTAATTGCCTATGCATCAAGGCAATTGAGACCACATGAGGAGAACTATCCGACTCATGATTTGGAATTAGCTGCCGTAGTGCATGCACTAAAGATATGGCGTCATCATCTCATCGAAATAGATGTGAAGTGTATCACGATCATAAAAGTCTTAAGTATATCTTCACACAAGTGACCTAAATATGAGGCAAAGAAGATGGTTAGAGTTAATCAAGGATTATAATGTAGAATTCACTACCATCGGGTAAAGCCAGCGTGGTGGCGGACGCCTTGAGCGAGAAAGAACCATAGTGTAAATATCTTTGTTGGAAACAAGTCGAGTGGTGTGTAAGGATTTCGAAATTAGAGCTGGAAATGGTACGGAAGGATCCTAGCAACTTTGGAAGTAAGACCTACTGGAAGATCGGATCGAGGGAAGGGCAAAAGATGATGATAAGATCAAAAGAATTAAGGGCAAAATGGATGAAGGCAAAGCAAAAGATTTCAAGCTGGATGAACAAGGTACTATGTGGTTTAAAGAGCGCATTTGTATGCTTAGAACAAAAGGAGTTGAAGCGATTAATGCAGGGAGGCCCATGACTCCAAGTACTCAATTCATCTAGGAAGTGCGAAAATGTATCAAGATTTAAAGGAGAGATTTTGGTGGCCAAGCATGAAGCGAGAAGTCGCGAATACGTTGCAATATGTGACATATGCCAAAGAGTCAAAGCTATGCACCAAAGACCAGCGGGGCTATTACAACCCCTAAAGATACGAATGGAAATGGGAAGAAATTGGTATGGATTTCATAACGGATTGCCTAGAGCATAAAGTGGATATGATTCCATATGGGTCATAGTAGATCGTTTAACTAAAGTGGCACATTTCATACCGTGAAGACCACTTATTCCGAGACCGGTTAGCGAGAACTCTATATGTCAAGAATTGTTTGTTTGCATGGAGTACCAAAAAAATAGTGTCGAGACAGTACCCAATTTACCTCCAGTTTTGGGGTAAGCTACATGAAGCGATGGGAACTCGTTTGAACTTGATCTGACATACCATCCATGAGACAAATGGACAAGCGAGAGAGTCAATCGGATATTAGAGGATATGTTGAGGGCATGTGCCTTAGCATATTCCACCTCATGGGACAAGTGTTTGCCTTATCTTGAGTTTAGTTACAACAACGATTATCAGCGAGTTTACAAATGTCTCCATTTGAAGCTTTGTATGGTCGGTCTGTCGAACACCATTGAATTGGAATGAGGCAGTGACGACATGTTTTGGACGAGACATTCTTGAGAAGCGGAAGAACGGATCATACTGATCGAGGGAAAGATTGAAGATTGCACAATCAAGGCACAAGAGTTATCTTGACAACCGTCATGAGGAGGCGAGCTTTGAACAGAAGATTTTGTGTACCTTAGAGTCACGCCTCTCAAAGGAGTTAGAAGGTTCCATGCAAAGGAAAGCTCGCACCCAGATATGTCGGACCATTCAAGATCTTGAGCGCGAGAGGTGAAGTTGCTTATCGATTGGAGTTACCGTCGTTTTTGGCGGAGTGCATGATGTATTCCATGTATCTGGCGAAGAAGTGTCTTGATCTGTAGGAAGAGCAAACACCTTTGGAGGCAATTGAGTGCAAGAAGATCGACTTACAAAGAACATCAGATGAAGATTACGGGCGTAATGGACAGAGAGACAAGGAACAAGTCAACACGTTCTGCGAGAATTCAATGGAGCAACCATTCGGAAAGTGAAGCAGCGTGGGAGCGTGAAGAAGATCGAAGAAGGAGTTCCTAACCTATTTACGTGAGCGACCACGAATCTCGGGGCGAGATTACATTAAGGGAGGTTTGTAACACCTAATTTTTGCTCTAATTTAAATTTTGGAGTATTTTTATTTTTTTGAATTTTTGGGAATTTATTTAAGTTTATTTGGATTTATTCAAATAGGACTTTTCTTGAAAACAATTAAATAATGGAAAAGTTTTTGCAAAGTTTTATTGCAAATATTTTAATGGAATTCCAAACATCTCAAAGTAATTTGGAATTTTTTCGAATTTTTCTGCTATTTTAAAAGCTCCAAATGATTTAATTGAATTTCTAGAATTATTTTAAATGTGAAATGATTTAAAAATCGGATGAGCGATAATGGGCGAGCCCATTCTTGTCGCGTGTCGCCGCCCAACCGCGCCGAAACCCTAGCGCCGCCCAGCCCAAGTCGTCCGTCCGGATCGAGCGCTGTGAGTCGCCGCGTCGCTGCATCGTGAGCCTTGGATCGTCGCCGCCGCAGACCTGCGAGATTGCGCCACGTCCTTCGCCCCGCGAGATCGCCGGAGAGCGTGGGCTTTGATGGCGATTCCGCCCGGCGATTTCGCGCGCGTCGAGGCAGCCCTTAAGTCCCGTTGATGGCGTCGTGCGAGACCTTCACGCCGCGTCTTTTGACTCCTCGCCTACGCCGCGAGACCCTCTCTAGCGCTGGCGAGCTCGCCGTGAATTCGTCTTTGTGCGCCGCGGTTTTTCGTCGTTTACTTCGCGCGGTTTCTCTCGCCGTCGCCAAGGTCACCGGAGTAATCCTTCCGCCAAGCCGCGTCGAGCGAGCCACTTCATCACGCGGAGAAGCCCGTGGCGCCGTGGGTGCGTCATCTTCCTCAACTCGTGACATTTTCTTCTGCGCCGCCGTCGCCTTCACCGAGCCGTCGTCCGTCGATCTTCATCGCCGCGCTTACGGTTCGTCCACGTCACTTTTCTTTGTGTTCTTCTAGAGTAGATCTGCCGTTAGATCTGGATTGAGCGGTGAGATTAGATCTAGTCTCTGTAACTTGGTTACATCTCGGTAGTTGGATCGTTAGTGTACGCGTAGGATTGAGCCACGTCGCGCCATGTATAGTAAACGACTCCGTAACTGGCCGTTGGATCGGATCTGAGCGGTTGAGTTCGGATCTGGTTTTGCCCTAGGATCGCGCCGTTCAAATTTGAGCGTCGCGGCGGTGATAGCGCCGCACCTCCAACCAATCGCGTCGCGATCGCGTGTTTCCATTGACCGGCGTGACCAATCTCGGCCGTTGATTTCAAGCGAGCCGTTGCGATTCGCGCCGCGTGTCGCTGCGTATCCGAGCGTCGCCGAGTCCGCGCGTCGTTGGCCGTTGGATCAGGGGACCGTTCGATCGCGTGTGGCGTGGCGTCGCGGAAATCGGCGTCGCCGAGCCGCGCGAGCATAGGATCGATCGTCGATTTTAGCGAGCGGTGCGGATTTTGCCGCGTGGCTGCCGCATTCGTGAACCAAGTCCACGGTGGACGAGCGAACCGTGGACCCGGTCCATAGACGAGCGGCGTGGCGACCTGCAGGCGTGCCGCGTGTCGGTGACGTCGGCAATGGCGTCATAAATATTTTATATATAAAAATATTTCGACCGAATTTCATTTCTGTCTGGCGTCATCATGGCGCGATCTTGACGTCATAAAAGCGAATTTCGATATAAAAATAATTCAGAAAAATCGGATTTTCTTAATTTACGTATTTTGATTTTATTCAAACTTCAAATGACTATAACTTTGGCATTTTAACTCGGATTTGGGTGATTCAAATTTCTAAAATTCATAAAATTGTGAGCTATTTAATGGTGAATTTTATTTGAATTTTGAGGTCATTTATTCTTCTGTATTAGCTATTTATTGCATATTTTGTTTATGCAGTAGAGCGCAAATTTGCGGAAAGTTTCGAGGAAGAATTAGTCGCTCAAGACCAAGTTTGAACAAGACCAGCAACTCTTTGAAGGCAAGTGATGCTTTGATCATTTTGATCCCAGGTTTTAAAATGTAGTTTATGCTTTGAAACTATGCATGCTTATTTATTTAAAATGAATTTAAATTGATTCGGGATAATGTAGTTAATCAACCCATTTTGTTATGCCACCTTGAATTATTAATTGTATGCCTAAATCATTGTCACCCTAAGTTTGATTATATTAGTTGGATGTTAATATTGTGCCAACACGGGAGGCTAGGCAGTGAGTAGATGCTTAGCCTTACAGCGAATCATGAGTGATCTTTCGGAAAAATGCTACAATCTTGATTAAAGACATTGAATGTATTTTGAAAAGTGGTGTGATGATGCCACATGATGAGATTGAGGTGCACTGACTGTGTGGTTCCGTCCGATGTTGAGTTATTCTTGGCATGTGTTGCACAATAATCAAGCTGGGTGGGAAATGTTTTAGACTAGGGCAAGTGGCAAGAGGTGTGTGCTGGTGGGCTGTGTGGCTTTGGGTTGGTGAGTGATGTGAGTCTGTGTGCCACATTGGGCTGTGTGCTAGTGTTGAGTGTTGGAAGTCTTGCCTTGGTGGATTAAGGACTTCACCTTGCAAGCCTTTGATCTGAGTCACCGTACAACCACATATACGATATGGGACAAACCTAGTTGACTAGGGTTACGATATCTTTCCTCGATACCTCGGGGTGTGATACAGGGGTGTATCTGTATGGGGGCGTGCACGTGCTACGACTTGGTGCCCATCCAGCGGTGATTGGCGGTCCTATACTTGGCTCTGTGTGAGGAAGTGATAGTGAAGGCAATACTGGAGAGGTTCTTTAGTTAAGGTAGAAGTTCTGAAAAGCTTTGTTGCGGACAATCACACATGTGGTGGCGGTGTATCTTGTGGGTAAAGTGTACAACCTCTGCAGTGTCAAACTATTGAATAGCCTTGCTCACGGTATTGAGCATTGCTCGGGATTCTGATTAAGGGTAGATTTTCATAAACAAAATATGGGAAGGGTGGTGTGTGCCAAGTGTTAAAATGAGCTATTAAAGGTGTGTGCTTGAGAATCTTGAAGAAAAACCATTTGAAGAAATTAGTATTACTTATAAGCTGTTCCAATGCTTTAATCTAATTAAGATATTGGTTTAAAATTGCTGTTTGATGCAAAAGAACCATTTAAGTCAACCCTTTGGAATAAGCTTTGCATGTAGTAATAGCTTGCATTACATGCATTACTTGTTGAGTGCCTTGTGTACTCACCCCACCTTGCTTATCAACCCCAACATCGGTGGAGGAGACTACACGGTTTGGGAGGAGGAGTACATCGAGGATACAAACAACTAGGGGCAAGCCCGATCGGTTGCTGTGGCAAGATGAAGGCTTCCACGACCTTTACTTATGTTCATTGCTATTTCTTTACTTTGAATAATGTAAGCCTGTGTGGTGACTTATCGTAAGGAGACCATAAGGTCGTACAACTCGATTTATATACATGTTTGCACTATTTATTCTTATATCTTTGTGAATGTCTGTAATGTGCAACCCTATATGACTGTGTGTGCTAGCGTGATCCTGAACTGGCACAGAATACACAGAGGGTCCGGATTTGCAGATTCGGGTCCCGACAAACGTCAACCATCGTCGAGTTCACTGAAGGCGGTCGCGCGGTTCAGCGCAGCGACTAATGCCCTGCCCACCAGGGCTACCGACCCAGCATGGGCAAACCGGACCACGACCCATCACCAAAGCGAAAAGGCTAATGCTCCCGGCGTAGGTTTTCTCTCCTGCCCTCTCCCAACTTCCCATGTAACCTGCCCCCTCCAGTTGTATAAAGGGAGGCAGGGGCCTCTGGGAGTGGGGCGTCTGAGAGATCTCCTCTTCTCGCTAGGCCTTTGCGAACACTCTTGTGCTCAAACTCTTTGCTCTTATTTGTAAAACGTTGTGCAGCCATCTGCACCTAAGGCAATACAACACCACCGAACGAACTGGAGTAGGGACATTCGGCCCGAACCAGTATACACCTTGGGCTCTCGAGTCTAACCATTCAGGGACAAGGAACGCGTGACCCCTTTAACTTACAAATTTACTTGCCGGTGCTAGAAACGCCGACACTTTGTTTCCCGCTTAAAGGTCTTGTAGAGAACATTGGTTGTCCTTGAATGCCACTGCTCCTTTGAGTTATCACTTACCACCCCCATAATTTAACTGTTGCTTAAGTACACCAAAATACAACCTTGATCCGCTATTACATCATTATCAACCTGAGGTCAGGTCCTCTTTAGTCTTGGGAGCTGAGACCTGCCGTGGGGCTGCCACCTGCCACTCAACTTTGCTGCGTTCCTTGAGGGCATATGCTCCTCTAGGGCATGACTTCCCTGATACCTCATCCGGGGCCACTTTCTGCATGACTTACCCTTGCTTCATTATGCCTTACTGTATGTTTACTTCCATCCAGGTTCAAAAACCGTTTTCAAAAGTTTACTGTCTAGTTACCGGTCCAATCCTGATCACATTTCATTTTTCTTTCTTCAACAATTTTCAAATTCCAACAAAATCTAATAGCATGTGGAGTTCAAAACAACAAAAAAACAGTTTAGATGGCATACTCTCACCAGGAGCTACAGCGCTTCGGTAACCATCAGGGGTTCCTAGCGGTAACCAGCTGGTTACCGCTGAGATTTGGAACCCTGTTTCCAGCTGACCCAAACTTGGCAGCCTAGAATTGTATTGAATCTTGCCTGGCCTAATAATATTGTACCTTTTCTATGTGGACATCTGTATAGCCTTTTGGATAACCATGCACTTGTCCCATGAAATATATAGGTATTGCACTAAATGAGCTGCTTGTCACAATCTGTTTCGTGTCTTAATGCATTGTTGAACTGATCATGCAGTTGTGCTTTCCCAAAGAAAAAAAATTGTTTATTGAAAGATAATTTCAGCTTTATAGTGTTACTTGACACGGACACGGGAGTCGGAATCCGACTCGAATCCAAGGTGTCTGATTCGGCAAAAAAAATTTGACACGGGGAAATGCTACTCGTAATTGGATACAATTATTGGGATTCGAGATGTCCTATTCGGCAAAAAGTTTTGGGCACAGGTGTCCGAGTAACATTGCAGCTTTGTCTATTGAAGAAAGTTTTTACTCCCTCTAGTCATAGAAGAGTGGCATTTTAAACTTAATAAAATTATACTGTTATGAAAGTACTTTTTGAGACAAAAACACACATCTTATTTTCATGCATCCAATCTAAATATTTAAAAAGATGCGGATAGCCAAAGTTTAGAAATTTTACCTCACGTATCCCCAAACATCACTCTTGTGTGACTGATGAGGGTAGTTATTTCACTTGTGGCCATGCTGTCTACATTGGTTTATTGAAAGGATATGTTTTACTGCTAATTGTGCATCTCATTATACTGATGGAAAAGGTTGTTTATAACAAATTCTAAATTTCATTTTTAGGAGCAAAATTAGAGGCACCATCTTCTTCAGGAGAGATTAAAAATTACTGCTTTAGATCAGATGTGCCTTCCCCACTTCTCACAGTGTTGTTGTAGGGACGGCTTCACTCCTTCCCAAATGCAAACCGCTGTCTGAGGAAGAGATTGAGGCTATCATGGTGCGTTCTTTGTTCACAGATGCTGAAATACAAAGCAAACGTTTTAGGGTTGTCCTTAAGGTTTTCAGTAACTTGTACTCGACAAACAATTATGTCCCATTTTCTTGTGTAGTTTGGACCCAAATTATATTATACGTGAAGTTTACAGAATGATTATGTCATTGTTGCTTAACATGTGCAGGTTTGTTGATTAAAAATTAAAGGTCTAAAGAATAATGGCAAAATGCTAGTTAATCACCCTTGCTAAATCAATCAACAATCATCATGGCTGTTTGTAATCTGCTGTCAGTCTTTATAGAGTGGTACTTGGTGTATTTTGTGCACTTGTTAGAGAGGAGTCACTGGACTAGGTTACAGATGCTCTATATGGACTAGTAATATTGCTGCAATGCTGCTTTCTCAATTTCTTTCTATTGAGGTATACAGCTTTCTGACCACTTGCAATTTTTTTTTAAAAAAAAACATAAGGGCGAGGGGTTGTTAAGTGTGTCTATCCCCATCATAAACCCATGGTATTTGAAATTTTCTTTACATCAGTAAAACTGTTGATATGAACATGAGTACATGACCCCCCAAAAAGGAGTTTGCAATGCACTCTTTTCCAAGACTATGGTTCCTTGCTACTTCTATGATTGCGCGCCCTCAATTGGTTTCTTTCTTTCTTTCCATCTACCTACCCCGTAGCTCATGTACAACCTATTACCCTTATGGCCTCATATACTTTGTAGTTTCAATGCTACTTATTCCCTGGGATGTTTTCTGTAGCATATTTAACTCCTGAATGCCTGAGTTCATTGACAATTCCTTTGTTGTTTTGGTTGTGCTGTTTGTTCTACAACTTTATGAACTATGTTATACTATTTAACATGGAAATACATATTTCTGTGCAGCTAGGCGGTTCCTTCAGATATTCCTTCCAATGGATGGGGCTTTTTGTGGAGCATCGATAAGATACTGTAAATCCTACTTTCTTATTCTTCACCTTGAAGGGCGTTATTAGAACCATGTTGATATGGAACTCTTCCTGTTATTCAATTTTGGTGTCAGGAAGTCAGCTGTTGCGACACTTTTTTGAATATTCTCAACATGTGACTGACCAATTGTCGACACTGAACATGTGATGTATCAGTGCCTTGCCAAAACATGTTGATCAGGGAATGATTTTATGAATCAACATTTCTTTTCGTGTTTTGAGTTGTCCACAAGATCAGTATGTTTCTTTTTTAAGTGGGTGTACTTTTTTTTTCCCTCATGCATGGTTTGAGTTCTTACCTGATATTATGTCGTTGGTGACCCTCAGCTGCAGTTTTCGGTTCTGTACTCAGAAGTCTGGGCTTGCAGGGATCGTCTTCTATTCTGCGATGCTGCATGATCGTATGATGGCAATGCCAAGCTAGCAGGCAGATGTATATGCAGATCTGACACTTTCACAGTTGGTTTATAACAAGAGTATAATAAATGGATGCATAATTGTTCTTTAATTTTGTTTGTTCCGTTTCTGATTTCATTTCCCGCAATTTACACAATAGAGCATGCTGATCTAGAATGCTCCTAGCACATATATGACTTTTCAACCTCCCTCCAAAAAATGGAATGGCTTCAGTCCATGGAATATATTTTTGCAAAATAGTACTTGTAGGTATTAAGGAAATTAATCTACACATAAAGTAACTCCTTAAACTCCAATCTAATGTAGTTTCAAAGTGAAGATCAACAAACTATAAACGGCTGACAAAATAGGCAGTGCCTTGGTAATTTTGTGATCTTCAGAAATGTTTTTCGTTATAAATGAACCAACTTGAAGTACAAGATAATACTCCAACCACCGTATAAGACAAACGAGACATATACTGTTTAGGTAGTATAATGTGTGATGGCCCGGGTGGGTTGGGGCGTGGGGCTGCCTAGCCCCCGGATCGGGCCGTGGCTCCGGCCTCCGGCTGCTGTGGTCCTGCAGAGAATCGCCGTCGGTGCCGGCCTCGAGGTGATGATTTTTTTGTTTTTTTTTCTTTGTGAAATCTGGAATATCGATGTATGTTGATGAATGTTGGTGCCTTCCCTAAGTTCCCTTGATACCATTTTTGTTGGATGACAGAATGATTGATTGGTTAATGGTTATGGTTTGTGAACTGTGAAGATTACCATGGGCCGGTAGACGGTAGTTGTCAAATGTCAGCAATAATTCCAACATCTTGAATCCTGGTACAATTGATTTCATGGACTGTGGAAAATAGAAATCAATTCGATTTAGATTATACCATGAACATAACTTTGACAAGCTAAAGTTTGTTCCCCATTTTTATTTCAAGTTCAGTTGTTGCTTATTGAAAATGCATGCCATTATTAATTTTAGAGGGGTTTTTTCCGTCTTCATTCCGGCGGTGTGGAAATTGATTGTTCCCTCTAAAATTCAGTTATTTCTTTGACTTCTCTCTTATAACAAATTAATGACCAGAGATAATTTGTTGAAAAGGGAGATGGATGGAGGAGTCTATTGTAGCTTATGTAATGAGAATGAATCTGTTAATCATCTTTTTTTTGAGTGTGTAGTAGCTAGAAATATTTGGGATATGGTTGGTGAATTCTTTGGTTTGAACATTGGCTATAATTTTGATTCAGTGGCTCGTTTTTGACTTAGTAATAAGAAAAACGCGGCTTTGAATATCATTTGTGCTGCTGCTCTTTGGAGCTTGTGGATTAACAGAAATGATATGATTTTTCGTTGTCAGTGTTGGATAAATGTCAAAACAATATGGAGAAGATTTTCAGGACTTTGAGAGATTGGAGACCACTTTTCAAGGAGGATATGGTGGCCAAGCTGGATTGGTTTTGCAGCAGTCTGGAGAACAAACTTCGAGTACCGCTTCCTTTAGGCTCTGGAACAATCTGACTAAAAGTGGATTCCGTTTGAATGATGGCAAGGAGGAGAAACACATTCCTGAAGATCTGAAGGTTGTTGCTGAGTTTGTTAGTAGCTTAGTTGATGGCAATATGTAGTTGGGTTCCTGGAGGTTGAATGCCTGAAACTGTAATCCTGAAGGTTTGTTTGTGGTTTTTAGTTTCTTGATCCAAACGTTTTTGTATTGCTAACTTTAGTTTCATTAATGGAACTGGGGCATCAGGTCATGATGTTCTTTTGATCTAAAAAAATGCATGCCATATTTTCTCTTTTGCAAATGTAGGCTGTTTTCTTGGAATTCTGCCAGTAGGGTTGCCATTATGACACCACAAAACCTCCAGGTATGAACATTCAACATGTGTTAGACGCTTAAAGGAGAAAATGAATGCTTTTCCTATAATGGTCGAAACAATGAAGCTATTATACATTGCTGAACCTGAATCACGGGAATATACTATCAGAATGCAGAGTCTGTTTTGTTCCGCTCTACTATGCTATATTGTTCCGACGTATTGTTTTTATTTTGTTCATATGTTAAGCATAGAGTTCAAATTTATTTTCATTTCTATTGTACTTTTCTTATACTCAACGTTCATACTTTTTGATATTAGTAATAGCCACTTAGTTTCTCACCGGAGGCTTAACAAAATCCTGGCTCCATAACTGGTGATGGGCGCGACGCATGGAATATTAGGTGAAAGAAAAGAATACTAGTGATAATTCCTTTTAATTTGTCTTAATTTACTGTAACAACCCTCAACTTAAATTGACACTTGATCCAGATTAATGGCTAGAATTTCCATTTCTTGGGGAAAAAAATTCCATTGAGCCAAGTTGAAGGAAACATATTCCCTGTTCAGAATGTAGGAGGAGCTCTACTCGAATTTTATTGGAAACAGCTTAATATCTATAGAAATTTTTAAAAAATTCCTATGTTTCAAACGAGATTGAAGTCCTTATATTCTTTGTTCTACCGGGAATTAACGAAGCAGCAGACGATGAGGAAGAAAGAAAGACAAAGAGGAGAGCCATTCCATTTGGTAGCAGAGACAGCAGGGAGGTCAGGCGGCCGCCTCGGCAGTCCAATGGCCATGACCCAACCCCTCCTACTCTTCTCTCGCTGCCCACCTCCCTCCGTCGCCTCGCCAGGAACAAGAGCATCTCCTCCGCTCACCTCTTCTTGGTCCCCTCCCATGCACTGAGCGCGCCGCCAGGCCCTCACGGCCGCGTCTTCCCTCCACGTCGGGCCGGAGGAGGTCGCCGAGCTCACGCGCGATAAGGTTGGTGGTAGGTGGTACCCAGCCAGCAAATTGGCGGCTTCTTTGTGCTCTTTCTTTTGATCGGTAAGCAGGAGTTTGGTTCGTTTCTTGAAGGTCTTGATTGCAGCGACGGTGGCGAGCGCGGTTGGGCAGCTGTCGAAGCCCTTCACTTCCGTCCAGTCTGGGGGATGCCCTCCACCCACCCTCAGTGAGATGATCGTCCCCTTGACCATTGCTTCCTTCTATTTTTGTGTCTCTGGACTCTGGAGTGTGTAACCTGTTGGTTGATTTTAGGCCCTGCCCTGTTTGGGATAAGGGTGTGCTGGCTGTTCTGTGGGTGAAGTACTTACAGCCTTACAAGGGAGGTATTTGCCATATCTAATAATTTTTTGTTTCTTATTTATCACAATGAACAATTAACTGATAGCCATGTATATAAACGGTAGTTTGCTAAATGGAGGTTTCTGAATTGCAACGCAATCCTCGGAAAGAAAGAAATACAACACAATTCCAAATGAAGCCTTAGTATTTGTTGCGATAGTTAAATTAGAGATATCAATAGTAAAAAAGGTTGCACTGGGAACATATACCATCGAAGAGAAATCAATGCTTCTTATCCTAAAATGTTTTCTTCTTCACCTATCAAAAATCAGTGGCGGATCTACGATGGGGGCGCGAGGGGGCTTGAGCACCGGCTCCATTCGTCGCATCCTTATTACCCTTCCACTATCTCTTGCATTATGTGCACTACTAATCTATTTAATTTTGTTCTTAAGATTGTTACTTGTACATATTTTTTAGCCTTTAGAATGCTTCATCCATTATTAAGATATTATCTTTAATTATTTGATATTTTAACTTTGTTGCTCATCGATTTATATATCAATTTGGATTGCGCATGACATTCAAATGTGTTTTTTCTATGCTTGCCTTAATGATAGCTTCGCACTAGCACCCATTCTATTTTTATGTTGCGTATGTGTTTGCACCAGAATTTGGTAAGTATGGTTAAATCAGCAGTCCAGAATCAACAAGATACGATTAGGATAACGGATCAAGATATTTGGAAACAAGGCAGATCGTTAAGGAAATCACCCTAAAAATAGAGGACGATACGGATACTACTCCCAAAACGTGTTGTACCGGGACTCTATCGGCCGGTGGGTATAAAAGGCGGACAATGGCGAGCTGCAGGACAACAACACAATCAAACCTACAAATTTACATTACTCTTTTTTCTGTCGACTAGGAGTAGCTTTTGTAACTTAGAATCCTCTCTGTAATTCGATTTTGATCAATAAAGTTGCGCATCGCCGATTATTGATCTTCATCAATTACGCCCAGGTTTGATTTATTCTGATTTTGCTGCGCATCGCCTTCTTCAGAATTGATCTACCTTTATCCTCCGATTAGCCTTAATCGGCTAGTTGGACTTACCCTTTTGCCTCGATTTAATCAACTTTGAGCTGATTGAATTTAAGTCGATTGATCTTTACGATCAACTTTAAATAAAGTTCATATTTTACCTTGTCGATTACAGGTCAAATCGACTGGCACTCTCTGAACCAGGTATTCGTCTGGTGTGCCGTTGTCAGAAACCCTACTTCAAGTTTTTGATGTCAACACACTCTTAGCACGCCCAGTGGGACACGCAATGTCTTCATCAGGGAAGTCGATTTCACTATCTGATCTCAACACTGAAGCTATAATCGTCCCTACACTGGACGATTTAACGCTAGAGCAACGTAAAGAAATCGAAGATTGAAAAACTGCTCTCGAAGAGATGATGCTAAATTGTTATCAGAAGACTCGACGCGACATCACTTAGAAAACCGCTTTGCCAACGGTTAATGCCCTAAGCGATGCAGGCGTTACAGAAGGACCGGTAAGTCGATATCTGCCTGCTCAAGCCGAGCTATTGGTTATGATTAATCAATCTGTACATCATGCTCTGATAAACCAATCATCGGCTCTTGTTACAACACTTAAGCCGATGATTACAAACAGTGTTAAAATTATCGCCCAGGATTTGGCCTCATCTGGGAGTTTGCTTGACCCGATGCAGGCTTTTCCAAGCTACCTTGTTTTCTCAATAGCACAAAGTACGTAGAATACGTTAGCCGATCCTAAACCATCGGCTATAACCTCACCTCCAACCATGATGCTGACTCAACCCACCATCATACTACCACGAGATCCTCGGTTGAGTGGAGTAAACCATTATCAGGTTTATACCGATGCTGCTAAGCTAGATGCATCGGCAAATTTACCGCCCTCAACTCCGTTTTACGCTTTTCCACAATCGGTTCCACAGCCGATTAAATCTGATAGATACCCACAATATCATGAACCTGTCCTGCCTAGGAATCCGGTTCCGCACAGGGTAGTGACCTATTGAGAACCTTTTGTCCCATTACTAGAACCACCAACTAGGAGAAACAATGGATACGACAAGTACACCCATCACCCGTCGGCTCAGTCTAATCGGCAGCCCGAGTTTGCACTCGGGGGGGGGGTGCAGAATGCTAATTACGACCGGCATTATCAAGGATATGTCGTCCCGTTGACCGATAGTATTAATTGGGCCGATCAAATTTCCGTTGTATTAAGGGATCAATTCGGCATACGGCCAAAAGGGAAAGTTATCGGATATAGAAAACCATATCCCGACTACATAAATCGTATGCCTTATCCTCACAATTTTAAAGTCCCAGATTTCGCAAAATTCTCTGGTGATGACACAATTACGACGTTGGAGCACGTTGGACGCTTTATCGCACAATGCGGTGAGGCAGCTCAGTCCGACGGGCTAAAAATCAGATTGTTCCCATTGTCATTATCAGGGGTTGCTTTTACTTGGTTTACCAGTCTTCCTCCAAATTCGATTCGTTTATGGAACGATTTGGAAAGCCGATTCCATAAATACTTTTTCTCAGGCAGTTTGGAACTCAGGATTTCTAACCTGAGCTCTGTCCGCCAGAAATTTGAAGAATCGGTAACAGATTACATTAAAAGATTTAGGGAAGTCAGAAATCGATGTTTTAGTGTCACATTACCCGACAATCAACTTGCCGATTTGGCTTTCTAAGGGCTAATTCCACCACTCCAAGAAAAATTTGGAGGACAGGAGTTCACTGATCTAAGTCATCTGCTTCATCGTGTATCGGCTCAAGAAAGCCGATTTCCGGATAACAGGGCGTTGAAGGAGAGATTCAAAGCAAATGGCAATAATAAAGAAAAAGATAAAGCTAAAGTCAATATGGTCGATTACTGCCCCAGTGAATCCTTTGAAGACGATGAAGCAGAGGTGAATATAGCCGAGTGGATTAATGGGTCTAAAAAATTTTTAGTCTATTCTTGGCTTAAGCCGACTAGGAATAAGTCTGAAGTTAAATACGCTTTTGATGTCTCTAAATGTGATCGTATTTTTGATTTATTGTTACAAGAAAAAATAATACGGTTGCCTGAAGGACACATTATACCATCGGCTGATGAGATCAAGAAGCGAAGGTATTGTAAGTGGCATCATTCTTTTTCTCATAATACTAACGATTGCAATATTTTTCGTCAGCAGATCCAATTAGCTATTGAGGATGGTCGGCTAAAATTCGCTGATGAGCCAACCATGCAAGTTGTCGTTGATCCGTTCCCCATAAATATAGTGCAATGTTCGAGCAAAGGAAAAAGGCCGATGCACAACGAAGGACCAAAAAGGGATCAACAGGTTGATATTCAGTCAACTTCTGGTGGTAGTCAAACATTAAAAATCACGATCAGTTCATTACAAATAGAAGACGATCATGAGGGCAAAAATTCAAAGACTATTAAACCTAAGGGAGACCCGGAAGTTGGCAGATCGTATAAAGTAGAAAAATCATTGCCAAGAAAACCAGCGAGATGGCCTGGGCCAACGTTTTCTCAGTTGATGGAGAAGTATGAGAGAATGAATAATCGGTCGCAATATTTCAGCGTTGGTCGGATAATTTATATCGAATTGAGAACGTAGAAAGAGCTCATCGGAGATGCCCCTTTTGGCAATTTTGTTGGGAGAGAGGGGTAGCATTGCCATCTCCATACATGTGCCCAATGGAACACTATCCCCAAGATGATTGGCCTGGCCGATCGGCAAAAGAAAGGTTGTTTGGGCCGATACGAGATCGTTCTAACAAAAGCTACAGAAAACCGGTTCATGAGAGAATCTCTATGCCAAATCAGGTGCCGAATAGGTTAAGATACAGGAGTCAGGTTTTGCTAATCGAGAAGATTTGGCTGGCAAAATACGTAAGCCAATGGTGCCCAAACCAAGGTGGTGTCCACCCGATCTTAGCCGATCACAGCGTAGACGATTGCAAAGACTAAGAACTCAAGAAATCAAATATGCTGATGAAGAGAAACAGAGGGATCAAACCTTCAATGAACTTCGACCGATCAAAACTACCAAAAAAGAGTGGAGGAAGAAAGAGCAGATTGAAAAAAAATTCGATTCAGTTGATGACCTGGATTCTTCCATGATTAGGGATGGCACGCCTCCGATGGACATCAACATGGTATTCATGTTGCCGGCCGAGTTCAAAATTAGAACCGAATCGGCCAAAGAAATCCTTGCTCAATCGTGTTTAGGTGCCCAAAATGCAATCTTTGAAAAACCATGAGATGATCATCGGCATCTAAAGCCATTGTATTTAAAAGGCTATATAAACGGCAAGCCGATATCAAGGATGCTGGTGGATGGGGGAGCTACCATCAATTTAATGCCGTACACCACCTGCAAAAAATTGGGTAAGTTCGATGAAGATTTGATCAAGACAATATGGTTTTGAATGACTTCACAGGCGATCCCACAGAGGCGAAAGGTGTTATGGTCACGGAATTAACTGTCGGTAGTAAGACTTTGCCGACTGCATTCTTCGTTATTGACGCCAAAGGCAATTACAGCGTGCTGCTCGGTCGGGATTGGATTCATGCCAATTGCTGCATTCCGTAGACTATGCATCGGGCGCTTGTCCAATGGAATGGAAGCGAAGTTGAAGTTGTCTCAGCTAATACATCGGCTCATATCGCTATGGCTAGTTCAGATGAAAATTGGCAACATGAAGATGCCAAATGTATATTCGGAAAAATGCTGGATGATTGTGATTTTATTTGCGTTGGTAAGACAGGACTTATGCTGATCAGTGTCAAGCTAGGCACGTTCGATCGAGCAAATGAGGTTTTACGCCAATGGGGTCAAGGAAAACAGTGAAGGCCCTACAAGACAAAATGCAAAGCTATCGGCAAATAACAGATAGCTATGAGGTCATCGAGGATTTCCAAGAAATCGAGAAGTTAGGCAAAGGGTTCACATCTACCGACATGCTTGAAGAAGTCGATATAGGTAGTGGTGATAGGAAAAGACCAACTTTTATTAGCGCAAAATTAGATGTAAAATATAAAGAGAAGTTGGCCAAGATTCTCAAAGACTATAAAGATTGTTTTGCCTGAGAGTATCACGAGATGCCTGGTTTAAGCCGACAACTGGTCGAACATCGGTTGCTTAAACTAGGATATCGGCCATTTAAGCAGTATCCTAGATGCTTTAATCCGGCCTTGTACAATATCATAAAAGAGGCGATAGAACGATTATTGGAAGAAAAATTCATTAGGCCTTGTCGATACGCAGAGTGGATTTCCAATATCGTTCCAGTCATGAAAAAAACGGAAAACTTAGGGTGTGTGTTGACTTTAGAGACTTAAATAAAGCCACACCAAAGGATGAATATCCGATGCCGATAGCCGATATGCTTATCGATGCTACATCAGGAAATAAAATCATTAGTTTTTTAGATGGTAATGCCGGATACAATCACAGATATTCATGGCAGAAGTCGATATACCCAAGATTGCCTTCAGATGTCCTGGTGCAATAGGGCTATTTGAGGTTATGAAGTTCGGTTTAAAAAACGTCAGGGCAACTTACCAACGAGCCATGAATCTAATTTTTCATGATTTAATCGGCCACATTGTTGAAATATACATTGATGATGTTGTAGTAAAATCTAGAGATGACCTACAACATTTAGCCGATTTAGAAAAAGTCTTCCAGAATATAAGGGTGCATGGTTTGAAGATGAATCCTTTCAAGTGTGCATTTGGCATGTCGGCTGGGCAATTTTTGGGCTTTATGGTCCATGAAAGAGGAATCGAAGTTAATCAATAAAGGGTCAAAGCGATAGCCAAAATAAAACCGCCGACATACAAGAATGAGTTGCAAAAGTTGATTGGTAAGATTAACTATCTTCGACGATTTATTTCAAATCTTTCTGGTTGGATTCGTACGTTCACCCCTCTGCTGAAGTTAAAGGATAATCAAGAGTTTGTTTGGGGAATTGACCAGCAAAAGGCTTTTGATGATATCAAGGAATACAGCTAGTCCTCGGTTACGGCGCGCCCTGAGGGTTCCTTTTAAGTTATATATATCGGCTGAAGAGAAAACTATCGGAGCCGTTTTGGCACAGGAAGTCGATAGTAAGGAAAGGGTTATTTTTATTTAAGCCGACGCCTACTAGATACTGAGATCAGGTACCCTTTCGTTGAAAAGTTGTGTCTATCTTTATATTTCTCCTGTACAAAGCTAAGGCATTATATTTTAGTATCGGCTTATAATGTAGTCAGCAAAACCGATGTTATAAAGTATATGTTATCAGCTCCGATTTTACGAGGTCCACTTGGTAAATGGGCTTATGCCTTAATAGAGTTCGACCTATCATATGAATCGGCTAAGGCGGTTAAAGGACAAGTTATAGCCGATTTTCTGACAAGACATGATACCATCGCCGACCTAGTTTCTGTTGCCCCTTGGCAACTAATTTTTGATGGGTCGGTATGTCGAGAGGGTGATGGTATTGGTATCGTACTCATCTCACCCAAGGGTAACAATTTTGAGTTCGCATTTCGGTTAAATAGCTGATGTTCCAACAACCAGGCAGAATACGAAGCATTGCTCAAAGGATTACAGCTATTAGAAAATATCGGAGTGAATACTGTTGAGGCATACGACGACTCTATGTTAATCGTACAGCAAGTAAAGGGCGAATACCAATGTCGTGATGAAGTGTTACTTAAATATTTAGAACAATGCTTCGAAACTATCGGCTCATTTACCTCATTTTCTATCGGTCATATCCCTCGAGAATTGAACGATAGAGCCAATGCACTGGCTCAGCAGGCATTGGGATACAAGGACTTTAGCCGATATCAGATGACTGAACTAGTGGGCAAAGCTGTCATGTGTGTCGATGCTATCAACTGGAGAACGCAGATAAGAGATTACCTAATTGACCCATCTAAGCCAACATAACACAAAGTTAGGCAGTAAGCATTGAAGTACGTAGTCTTGGATGATATTTTGTACTATCGGACGTTAGATGGTTTGCTGTTAAGATGCCTTGGCGCCGAAGAGGCACAGGTGGCGATGGGTGAAGTGCATGAATGTATTTGCGGATCTCATCAATTGGCTCATAAGATGAAGTGGGTGCTTAGATGAACATGATATTTTTGGCCGACAATGTTAGAAGATTGTTTCCGATATTATAAAGGATGTCAGACTTGTCAAAAATTTGGCAACGTACAGCTAGCACCGGCATTGGCTTTACATCCGATTATGAAACCATGGCCGTTCAGAGGATGGGGGATAGATGTAATCGGCCAAATATTTCCTGCTTCAAGCAAGGGCCACAAGTTTATTTTGGTCGCGACTGATTATTTTTTCTAAGTGGGTTGAGGCTATACCCCTCAAAAAGGTTACGAGTGTTGAAGAAATTGGGTTTGTTAATGAACACATTGTCCATCGGTTTGGAATACCACAAACGATCACGACCGATCAAGGTATTGTATTTATGTCCAGTGAGTTTCAGAATTACGCAAAGAGCCTGGGAATCAAGTTGTTAAATTCGTCTCCATATTATGCTCAGGCTAATGGACAAGCCAAGTCATCTAATAAGACGTTGATTAAACTAATTAAAAGGAAAATTGATGAAAAACCAAGGAATTAACACTCAACGTTATCGGAGTCACTTTGGGTGTATCAGCTAGCCTATCACGGAGCAACGAAGCTTTTGCCTTATCAGATAGTGTATGGCAAGAAGCTGTTTTACCCGTAGAGATTAACATTGATTCTTTACGAGTGGCCAGACAAAATGGTTTATCGGCTCAAAATTACAACAATCTTATGATCGATAACTTGGATGAACTAGCAGAATTACGCTTATCTACACTGAATTGGCTTAAGAAGAACAAGATAAGAGTTGCGAGGGCATATAATAAAAAGGTAGTGCCTAAGTCTATTGATGAAGCCGATTTAGTTTGGAAAACCATACTACCTGTTGGTTCTAAAGATAACCGATTTGGAAAATGGTCACCTACATGAGAGGGGCTGTATAAGATTAATTGGCTAGTCGATGGAAATTCATACATACTCAAAACATTAGAAGGAATTGTTTTTCCTAAAGTTATTAATGGGAAATACTTGAAGAAATACTATCATAGCGTCTGGGTTGGAGCTTAGTTGGCTAAGAAAACATATCGTTCTGAAAAGGCTAAGTTAACTCGTTGCGGTTAATTGGTTAGAAGGGAATAAATTACATAACAAGCATAAAATTGGTTAAACAGCCTATTATAAAGATTAAAGCATTACAACAAGTGTTCCAAAAGACGAGAGTATCCAGTAAAAGTTTTTCATCATAAAAAAAAGATTCAACATTGAAGGCTAGAGCCGTGGAGTCTTGCGCCCAGAGCCGATAAAGCGCCTGCAGCCTTGGCGATGATATCTTACACCTCATCGACTATGCGCTGATCTTCTTTAACATCTCCTAGCACAAGGGTCACTTTAGCCAATTGTTTCTTCACAATTACTACGGCCAGAGCAATGCCAAGTTTTTACTCCTTGATGGCCGATGAAGTCTTCTCCATGGTTTGTTGGCTTTCTAGGAGTTGTTTTTCAGTCTTGGCCAACTCTTTTAGGAGGAATTTCCTAGTCGCCTCAAGTTTAGAGATGGATTCCTTATTGATCTTGAACGATTGGGCATCGGCATCAAATTTTCTTTTCTTTGCTTTGGCATCGCGACCAACTCATTCAGAAGTTTTTGATCGGCCTTTTGGGCCTCACGACGGGCAATTCTTGCTTGGGCTGCCTCCACTTGCGCCTTCTTCTCATCCAAATGGCAGACATTTAATAACGCCTCCATTGCTTCTAATGGTAAATCAGCTTGAACAGCCGCCATAGCATCTCGGATCGGCTGGTTGTTGGCGAGTATCTCCGATTGCGGCTTCATCACCAGATTGAAGAGGTTATCCAGACGCTCTTGCATTCCTGGTGCTGAAGTTACCGTAGCCGATGCTTCATTAGATACCTCCAGAATTCTTCTGATTTCTGCGTCGTAATCTTCCGTGGCCATGATCTCTGGGTCGTCTAGATCGGCCAAAGAAAATCCCAATAGATTTGTTAGGTCAGAAGTTTCTGGTAATTCAGCAACTATCGGAGCCGTTGGCATCGGCTGCAAGGGAGATAAGGCTCCCAAAGAAACCCTAGGGAGGTCAGCCAGGATTTTTGCAACCTGCACCGACGGTGTCGGCTGTGTAAAAAGGCAAAGGGTAAACTAATGTCTTGAAAACATAAGTCATAAATCAATAAAACGTACAACTTACCTCTGCAGTAGCCGACGCGCGTGGCGAACTCTCGCCACTATGCTCCTGGGGCTTCGACCCCCTTTTAGCAGGAGCTTTGGTGTACTTAGTCTTCTTCTTTTCTAAAATTATAATCAATTGTGAATTAGTTACCAGAAGGGATATAAAGATGATGTCAGTCGATCATGGCACACTTATTGGGTTGTTTTTTCTCCATATCCGATAACGAAGGACTCTGGATGCCTAGGGTACCTAAAGTGTACCCGGTGAGGCCAGTTGATTGGTGTGGCCTCTTGCTTTGATGACCGCTACCCGATTGGCCAGGAATGGGTTTTTTGCCAGCAGTCTTGGCCTGCAAGGTAGGAGCAAAAGATGATTAGTGAAGTGTATCTGGCAAAGATCAGCAAGTAAAAGAAATCATTCAAGTTGATACCTCGTCGATAATATCTATAAGGCTTGTATTAGTATATCCCGCAGAATTAGTCTCGTCACTTGAATCGCTGTTAGCATCTACTGTCAGCTCAGGAAGATTTGGAAAAAATTCATTAACAATAACCGATGTTGTCTTCTCGGAGTAAAGCGCTTCTGCAAAAATTCATTACTGCGTTGCGAACTCTGGTTCTTGGCTGGAGCTGATCGAGAAATGGAAAGCTTGGAATAATCTGGCCAAAGCCTAATTGCCTAGCATAAACTGATGGGCAATAAAACTCATATGAAGGTTGAAAAGTCCGATTTATTGTGTGAAGGCCGACATGCAATATGCTTGGCGAAATGAAAAGTTTAAATAAATCCAAAGTCTCTTGCGACATTAAAGCACTATCGGCATCTAAGTGAAGACGGGCATGAAAAATCGGCTGTACTTGTGTAACTGAAGAAGTCATTTTGTTTGAACTCATTGCTATCAAGCTGTAAGAAGAATGTTAAATACTTTTTGGAGTCGATAGGTGTCACTTTTGTCTCATTCCCAGAGCACATCATAAATCTCTCCCCATAAGATCGGTTGGCTCTAAACTGGGGCACTGCACCCTCCGGAGTGTCTTCACAAGGGAATGCTGTATCTCCAGATGGGTTCAACTGAAATGATCGGCTAAACAAGCAATATAGCCAAATATGAATAAACCATAGCGGTCCTCCAATAATACCAACAGTGAACTTCGTGAAACCAGTAAAAAATCGACATCTTATTATATGCATCATCTGGTAGACTGTCCCTAATAGCATTTTTCCAAGGGCTAGTCGATGGTCTTCTACCGGTCGCTCTACTATGGTTTGATATACTTGGGTTGGCCCCAGAGAAGCACCACCGAATAAAAACTGATCTAGCCAGAGATTGAGGAATGCAACGTGTTCTTCATCCGATACCGGTCTATGCACTTTATTGTTGTTGCTGATGTACTTAGCCCCACTACTACAGAAAAGCTTATCACAGACGGTTCGGAACCGTCGTCATAGACAGTTTTCCGAACCATCTGTAACCATGTGTCAGTGATGTTACGGCATATCACAGACGGTTTTGAAACTGTCTGTGATAGAATATATCACAGACGGTTTTAAACTAAAACCATTTGTGATGTTATAATATCACAGACGGTTTTATTTAAAAACCGTCTGTGATGTGATGATATCACAGACGGTTTTTGTTTGAAACCGTCTGTTACATCATTATATCACAGACGGTTTTAGTTTTAAACCGTTTGTTACATCTTTATATCACAGACCGGTTTTAATTAAAAACCGTCTGTGATAAGACTTCCAATAGACAACTATTTTTCTATTTATTGGCTAGCCTCATGAAATGCTAGCCACTCCCTCTAGAAAAAAGCAGATTACAGAATAACTAAACTCATATTACAAAAGCATTACAACCATTCCAGATTACAGGCATTACATCCAATTCATCAATCAACTTAGATTACATCACAGCGCAAAGCATATTACATATAGATTAATATTTCACGGCACATCTCTTTCAGAAATGAACTCAGATATATTAACCAAATGTAACTCAATAGCATTAACCAATTAATAGAATACACAACTACAATTTACAAATCCACAACACAAGTTTGACAATTAGCAAATGGTAATTCGGAAAAATCGACTCCTCAAGTTATATGGCAGCGTTGAACTCGCCTTTTTTGTTTAAGACTTGACTGAGCAAGAAGGCACAAAGCTGTCCTCGAATTCGCTCTAGATCAGCCTCTTCCAACTCAGTTGTTACCTGATTGGGCGTTTTCTTAGTGACAAGGAGTTCCATGTTGTGGCAAGCGTAAAATCCTAGCAGTTATTTCCCTTTCCTGCTTTGGTGTACTTTGCAAATATAGATTTGGTTAGTTTCAGAATCATTATTACATATTTTACATAGGATTATTGTGTACAGCGGATACCAGAAAAAATTGTGATTAAACTTTACCTGTCCTTGCGAAGGCCCTCCATAAGCTTTGTATACTTTGAGCAGCGCTACGTGATTGCAAGAGGTTAGCCTCGGCTATTCCGGAGAAACATACCGTTGAACAACCTACATGACCATGTTATCTTTGGAGAAGCGTGATTAATTACACAGTGATTAATTTTGCGATAGGTTGTAAGTCGTGGCTGCCACTTTGTAAGGAATCAAGGTAAATAACCCGATTCATCGATGGATGAATTACAATGAGAACCAGTGAAATCTACATAGGTATGTCGGCATGGTCAGTGCTCGAGCGAGTTGCGAGCATAGTGCAAATCAAACTAGCACTTACTGGGTTGTGGGGTAAAAGTATGAACTCTTTATCTTTTGAGCGCCAAGGCCTCTCAAGCGTGTTATCGACAAATCCTAAATCTCTGTCCATTGTTTGCTTGGAGACTATGTGTGGGTCCAGGAAACCCATCGGTTGTTTGTTCTGCCTCGCTTCCCGGATCATGTATCTAAATATATGAAAGCATTGAGTCATATATATATGACTTTTATCGATATTACACGAATGTAGACTGTGAATGCACACACTTACAATGTCCAGCATCTCAAGAGCGCGGCATCAAGGGCGTCGAGGTTGAAGACGTAAAAAAGGTCCTTAAAGTCGGCTGTGAAGAATCCCCCCGATGACTCGTTGAATAGATGCTCAGGCTTGAAATTGACCGAGATACTCGTTATGCGATCTTGCACTGGCTTTTTAGCTTGTTCTATGCACCAATTATGCAATCTAACGCAAGCAATAGAAAGGTTCTTCATCGCTCTCTACATTACAAAAGGCTCTCCTATTTGGTATACTCGGGCGGTGAGGGCAATTGGATAGTCCAATTTCTTCGTGATGCGCCGCTTTGCCCTTGAATTTTTACGCCATAAGAGTGCGCACGGAGGCAGTGGGCACCATCAGAATGTCCTTTGATGCGAGGGGGCACGGGGAGCCGATTTGGTGCCTGTTGAGGTGCGACATATGACTCGAGCGGTTGGGAAGCTCCGGTGATGGAGGGCCAGGCGTCGAGGAGATGTCGCTGCTAGGCCCTTTGGATAAAAGTGCGAATGTCATCCCTAGTGTCACAATCTCGTCGTTTGGGGCATCGGTAGTGGGGCGGTCTTGGCTGTCTTTTACACCGTCCACACTAACCTTCGTGATTCCGGTGCCACAAGGTGTCGTGCACAGCGCCCTTCAATAAGCGGATCTGCGACCCCGGCGCCGGAATAAGAATGGCACCATGGACAAGTCTCACTTGGAGAGTGCAGAGTGGCCACCTACATAGCGGTACACAATTAGCTACTCGTCCATGACTATTTGTATGGAGCATTCAAGACATATATATAAGTACCTTGATGTCATAGGCGGAGATTTCCATGTTCATCGTGGGAGTGGTGGGCCTTACAGTTGCTCTTTTTGGTAGTGGGGTGATTTGCCCACATACATGCAGGATTCTTGTGGTGATTATTGAGCCTTTCCTTGAGGCTTTTATCTTATTGTTGAATTCTTCTCTTAGTCTTTCCTCAATCCTTTGTACGGTCGTTCCTCTCGCTCTGCTTTGGTTCTCTTCCTACTCGGTATTTGTGCAGTGCTTTGAAAATCGACTTCGAGGAACAAAAACCCCAATGCCTCGCGTGCGACCAGGGTGTTCCTTGTTTCCCAAGGCTGTGGAGAGTACATCTTTCTCCCTGTCTGGCAAAAAAGTGCCCTCGGAAGATTGTGTACTCAACGCTACCTGCAAGATCCCGAAAAGTTAATTCACTTACGAGTACGGACTAATTACGTACAAAATTGGAAGTCCGATATCTTACCAGTCGTTGGTAGACTTCCTCGTCCGCGGGGTTTGTAAAGGAGACGGTGCCAGAAGACGTGGCACTTGACTTTGCTCTCAGCCAGTCTCTGGCGCATCGGTCAACGATACACGCAAATGGCACACAGGCCTCCTCGTCCTCCCTCTCCCATTGGTCCCTCTTCCCCGCGTACCCAGCGGTACCAAGTCTGTGGGGGTGGGTGCTCCTTGCCTGCAGGGCCTTATAGGCTTCACTTTGACGCACGAATTCATCCGTCGTCTTTGCCTCAACAAAATTTTGCCATACGTCCTCAGTAATGAACCCGTACTTAGAGAAGGGAGTCCTGTCTTTATTGACATATTCCTTGACAAGCGTACTCTTGAAATTCTTCCACGCCATTCCCGCCACTAGCAGTGCATACCGTCGTACTAAGCTCACAAAGTCTTCTGGGATATCAAACAAAGACATAATTTTTGTCAGCAAGTCGTTGCGGCTCTCATCAGTCAGCGACTTTCAGGATGGACAAGTGATGGGGACCCGTTCCCGTGTGACTATCCCGCACAATGTCCTAAATGCATTCACCGCCTTTCTTGGTTCGGTGGGGGCCCCATCCTTTCGATCAACTGCCATGATGGTATATCATTCCGTGGGCCTTTTATTTGCTCCTCTTGGACCTCGAGGAGGTTTTCTTTTTGATGACTCATCACATCCTTGAGACGGCGAATGAGGGACACCATCTTGCAATCTAAGTGGTTGTCGTGGCTTAACGGAAAGAAAAGTAAACAAACATGGAAGGCTACCAATTGATGGTGCTTTTATTTAATGGGTACAAAGGTAGTTCGAGAAGGTAAGTTCGGAGAAGCAAATTTAAGAAGGTAAGTGAAGAAATTAATATTGCTTACAAGTGACTTGCGGTGGTCATTCACGCAATTATCTTTGCTGCGATGGTCATTCTTGCAATGTTAATTTGAAAACAATTCATGATATTTTAGTTATAAGTTCTCAGAAGAATTAATACTGCTTGCAGTGGTCATTACTGCAATGTTAATCTGAAATGTCAAGCACAAGCAAGAGACCTCAAATGAAGGCAAAGACCACATGCAGGTTCTCATGGAAATCTGCCATTCCAACCAATTAATCTGCTATATATATTTTTTGTTCTATTGCTTACAATTATACTAAACAACTTGCAAATGAGCTGTGCAATATGTGATTAGGATAGTGACCACTTTATGCCCAACCTCAACAACACCAACATAAAAATGGTCAAGATGCAAAACGGAGCAGTGCTACTACCACTAATGCTTGAGCGAGTTCATTTGCAGCTTGAGCACATCACTAGTAGCTTTAGTTACACTACTGTAGAATTCCAAAAGCTATGAAACTTAAGCCTCAGCATGAATTTAGCATAATCTGGAACCAACAGATCCAACCCTAAATGCCCAAATGAATCAGTCCAATATAGGTGAAGAGAGGGCTGGGGTTTCGGGAGAGAGGGAAGAGAGGGGAGCCATACCTCGGCTCGGCAACGGGGATGAGGCGGTCGGCGGCGCGACGGGGACGAGGCGGGTCCAAGAGGGGGCAGCGTCAGCGATGGGGAGGCATGGCGAGGGGGCGGCGTCGGCGATGGGGAGGGTTCGACGAGGGGGCGGCGTCGACGATGGGGAGGCGTCGACGAGGGGGCGGAGACGAAGCTAGGGTTTTGAGTGCGTGAGTAGAGAATGATCTGCAAGAGTGGCATTTTTATAGGTCTCCCATATCACAGACGATTCTAGTTTAGAACTGTCTGTTATAAAAACATCACAGACGGTTTGTAACTAGAACCGTCCGTGATATTATTTTAGCACAGACGGTTCTATATTAGAACCGTCTGCGATAGTTTTTATCGCAGACGGTTATGTATTATAACCGTCTGTGATATAAAATATCTGACGGTTCTATTATAGAACCGTCTGTGATGAATTGACATGAGACCTTCATTGCTAAGGTAAATCCAGAGTTTGGCCTTCTTGACATAATGTATAATGTATATGGAATTGTAGATGAAGCAATATCAGTAAAGGAAAGGAAACTATATTACATAAAATAGATGCATATATACACTTCGAGCATCTCATTACAAACAACTCTATTATCTTCTAGAGTACACTTAAAATCATAACTCCACTTGCTTATTCTTTTGTATAAAAATTAGCCCTTCATGATGATCGGTGCGTGTGTAGCTAGCTTGTTCGGGTTGTTCTTCCTGGACTGTGATGCTCTTTCCGATAGGAGGCAACTCTTCGAATTGATTATATTCTTCCTCATCTACTACATTCTCTACTCCAACAATCCTCCTTTTTCCCTGAAGAACTACATGTCTCTTCTTGTTGGGCCGAATCGATTACATAGAATACTTGAGCGACTTGGTTAGCAGTATGAATGGTTCATCTTGGTATCCGGCAGCGTGCGAGGTCGTGATAGTGACATCGTACTTGTCAACCTTCACGTCTTTGAGGTGGACCCAACGACACGAAATAAGGGATTTTGAATAGTACATAGTCGAGCTCCCAAATCTCCTCTATGAACCCATAGTAGGAGCTCCTCGTTGACCAGCGGTGTTAAGCGCATCTATCGTACACGCTGATTACAGTTTGTGCTCTTCATATCCTGATCTCTCATGTAAAATGTGTACCCATTTAAGTCATATCCTTTCTATGTTACAACTGTAAATGTTGGCCCTTTTGCCAACCATGTGAGCGTATCACCTGATGAGGTCCCAGTGATGGGTCGCTCCTTCATCCATCTATTAAACTGAAGGTTATGTTGTCTCGTGATCCAAGACTCTTGCCGTGTCAGATTCTCTTGCCATAGCCAGTGCTTATGCTCGTCGATGTACGGGGACACTACAGCCATGTGTTGCAAAACCGTGAAATGAGCTTGAGCATAGGAAGTCGGATCAGGCGTGATTGCTTTCCTTCCAATGGTCCCGATGCCCTGGAGTCTCCCCTCATGGCGGATCGAGGCACACTTATTGGTTCGACCTGAGCCATGTAATCAACGCAGAACTCTACGACTTCTTCGGTTGCATAACCTACGACAATGCTACCCTCCGGCCGAGATCGATTCCGTACATAGGACTTGAGAATTCCCATATACCTATCGAATGGGTACATGCTACGTAGGAACACGGGCCTGCATATCTTTATCTCTATCACAAGGTGAACAACGAGATGGACCATGATATCGAAAAACGACGAGGGAAATACATCTCAAGATTACATAGAGTCATCACCACCTAAGCATGTAGTGCATCTAATGCTTCGGGATCGATGACCTTCTGAGCAATTGTATTAAAGAAATAACACAGTCTCGTGATTGTCTCCCGGACCTTAACTGGCAAAATACTTCTAATTGCCACATGGAGCATTTGTGTCATCAGCACATGACAATCATGAGACTTCATGCCAACTAATTTTAAATCTTGCATCAAAACAAATCTCTTCATGTTAGAGGAGTAACAGGACGGAACTTTCACACCATGCAAGCACTGACACAGTTCAGTTCTCTCGGCCTTAGACAAAGTGTAAAAGCGGGTTATTTGTATGTTCGGCTGTATACATCTCTTCGGTGCTAACTCAGGTCTTATGCCCATATCGACCAAGTCAAGGCGTGCATTGATCTTGTCCTTTGATTTTCCTTTAATATTCAATAAGAGACCAATCAAGCTATCACAGACATTCTTCTCCACGTGCATCACATCGATCGATGCCGAACTTCTAGGTGCTCCCAATAAGGTAGGTCCCAAAATATTGATCTCTTCTTCCACGTGCTCTTCTCACGGGACCTCGATTCGCCCTTTCCAAACACAACATCCAAGTTCTTAATCATATCATGGACATCTATCCCACTTAAAGGCTTTGGGTGAACCGTCTTCATTCGTTCCATCGAATTGTTTTTTCATTTTGCGGTATGGGTGATTCCTCAGAAGGAACCTACGGTGATGCATGTAAAGCAGTTTTGCGAGTGATTGACCACACACTCTCATTATTGTCTAAGTAGTGAGTGCGAGGCTTTGGTCCTTTTGTACTACGGCACGATAGGTTACCAAGGCGGGGTAATCATTTATAATGTAGAACAAAAGCGGTGCAAAGTGAAGTTCTCTCATAAATCGCATCCCATACATGCCCGGGAACCCATAGTGTTTTCAGATCTTCCACCAATGGTGCTAGGTACACATCAATATCGTTCCCGAGTTGTTTTGTCCTTGGATAAGTCTGAGACAACAAAATATACTTCGCTTCATACACAACCAAGGAGGAAGGTTGTAGATCTGAGATTCACGGGCAAGTGCTATGCAATTTGCTCATGTTACCGAAAGGATTCATTCCATCTGTACTCAACCAGAACCTTATATTCCTCGGATCCTCACGAATTCTTGAAACCTCCTATCGATGTTTCTCCATTGGATGGAATCGGCAGGTGCCTTAGCATTCCATCGTTCTTACGCTCCTCCGAGTGCCAGCATAGCAGTTTTGCCTCATTTGGGTTCGCAAACAAGCGCTTCAAGCGAGGAATTATAGGCGGATACCATGCCACCTTAGCGGGAGGTCCTTTCATCACTGGATGCCCTGTTGTCATCATCGAATGACTCTTACGCTTGTGCAGGGATCGTTGCACAGGACATATGTGCAAGTTCGCGTACTCTTGGCGGTACGAGGATACAATCGTTCGGACATGCATGTATTTTTCTACATCTATTCCCAAGGGACAAAGAACCTTCTTAGCTTTGTAGGTGGTTGTCGCAACCTTTCGTTTCCCTTAGGAAGCATGTCCACAAATAAGCGTAATAATATTGTGAAACTCTTGTCGGACCAACCGTTGCTTGCTTTCAATTTCAGCAGTTCAAGCACGGATGACAACCTTGTGTATTCGACTTGCGACACAGGAACAAAGGTTTCTTCGAGTCCTCCATCAAGCCCCGGAATTTACCATATTCTCTATCATCACGGTTCCCTTCTACATCGCGCAACATCTGAGTCAGATTATCTTCCTACAACCTATCCTCGTCGGAACCACAATCGATATGATCATCCGACATATCATTGACTTCGTCGACCATGTTAATACAACCTGCTTCCTGTATCTCCTGCTCTTCACCACGACTGGTCCAACATGTATACCCCCTTTTGAAACCCCTCATAATCAAGTGTGCTTTGATCTGCGAAAAGTTTCGAAACATCTTCAGATTCTCACAGTCAATGCGGGCAAGACATAAAGCGCACCTTATTAAACATATCCTCTTCTGCGGCTCTTCTAAGCGGAGCGCCATTAATGTACTCGACACTCACACGGTTCTTAGTGTACATCCATCTTGATCCATCTCGCCAAGCATATAGCATTTAGTACTAAATATTAAAGTACACTAGGTGTCCTTAATTAAAGCAATTAATTAGAATCTAAGAAATTATATACTAATTAACTTGCTTAAATATAGAAAAGAAACGATACAAGGATCTACAAGCTACATCTATATACAATTAATCTCTCTTCAAATTATCTCCTTACCAAGCTAGATCATGAATATAGTGCAATTAAAACCCATTACTACCCTTACATAGAAGGAACACTTGAATCTACAAGCTAAATCTAAAAAATCATCAAATTCTATCCTTACCAAGCTAGATCTTGAACATACTGCAATTAGACACCATTATTAACCTTAGATCACCAAAATCAAATGGATCCTCAATCACCCTTCAAAATCAGCGGTCTTCTTTTACCAAATCGCCTTACAGCCACAGCCAAATGAAAATAGATCCCAAAACCCTAAAATGCACCAAGTGGCTCGGGCCTCTGTATTTGTTCTCCATCTGGTCTTAGGCAGCACAATTGAGCTACATCCAGGAGAGTTGGGCCGACGAGGCCGGTACAGAACACGAACGCATTAAACGTATTCGACCAGAAGTAGCAAGACATGGCCACTAAGGGCTCATTGGCCTCTGGATCGGCTAAGGAGAGAGGGAAACATTCAGCTATGCCCATTGTTTTCCCATATACTCCTTTTTTGAGCTGCTACACGGGTATACCAAGATTTGCACCCCTTCAGCGTTGTCGGCCAAGCTCTGAAGTTTTTACTCCAACCCTCTATATTGTATCCAGTAGCCGATAAAGGGAGGCGAGGAATTTCTTCATTGATGACTGAATCAGCATTTAGATTTCCTATCGGGCTTAGATAAAATTGATCATCGCTGTTTGGAATTGGGATGAATACCTGAGAAGGATCCATTCAGGCGATCTTGACAGGAAGCCGATCGAAAACATAAGACGGTGAGCTCCGAAGGACTTGATGACTAAAGACAAGAAGCCGATTGCAGACAACTCGAGAGCTTGCGCGCGTGAGAATGACTGTGTGGGGGCCGCATATTTATATGCACGGTGAAAATTTGAAGCGGCGGGAAATGGATCTCAAAAGACACAAACAGTTAAAGCACACTATGTGCGTGTCAGGAAATTACAGCGCAATTAAAGCAGCAGTTACTAAATGAGGGTTAGTAGTTAGCCGATGGAAAAAAAGCCGATGGTTATAATTTTTGAGAGATAACAAGTCATCTCTCAAAAATGGGGGGCATATGTTTGCACTAGAATTTGGCAAGTATGGTTAAATCGACAGTCCAGAATCGGCAAGATACGATTGGGATAACGGATCAAGATATTTGGAAACCAGACAGATCGTTAAGGAAATCACCATAAAAATAGAGGTCGATACGGATACTACTCCCAAAACGTGTTGTACTGGGACTCTATCGGTCGGTGGGTATAAAAGGCGGACAATGGCGAGCTAAAGGACAACACAATCAAACCTACAAATTTACATTACTCTTTTTCCTGTTGACTAGGAGTAGCTTTTGTAACTTAGAATCCTCTCTGTAATTCGATTTTGATCAATAAAGTTACGCATCGCTGATTGTTAATCTTCATCAATTACGCCCAGGTTTGATTTATTCTGATTTTGCTGCGTATCGCCTTCTTCAAAATCGATCTACCTTTATCCTCCGATTAGCCTTAATCGGCTAGTTGAACTTACCCTTTTGCCTCGATTTAATCGGCTTTGAGCTGATTGGATTTAAGCTGATTGATCTTTACGATCGGCTTTAAATAAAGTTCATATTTTACCTTGTCGATTACAAGTCAAATTGTAAGGCCCCCATTTTTGATAAATAAATACCAAAAATGAATACCATGTGCATACAGTACTAGTCCCATGATCAGTAGCTAGTACGCACAAATACAAATTGATATCACAGTTGTAACATCCCAAAAATTTGGCTTATAATTTCGCTCATATGCTTTTTGGTGATTTTCTGAATTTATTGGATTTTTTTTTCCAGAAATTAATTGAATTGAATTTAATTAAGTATATTGAACCTTTTGTGAAAACTAAATATATATAGATAAAGTTAATATAAAGTTTTACCAAAAATATTTTATTTGTGCTCGAGAATGTCTCAAAGTATTTATGAGAATTTTAAGGATTTTTCCGATATTTTAATTGCTTAAAGTAGATTAATCTAATTTGGGAATTATTTTAAATCAAAAGCTTTTGAAAATCGAGTGAACGATCTTGGGCGAAGCCCGATCTTGTCGCGTCTTGACCATCGACGTGCGGCCGATCGGCTCACCATTGCCGCCTCGCGCGTGGCCGTTGGATGAAGATCGGACGGTGTCTCCTTCGCGAAACCCTAGCGCCTTGGCCGTTGGATTGAGATCGGCGGTCGGGATCGTTTAGCGTTGTTTTGGTAAGTTTAGATCTCGCCGTTGATTTTGGAAAGAGCGGATCGGATCGTATCGCCGGATCTAATCTCGGCGCTCGTTACCGTCGGACGGTATCGACCTATAAATCTCGATTCGGTTTTCGAATCCGTCGCCGCTTCTGCCGTCGCCGCGTGATTTAGGGTTGCCGTTTTAGCGCGCATCGAGGCTATAAAGCGCAGCCCGCTGCACCGAGTTCCTCATCGAGCGCATCCGCGATGCTAGCCTTCGCCGTTGAGTCACCGCCGTTTAGCCCCGAGCTCGCCGTAGTTTTCTAAGCGCCGCCGCTCGTTTTCTCGCCGTTCGCCGTCGTCAAGCGCCGTTCGATGTGTAGGTTCGCTGGTTCGCCACGTCGAGCCGCCCGAGCAGACTACCTCTTCGTCGCCGGCGGGCCGGAACGCCGTCTGGGTCGTCGTCGTCCTCGTCTCCGGGAACTCAGCGCCGCCGCGACATCGCCGTGCCTTGAACCGCGGCCGTCGGATCTCGGCGGACCATCGGATCGAGCCACGTCGCCGTCTGCGATAAAAGCGGCTTCGGGTAAGCGTGGCCGTTGGATCGGGGTTGTTCGGGTGAGATCGCGCGCGTGTGCGATGAAGCGTTAGCCGTCGGATCGTCGCGTGATCTTGCGCCAGCGTGTCGAGCATCGGCGCGGCGGCGTCGCGACCAATCGATCTTGCCGCGCGTGTCGGTAGCGTGGTGCGGCGGCCGTGGGCGCGTCCACGGTGGACGAGGCGGTTCCGTGGACCGAGTCCATGGACGAGCGGACGATGTCGGCGCTGATTGGTCCGAGTCGGTGGCGTCGCGTTGCGCAATAAAATCTTTTCAATAGAAAAATAATTGAGAAAAATCGAAATTCTATTTTACGTATTTTGATGTTATTCAAACTTCAAAAGGCTATATCTTTTGCATTTTAACTCGGTTTGAGTGTTTCAAATTTCTAAAAATTTGTAAAATCAAGATCTATTTATTGGTGAATTTTATTTTATTTTTGGAGTTTGGTTGCTCTCTGGTTTGGTGTTTATTTGCTATTTTGGCATCGTTTAGCGTGAGCGTTGAGCGCTCGGTGATCCGGAAGAAGATTCGTCGCTCCAAGACCCAAGCTCAGATCAAGACCAGCACCTACTCCAAGGCAAGTTGTGCTTTGATCATGTTGCACCTAATTTTCACCAAATTACTATTTTGTCTTTTAAACTTTATGCATGATATTTTATGTGTATAAATGATTTCAATTAATCTGGGAATTAGATAATATGCCTATTTGAATTAAACCATACCTTGTCAATTATATGCCATGATCTATTTGTCACCCTAGGATGTGGAATTATAGTTGATAATCAACATGGGCTAGTTAGATCGTCATAGATTGCTTAGCCATGCCACGTCATCACATGTGTCAGAATGTCGATACTTAATCTTGACTAATGGAATATGGAACAATGTTTATGAATTGGTGTGTCATGTGTTGTCACACAATGATATCAAGTTGTCGTGGCGAGGAGGTCACACATCGGGATTGAAATGTTGATGGCATGTGGTGCTTGGTAATCAAGCCGGGGTGGTAATGATTTTAGATTGAGGCAAGTGGCAGAGGCGGTGTGCCAAGGTGGGCCAGGTTTGGCGGGGGTATGTGGAAGTCTTGCCTTAATCACCTTAAGGACTTAACCTTGCAAGCCTTTGACTGAGTCTCTCTTGCAACCACATGTGCGGAATGGGACTGACCTAGTGAATAATTTGTGAAACCTAGATTTGATCTTTGTCGTGGTGAATAGTGAGTCCGGGTTCGGTTTAACTCACATGGCGCAAGAGGGGGCCTGTTGTGGTGGTTTAACCCTTGATGTTGAAACCTTAGCGGCGATCTTGGGTCTAGGTGTAGCATTGTAAAGGCTTTGTTATGATCACTCGCCTTGGTGGTGTTTGGTTGTATCGTGTGGGTAAAGTGCATAACCTCTGCAGAGTGTACAATCTATTGAATAGCCGTGCTCACGGTATTGGGCAATGCTAAGGAATTCTGATTAAGGGTTAGACTTTTGTTAAACAAAAACTTGTTGGGATGGCAAGGTGCCATGGAAAGTGGAAAATTAATTTAGGATTGGAAACTTGGTGTATTTGAAATCTGAATTTATTAATTCTGTATTTGTTTCTTGCTTTCCAATCTATTTATTGTATTCTTGTTAAATCTTTGCTTTATTGCAAAAATACCCTTACTAGCCATTCCTTTGGATTAAGCCAAACATATAGAATATTAGACTTGCATTATTTTGCACAACTTGTTGAGTGCTTTATGTACTCACCCATCAACAACAACTTGAAGAGGAAGAATCTCATGATCATGGATGAGGATTATTTGGATCACGAATGCTTAGGTCGAGCCTCATCGGTTGCACTGTGTGACTCGGGCGCCACTGCGTTTATTCTATTTCATTGCTTCTCATTGATACTCTTTTTAAGCCACGTGAGGCATTATTCATGTAAGACAACATTATTATTAATTAATGAAGTTTATGCTATATTTATTTGTGTGTGACTATGATAGCATCTATGTTGAGCTGTGTGCACTAGCGTGATCTGGACTAGTGCGGTATACACAGAGGGTCGGATTTGCAAATTCGGGTCCCGACAGAGGTGGTTCGAGCCATCTTGACTATAGGTCTTGGCCCTAGGTAGTTGGTATCTCTTAGGAGTGTCCAAAATTATTTTCTAAAAAAAGCATAAAATTGACTAATATGAAACTCTTGGCTTATCTCACCTCCTACTCTCATCCTTGCTAAATTACCTTCTTTTTGTTGCCGTTTGGTGGAGATCTTATTCAAAATTTTGTTTTGAATAGATGCCGATCTTCGATCCTTGAGTCAAGGCAGGTGGCTATGCCATGGAGCCGTGGAGAGTTCTTCAAGTGATTGGAGGCTTTGATCGTCCGCTCTCTGAGGAAGCAAGCTGGGCGTCAACGGTGTGCATCGGGGTTCTTACGCAAGGTGATCATCTTCGCTCGAGAGTGCGGCGAGACCACGAGACCGATCCACATCACCGCCGGAGGTTCACTTACGGTGGAGTTCGGAGGTGCTAGACTTGCTCTCGACGGATGCGCCGCGACTACGCCTCTGAGCCGCAACACCGTATTCGACTTCACCCGACGGTGCGGCGTGCAGCGTCGACGGATCGTGGAAGGAGAGTGTGCTCTTGCACTACACCTTCTTGAGTTCGCCACCGCCGGGAGGATCACTTGAGGACACTGCGCAGAAGCGGAGACAGCGTGTGAGGCGTTGAGAGTGGCGGCGGGAGCTTCAAAAGACCCGCGACGCAGCGGCCGAGTCATCGGCGGTGGAGGAGGCCTTGCGGTAGCCGAGAAATAGCGGACCAAGTCGTCCGAGGGCGGATGAGTCGCCAAGAAGAAGAAGAAGAAGACCGGAAGAGCGTGAGTGGGAGCTGAGGAGCAAGCAGAGGTCACGAGGATAGGTTCGCACCATGCCGGCCCACCCACCGTGTATGCCGGATCGGTCTCGGCCGGGGTGGTGGATGAGTGAAGTCGATCTTAGAGTTGTGTTGAGACTCGAGTGTTGAGTCGCGTTTTAAGTTAGCCTTTACCCTTTTAGTAGGCGTTAAAGTTGCATGTTTAGTTGGTTCTTAATTGTTTCTTTGAGTGTGCGTTATGTGTTGCAAAGCCCTTAGGCATTGTAAGCAACCATACCAAGTAATAATAATAAAGATTATTTAAGTTGGGTTTAACTGTTTCCCCGCCTTAAAATTCTTGCATCTTATCTATGCTACATCTATCTTTCCTAACCCAAGAAGCAATCAAGCGGATGGTGAACACTCGCGACAACAATGGGGCTTGAAGTGGTCACCTTCGAGCAACAATCCCAATGAAGGAGTACCACGCAGCAAGCACCGCCGGTGGATATCACGAGAACTTGGGAGCTTTTCTCATTGCGCAAACTCGGTTGATCACGACTATGATGCGGCAGATGACCAATATGGCTGCGATCAACAACCCGTGGCGAGAACAACAATGGCGGGCCTCGTCCTTACTCCAAGTTGTCGGACTTCATGAGGACCCGACCGCCAACATTCTCGAACGCGTCAACCCCTTGGAAGCGGATGATTGGTGAGAACCATTGAGAGGAAGTTGTACATCACACAATGTGAAGGGCATGAGAGGGTTCTTCGCATCCCATCGGCTAGAGGGCAATTGCAGAATGGTGGGAGAACTCTTGTGCTACTCATGAGGCACCCATGGAAATCACGTGGGAAGAGTTACGCAGCGGCCTTTCGCCGATACCACGTGCGGAGGAATGATGGACTGAAAAGGAAGAATTGAGCGCAAGCAAGGAGGCCAACGGTGGTGATTACTTGAACAAATTCACACGATTAGCACGCTATGCTCCACGAAGATGTAGCGACGGACAAGGCTAAACAGTCCGCTTCATGAAAGGACTAAACTTCGAGGTGCAAGTGGGGTGATTACCCACACTTTTCAGATTTCCAAGAATTGGTAAACAAGGCTTTGATTACGGAGGATAAGCGCAAGGAGCTTGGGAAAATCATAAGCGCTTGATGACTAACCGGTGGGCGCCTAACCACCTACGAATGAGGATGACCCATAGCGGTTTGCTAGGTTCCAACCACAAGCTGTTAACAAGCCGACACAACACCGCACGCGACCATCGGGACAAGGTTATCGACGCCTTGGCCCAAGGTAATAATGCTCAAGAAGTCGTGATCACCGCGAGAAGGTGCTCTGATTGCAATGGTGGGGCATTATGCTAATAGATGTCCCGAAAGGAGGAATCACGCCGGTGTGTTTCAACCTTGGAGCGACACTGCTAAGGCACCGATGGCGGGAGGCGAATCGAGGCTGGGCGAGCGGGAGTGGCGCCTCAAGCTACTATTCGAGGCGAGTCAACCACATCACGCCGATGGAGCCCGGGAAGCATCGGACGTCGTCTTTGGGTAAGTTTTGGTAAACTCGATTACACTGCTGATATTATTTGATTCAGAGCTTCACATTCATTTGTCTCTCGAGCTTTTGCATCTAAAAATGGTTTAAGCATGAAAAATCTCAAGTGTGTGATGCTAGTTCAAGCCCCGGATCGAGTTAAGATCTAATATTGGATGTTTGGGGTAAAGGCGATAATTAACGGGTAGAGTTCTAGCGAACTTAATTATTCTAGATGCCCAAGTTTTAGATGTTATCCTTGGTATGGATTGGTTAACCAAGCATAAGGCGGTATTGGATTGTGGTGAAGGTTGTATCCATTGAGAGCCCTACGGGAGAAAAGGTGGAATTCGAGCGACATCGGTTCGCAAGGTCAATTAATGGTTAATAGCATGAAAGCCGTCGGCATTGAGGGCGTGCGGTGGTCAAGAATATCGGATGTATTTCGGAGGATGCGGGAATGCCGCGCACCGTGACATCGAGTTTGTCATTGAGTTAGTACGATGCAGCACCAATAGCAAAAAGACCTTCCGGATGCCTACTGGATGAGTTAGTAGAGATGAAGAAAGCAGATCGGCGAGTTATTAGAAAGGTTTTATAAGACCAAGTTAAATGCGCCATGGGGAGCGCCGATTTTGTTTGTCGGGAAAAGGATGGAAGCCTTAGAATGTGTATTGATTACCGTGCACTTAATGAAGTAGCGATTAAGAATAAGTATCCGTTGCCAAGGATTGATGATCATTCGACCGGTTGAGAGGAGTGGAGTTTTCTCCAAGATAGACCTTCGTTCGGATATCATCAACTAAAGATTCGGACGGAAGATGTTCCAAAACCGCATTTTCTTCAAGATACGGACATTATGAGTTCACGGTCATGTCTTTTGGATTGACCAATCATGACCTATTTCATGAACTTGATGAATAAGATTTTCATGGAATACTTGGACAAGTTTGTTGTTGTGTTCATAGATGATATTTTGGTATATTCGAAGACCGAAGCGAGCACGCAAATCATCGAGGCTAGTGTTGGAAAAGTTGCGTGAGCAATGTTTGTATGCTAAATTGATAAATCGACTTTTGGAAGGAAAAGGTGGAATTTCTCGGTCATGTCATGGCTGCGAAGGAGTTCTTTGTCGACCCAAGCAAAGTGGAAGCGGTGTTGCATTAGGAGCAACCAAAGTCATCACTCAAGTCCAAGTTTTACGGGAATGGCGAGGATATTATCGCGGTTCATAGAAGGATTTTCGACGATTGCTAGACCTCTTACTCGATTATTGAAAAGGAAAAGAAATTTTCATGGGCCTTGATTGTGATAAGAGTTTTGAGAATTAAAGCGTTTAACAACAGCCCAGTGTTGGTTTTGCCTAATGTTGAGCGACTTGATATATCTTGTGATGCGTCAAGGCGGGGTCTTGGATGCGTATTGATGCAAGAGGGTAAAGTGGTCGCATATCGTCAAAGCGATTAAGACCGCATGAAGAAATTATCCTCGCATGACTTGGAATTGGTGCCGTGGTGCATGCCTTGAAATTGTGGCATCATTATCTCATTGGAAATAGATGTGAGATATATACGGACCATAAGAGTTTGAAATATATTTTCACTCAATCGGATCTCAATATGAGGCAAAGGAGATGGTTGGAATTAATCAAGGATTATAACATGGGAATTCATTACCATCCAGGAAAAGCAAATGTAGTAGGTGATGCCTTAAGTTGCAAGAGCTACGTGGCGAATATGATGGTGCGGGAAGGACGATCGAGCTATGCGAGAGAATTGCAAAATTTAAAATTGGAAGTAGTTTTAGAAGGATTCCTAGCTGCTTTGGAAGTGAAGCCAATGCTCGAAGATCAAATTCGGGAAGGACAAAAGATGATGAGAAAGTCAACGAATCAAGGCTAAAAGGATGAAGGATTAGCAAAGGACTTTCTGGTGGACGACCAAGGTACCATGTGGTTCAAGGGTCGCATTTGTGTGCCAAACAGACTAGAACTTAAGCAATTGATTTTGGAAGAGGCTCATGATTCCAAGTATTCAATTCATCCGAAGCGCTAAGATGTACGGGACTTAAAGGAGAGGTTTTGGTGGCGAATATGAAGCGAAGTCGCAGAACACGTTGCCTTGTGCGATGTATGCGAGAGTTAAGGCAATACATCGAGAGACCGGCAGGTTTGCTACAACCGCTAAAAGTCCCGAGAATGGAAGTGGGAAGAAATCGGTATGGATTTCGTCCTTTGGATTACCAAGAACTCAAAATGGGTATGATTCTATATGGGTTATCGTGGATCGATTGACCAAAGTTGCTCACTTCATTCGATCAAGACCACTTACTCGGAGACCGGTTAGCGAGAACTATACATAGCAGTCGTGTGTTTGCATGGTGTACCAAAGAAAATAGTGTCGGATAGAGTACCAGTTCACCTCGAGATTTTGGGATAAATTGCATGAAGCTATGGGAGCAGCGTTTGAACTTGACCTGACATATCATCCATGATGATGGTCAAGCAGAAAGGGTAAATCAAATTACGGAGGATATGCTAAGGGCTTGTGCATTAGCCTATACTACATCATGGGATAAGTGTTTGCCATATCACGAGTTGATTATAACAACGATTACGAGACTAGTTTGCGGATGTCGCCATTGAAGCTTTATATGGTCGTGCACTGTCGTACCCATTGAATTGGAATGAGATAGGGGCGTATGATATTTAGCCTAATATTCTCAAGGAAGTGAAGAGCAAGTTGCCATGATAAGAGCAGGTTGAAAATCACGCAATCAAGACAAAAAGTTATGCGATAATCGACGCCGTGATTTGAGCTTGAACACGATGATTTCGTATATCTTAGGGTTACCCCTCGAAAGGAGTTAAAGGTTCCACGTTAAAGGAAGCTTGCCCCAAGATATGTTGGACCGTTCAAAATTTTGAGCCGTCGAGGAGGTTGCTTATCGATTAAATTGCCGATCACTAGCGGCGTGCATGATGTGTTCCATGTGTCACAGCTCAAGAAGTGTCTTGGTGCCGTGGGCGAGCGCCTTTGGGAGAGATTGAATTGCGAAAGATCGACCTACAAGGAGCAACCAATCGAATCTGGATGTTATGGACCGCAAGACCGGGACCAAGTCGGTTCGCTTTGCGAGTTTAGTGGAGCAACCATTACGAGAATGAAGCAACACAGGGGCGTGAAGAGGATCTGAAGTCGAATTTCAAACCTATTTCCTAGTCGACCTTGAATCTCGGGTCGAGATTACATTAAGAGGAGGTTTGTAACATCCCAAAATTTGGCTTATAATTTCGCTCATATGCTTTTTGGTGATTTTACGAATTTATTGGATTTTTTCCGAAATTAATTGAATTGAATTTAATTAAGTATATTGAACCTTTTGTGAAAACTAAATATATATAGATAAAGTTAATATAAAGTTTTACCAAAATATTTTATTTGTGCTCGAGAATGTCTCAAAGTATTTATGAGAATTTTAGGATTTTCACGATATTTTAATTGCTTAAAGTAGATTAATCTAATTTGGAATTATTTTAAATCAAAAAGCTTTTGAAAATCGAGTGAGCGATCTTGGGCGAAGCCGATCTTTCGTCGTGTCTTGACCATCGACGTGCGGCCCGATCGGCTGCTTCATTGCCGCCTCATGGCGTGGCCGTTGGATGAAGATCGGACGGTGTCTCCTTCGCGAAACCCTAGCGCCTTGGCCGTTGGATTGAGATCGGCGGTCGGGATCGTTTAGCGTTGTTTTGGTAAGTTTAGATCTCGCCGTTGATTTTGGAAAGAGCGGATCGGATCGTATCGCCGGATCTAATCTCGGCGCTCGTTACCGTCGGACGGTGTCGACCTTCGTCTCGATTCGGTTTCCGAATCCGTCGCCGCTTCTTGTCGCCGCCGCGTGATTTAGGGTTGCCGTTTTAGCGCGCATGCCGAGGCTATAAAAGCCGCACCCGCACACCGAGGTTCCTCATCGAGCGCATCGCGATGCTAGCCTTCGCCGTTGAGTCACCGCCGTTTAGCCGAGAGCTCGCCGTAGTTTTCTAGCGCCGCCGCTTCGTTTTCGCCGTTCGCCGTCGTCAAGCCGCCGTTCGATGTGGGTTCGATTCGGGTTCGCCACGTCGAGCCGCACCGAGCGACTACCTCTTCGTCGCCGGCGAGAGCGAGCGCGCCGTCTGGGTCGTCGTCGTCCTCGTCTCGGGAACTTCGGCACCGCCGCGACATCGCCGTGCCGAACCGACGGCCGTCGGATCTCGGCGGACCATCGGATCGAGCCACGTCGCCGTCTGCGATAAAGCGGCTCGGGTAAGCGTGGCCGTTGGATCGAGGTTGTTCGGGTGAGATCGCGCCGCGTGTCTGATGAAGCGTTAGCCGTCGGATCGTCGCGCAGGAATCGCGCCGCGTGTCGAGCATCGGCGCGGCGGCGTCGCGACCAATCGATCTTGCGCCGCGTGTCGGGCGCGTGGTGCGCGGCGCCGTGGGCGCGTCCACGGTGGACGAGGCGGTTCGTGGACCGAGTCCATGGACGAGCGACGTGTCGGCGCTGATTGGTCGAGTCGGGGCTGGCGTCGGCGTTGCGCAATAAAATCTTTTCAATAGAAAAATAATTGGAAAAATCGAAATTCTATTTTACGTATTTTGATGTTATTCAAACTTCAAAGGCTATATCTTTTGCATTTTAACTCGGTTTGAGTGTTTCAAATTTCTAAAAATTTGTAAAATCAAGATCTATTTATTGGTGAATTTTATTTTATTTTGGAGTTTGGTTGCTCTCTGGTTTGGTGTTTATTTGCTATTTTGGCATCGTTTAGTAGACGTTGAAGCGCTTTCGGTGATCAGGAAGAAGATTCGTCGCTCCAAGACCCAAGCTCAGATCAAGACCAGCACCTACTCCAAGGCAAGTTGTGCTTTGATCATGTTGCACCTAATTTTCACCAAATTACTATTTTGTCTTTTAAACTTTATGCATGATATTTTATGTGTATAAATGATTTCAATTAATCTGGGAATTAGATAATATGCCTATTTGAATTAAACCATACCTTGTCAATTATATGCCATGATCTATTTGTCACCCTAGGATGTGGAATTATAGTTGATAATCAACATGGGCTAGTTAGATCGTCATAGATTGCTTAGCCATGCCACGTCATCACATGTGTCAGAATGTCGATACTTAATCTTGACTAATGGAATATGGAACAATGTTTATGAATTGGTGTGTCATGTGTTGTCACACAATGATATCAAGTTGTCGTGGCGAGGAGGTCACACATCGGGATTGAAATGTTGATGGCATGTGGTGCTTGGTAATCAAGCTGGGGTGGTAATGATTTTAGATTGAGGCAAGTGGCAAGGCGGTGTGCCAAGGTGGGCGAGTTTGGCGGGGTATGTGGAAGTCTTGCCTTAATCACCTTAAGGACTTAACCTTGCAAGCCTTTGACTGAGTCTCTCTTGCAACCACATATGCGGAATGGGATGACCTAGTGAATAATTTGTGAAACCTAGATTTGATCTTGTCGTGGTGAATAGTGAGTCCGGGTTACGGTTTAACTCACATGGCGCAAGAGGGGGCCTGTTGTGGTGGTTTAACCCTTGGTGTTGAAACCTTAGCGGCGATCTTGGGTCTAGGTGTAGCATTGTAAAGGCTTTGTTATGATCACTCGCCTTGGTGGTGTTTGGTTGTATCGTGTGGGTAAAGTGCATAACCTCTGCAGAGTGTACAATCTATTGAATAGCCGTGCTCACGGTATTGGGCAATGCTCGGAATTACAGTTAAGGGTTAGACTTTTGTTAAACAAAAACTTGTTGGGATGGCAAGGTGCCATGGAAAGTGGAAAATTAATTTAGGATTGGAAACTTGGTGTATTTGAAATCTTGAATTTATTAATTCTTGTATTTGTTTCTTGCTTTCCAATCTATTTATTGTATTCTTGTTAAATGCTTTATTGCAAAAATATCCTTACTAGCCATTCCTTTGGATTAAGCCAAACATATAGAATATTAGACTTGCATTATTTTGCACAACTTGTTGAGTGCTTTATGTACTCACCCCATCAACAACAACTTGAAGAGGAAGAATCTCTTGATCATGGATGAGGATTATTTGGATCACGAATGCTTAGGGTCAGAGCCTCGTCGGTTGCTGTGGCGAACTGGAGCGCCACTGCGTTTATTCTATTTCCATTGCTTCTCATTGATACTCTTTTTAAGCCCTGTGAGGCATTATTCATGTAAGACAACAGTTATTATTAATTAATGAAGTTTATGCTATATTTATTTGTGTGTGACTATGATAGCATCTATGTTGAGCTTGTGTGCACTAGCGTGATCTGGACTAGTGCGGTATACAGAGGGTCGGATTTGCAAATTCGGGTCCGACAAGCGATCATACATAAACTTTATTATCAAATGAAGTAAGATTACATATTATTTTACAATACCAAAAGTAAAACTGCAGTGGAGACAACTTCTTGTAGTATGCCTTTTTAACCCATTGTTCCACAGGCAACTGACAAGGGAAAATCCTTAGATAAATTCATCGTTAAACTCCCCATATCCTGCATCAACGTAAGAATCGTCGGGGAAATCTGTTTCTTCACCTAAAAACATCAACATTGGCAAGTTGAGTACTTACGTATTCGCAAGACTTATGCAAATCCTAAGATACATGCAAGCCGTGCCAATGAAAGGCTATAAGGTTAATTTGCATAAAGCTGGTTTGAAATGTAAATACAGAATAATAGATTGCAAAATGAAATTTAAATAAAAGCAATTTAATATTGAAAGTGATAGAATGTAAGCATCAATAAATCACGAATGTTTGGGTATACTGATCATACTCAAAACCATTTCCTTCCGCACACAGCGGAAATGACCAACACGTGGTAGAAACCACTTTTTATGAAAATAAGCAAAACTGCTAACTATGTGATGACTTTACCAAGTGTCCATGACCGCGGACTCGGCTAATCGATTAGTTTTACACTGCTGCGGTATCTGACTTTCCCCACAAGACATGAGTGACTCTTTGAGCAATCGATATTTGCACACTGCCTTTGGTGTGCCGCAGAGAGTCATGTTATAACTTTTACATTATTTAAACCTAACTTTGCACCAGCATGGTGACGATAAACCCATTCTGTGGTGTAAGAACTCAGAGCATAGAAATGATGGAACTACCCACAGTATGGCATACACCGTTATATTGGTAGACGTTTAATCCATGATCACCTCGGTGTGGACGTCCCGTCGAGTAATTCATTAAGAAACAACTCGTACTACTCCGGCCTTCTAAGTGCAAAGCTAGTTTTAAACAACTTAATAAGTTAGAGCTGTCCCATACCAGCACTTGTGGTTGTATGAATATTCTTGGCCTGAAAACAACTCATAGTTCGGTCCTTAATCCGACACGGGCAATAATCTCCACCCTATACTACGTGCAAAGACATGCACAACCGGCTACTGCCAATAATTGCCCGCATCTAAACCATAGTTTCATTTTCATTTTTCCAACCAAATACCAACCACAAAAATGGTCACACCCATTTAAATGTCATGTCCAAAGTCTTTAATCATGTCACAGTTTTATCTTCATTTAGCTTTGGCTAAGCATTTCACTAAATGTGAGTAACCCAGTTTGACATCAATTACTGTCTAAGTTATTCTTAGGGTTATCAAGGTTCACAAATCCATACTTATCAAGGAAGTTCTATGTGACAATAGGTACAACTACCAATACCCAAAATATAGCAGACTTTAATAAAAGTAAGGTATGCAGTAAAACATTTAATGAAAACATTTATAAAGCGGGATCAATATGATCAAAGGGGTGCTTGCCTTGTTGAGTATCCTCGACTTCAAACTCTTGGTAAATCGAATACACCGAGTTAAATCGGATTCTATTAAATAAATCACGACAACATATAACAAATACCAAATTTCAATAGAGCCAAAAGAAATCAGATGGAAATATTCAAATAAATAACTTCACAAATTCAGGAATGATTACATGAGTTATTTGTTCTCATTTGCAATTTAAAGATTTAGTTTATTTAAACCATTATTGCATTATTTGCTACCCATTTTGTAACTCAAATTTTTCTTATAATACACCTAAGTATTTTTCTGATTAAGTTTACGAGATTACATGGATTCTAATAAAATTTATTTTACTAAATTTGGAGATCATATGCAAAATTTTCATGTATGACATATTTCTAACTTTTCTTTTAAATTTCAATTTGAATTTCAAATAAAATTCAATTCTAAAATACTTTTGCATATTCTGAATCTACTGGATTTTAGATGAATTTATAAATTTATTTCATCAAATTTGGTTAAATGATTCAAAAATTATAGCTAAATGAATATCTAGGTTTTGAATAAATCTTGAAAAATTAGAAAATCGCGAAAATGGAAAATACGCTTTCACGGGAAAGCGCTTTCCATTTGAGGCGATCTACCGAGGCGCCGACAACTCAGCCCACGCGATGTTGATCGGCGCGCTGCGCTGTGGTCGTGCTGTGGCCAGGCCGTGTGTCGAGGCGCGAGGTCGGCACTCTGTGAGCCCGCGATCATTCTTATTGCTCGTCTGCGGGGCAGTGGGGGCAATGATGGCGCGACGCGGTGCATGTGGTGACTAGCCGGGCCCGCTTGGTGGTGACCAGGCAGGCTGCGGCGAGCTAATTGGGCCCGCTTGGCGGTGACCAGGCGAGTGCTGCGGCGGGACAAGCTTCGCCGACGGCGAACGGTAGCCGGAGGCCAGAATCGATTCACTCGAGCTTCACCGCATCCGTGCGAACCTGAGGGGCGATCGCCGCGTGTCCGAGGTGACGAAGGGCGGTTTCCACCGGTGAGTGCGGCGGTGGATTCTGCGCGGCTTCGCCGACGGCAGCCCTCCGAGTGGAATGGGCTCCTGCGAGGTTCGGGACATCCGTGCGCTTTGTTGGTGGCGCGGTGGCTGAGGAGCTACATCGACGGCGTCCTTGTGCTAGCAATAGGAAGCGGCGGCGATGCAAAACTAGAGCCAACCGAGTCATGTTTTCACTCATTTGAGCATCTGCGAGACTTAAGGAACCGATTTCATCAAGCGCTTTGAAAGATGAATGAAGAAGAAGAGCTCTCACCGTCTTGCGGTGGTGGCGGAAGAAGAAGCGAGGTTCGACGGCTCGCCGGGGAAGAAGGGCTTCGGCCGGGGCTCGGAATCAGTTCCTGGAGGCACAAGGAAGACTCGGCTCAGAGGAATTGGGTTGGAATGGATTAAGGCGGTGGATTGCGAGTTTTTTCCCGTTTCGGGTTTTTGCCGTCGCCGGAGAAGAAGACCAAAGTAGTGGCGGAATGGCTTCGCAGGGACACGGCTAGCTCGGCTGCGACGAGATGAGGGGGTTTTATAGGGGCTCGGAGAGGCGGTTCGGGCGCAGGCGCGAGAAAGACCGAGAGGTCTGCGTCAGCGCGGGAGAGAAGCAGAGAGAGGGGAAGAAGAAGGCGCGGGCAAGAGGCTGCCATGCGGGGGCCAGATGGCAGCGGCTGTCAGCTGAGTTGGCTCACTGACAGACCGGGCCCACATGTCAGCGAGAGCAGAAAAGAAGTCTGGCGAAGGCTCAAGACCGAACGGGGTTTCAACGACGTTTTCGATGGTCAAAACAACACGAAAGTTTATAAAATTTTTACCATAGGTCGGCAAGGGTATTACCTGCCTCCTGAAAAATTTTCGCTATTTTATGATGCATGCAGATGTTTAGAAAATTCTGACATTGCAACAGTTGCTGCATTGCCCATTCGGTTTTTCTTTTAATTTGCGATTTAAATGAAGTGATTATTTTACAAAACTTTTTATGACAGTTTGAAATGATATTATACACCTTCTGTAAAAATGAAAGACTTTAATTATTATTATTTAATTTTTAAAAATTCTGACATTACTGTTTTCCAGATTATTTATTCACTGTTTTTCAATTTTTAAAATTATAAAATGAATTAGTAAATTCTTGATATTTTTACGGGAGGTTGATACTGTTTTGATGTCGGCAAGATAAAGATTTTGGGTCAGGATGACTTATAGATATTTTTACCAAATTGTTTTACCATTTTACCCTGAGATATTTACTCATGATTATCTTTGATGAATTATTATTTTTACTAATTCAGCTTACCAAACGACTTAAGCAAGCTGAGGAGAGCCCTCAGATATTTATGGGGACTTTGGTAAATTTTTGTTGAATTAACATTTTTACTTTTTACCATTTTCTATTTGCCATATTATTTGTTTCACTTTCTTGCATTAAAGAAAAGCCAAAAGAATATACAGAAAATGCAGAAATTTCAGAAATTTCGAAAATAATACACAAAAGATTTTCATTTCATTTTCTTTATTTTATAATTTTTGAGGCTATTCTGAGATCTACCCCCTTACAAAAATCTCGCCCCAGATTTGGAGATGACTAGAAGAAATCGGGAAACTCTTGTCGAAGATGATCTTCTCTTTCCCATGTAGCCGTCTTGAAATATGATTGCTCCATTGCACCTTCAACATCTTGATGGTCTTGTTTCTTGTTTGGCGTTCGGCTTCTTCCAAAATCTGAATGGATGCTCCGATAAGACAAATCTGGTGAAGATCTATCCCTTCCAAATCGGCGAGTCGGAGGAACACGAAGGCATTTCTTAAGTGAGATACATGGAAGGCGTTGTGAGCGTCGGATAGTTGAGGTGGCTATTCTAATTGATATGCCATCTCACCCATCTTTCAATGATCTGAAATGGTCCAATGAATCGAGAGCCAACTTCCCACGGTTTGAAATCGATGAACTCCACGAAAGGCGAGACTTTGAGATAGACATGGTCACCAACTTGGAATCGAGTTCACGGCGGCGATTGTCGGCGTAACTCTTTTGACGAGATTGAGCTTCTTTCGATCGGCTTCGATCATGTCCACTTACTCTTGAGCTTCTTGAATAAGATCTGGGCGAAGAATTTTCTTTCTCCAACTTCGGACGAGAAAAGAGGGTTCGACATTTCCTTCCATCTGACGCTTCAAAAGCGACACTTGCGGACTAGATTGAAGCTGTTATTATAAGAGAATTGGCGAAGGCCAAACTTTTCTCCCAATTAGAGCCGTCTGACGACTACGGGCTCTTAACATATCTTCAAAATTTGATTGGTCCTTTCCGTTTGTCCATCGATCGAGGATGATAAGTATCTTGAAATTCAACTTAGTACCCGAAGACGGTGCAAACTTTCCCTAAACGAAGTATGGCGGGAACCTCGGTGAAAACAATTGTCTTGATGCACGCCATGAAGGCGGACAACATTCTCGGATACAACTCGGCAAGCTTATCTCCGAATGAGTAGTCTTGGCCGAATAAAGTGAGCCACTTTAGTTAATCGGTCAACGATTACCCATATGGAATCATGCCCTTTCCTGGTTCTTGGCAAACCAGTAATAAAATCCATGCTGACGTCTTCCCATTTCCACTCTGGAATCTTCAAAGGCTGAAGAAGTCCAGCGGGACGTTGATGCTCGGCTTTGACACGCTGGCATACATCACAGATTGCGACATATGCAGCGACATCCTTTTTCAAACCGGGCCACCAATATTCCTGTCGGAGATCTTGATACATCTTTGTACTTCCAGGGTGAATTGAGAGGGGAGACTCATGGGCTTCTTTGAGAAATAACTCTTTTAATTCCGGATCATCAGGAACATATATTCGATTTTCGAACATAAGCACTTTATCTGAACTTTCATGAAACTTGGATTCCTTTCCTTGCTTCAATTCTTCACGCACTTTGATAATCACTTCATCTTTGGTGAGCAGATTTAATCTGGGACTTAAGGGTTGGTTGCACCTCTAGGGCGGCCAAATAACCTTTTTCGACAACTCCCAAATTAAGCTTTTGGAAATCTTTTACCAGATCGGATTGATCGGTCAAAGATGAAACAGAAAGACAATGAAGCTTTCGACTTAGAGCATCTGCTACGACATTGGCTTTACCAGGATGGTATTGAATGCTAAGGTCGTAATCTTTTATCAACTCTAGCCATCTTCGTTGTCTTAAATTTAGATCAGGCTGGGTGAAGAAATATTTCAGACTCTTATGATCGGTGAATACACTGCATTTGTTTCCAATCAGGTAATGACGCCAAATTTTTAAAGCGTGCACTACCGCAGCTAATTCCAGATCATGAGTCGGATAATTGAGCTCATGAGGTCGCAACTGATGAGAGGCGTAAGCTACGACTTTTCCTTCTTGCATAAGCACACACCCAAGCCCATTCTTGGAAGCATCACAATAAACATCAAAGCTTTTATGGACATCGGGTAACACTAGTACAGGAGCTGATGTTAGCCTTTTCTTTAATTCCCAAAGCTTTCTTAGCATTCGGTGTCCATTCAAACTTCTTTTCTTTCTTGAGAAGTGGGTCAAAGGACGAGCGATTTTAGAGAAGTTCTCGATAAAGCGCGATAATATCCGCTAGGCGAGAAAACTTGAATTTTCGAACGAGTGAGGGCTTCCGGTCTAAAACAGCTTTAACTACAGGATCAACGAAATACCTCCTTAGAAAGAATATGACCAAGGAAAGCAACTTCTTTTAACCAAAATTCACATATCTCAAATTTGGCATAAAGCTTATGCTCTCGAAGCTTTTCAAGAACCTTACGCAAATGATGCGCATGATCTTCTTCGGATTTGGAATAGACGAGAATATCATCAATGAATACCACTACGAACTTATCCAAATACTCCATGAAAAATTTATTCATGAGGCACATAAAATTAGCAGGAGCATTTGTAAGTCCGAAAGACATCACGGTATATTCATATAGACCGTAACGAGTGGTAAAAGCGGTTTTAGGAATATCTTCTGGCCTGATCTTCAATTGATAGTACCCATGTGTCGGGACCGGATTTCCAAGTCCGAACCCTCTGTGTATAACCTGTGCTAGTCCAGGAAAAGCTAGCACACACAGTGGAAACAGTGATGACAGCACATCCATATCACGAATCAAATAATATTAATTAAGCAAAAGAATATTAGCCTTATGGCCAATTATTACAAATAAGAAGCATCATAGCTTGAGTTCAATAAGAAACAGCGGAAACGAAATAACAATGACAAAGTAAGTAAGCCCATCCATTTGCCCAACAGCAATCGATTGGGTTCGCGTCCTAGCATTCGGATCGCCTTCATCATAACCACAAGCGTAGAAATCGTAGTCGACTTGACACCGCACACTCTTACGTGGAAAGTTGGGGATGTTGCAAGGGTGAGCACAAAGCGTACTCATAAGTCTTGAAAACATAATGCATGATAACTATATGCAAGTCTAAGCAATTGAAGGCATAATATGGTTCTTTTTAGCATAAAGCGAAGTTCAACTTTAAATACCAATAGTAATTTCACAAAGCATCGTTTGAACAAAATGTAATTGAATAGTAATTGAGTTTGATATAACAATTAAAGCGGAGTTCCATCTACACTGTCTCGCCCCATCTCGCCAAACCATAACCCAAGAGTTCCATCCGCTCTCGGATTCCCAAACCATCATTTTCCTTTGAAACAAAACCATAAAATCTACAATGTGCAAGCGTACCTACTTTGCCCTTGGCCAGTGGGCACGGCTACTTAAGTAGTTTTAACTCTGCAGAGTGTGTACACTTTACCCACAAGACATGGTCGACTCTTGTTGCCATGCACTTAACACACTTCCTTTGGTGTGTCAGAGAGATCATGACAAGGCCTTTACAATGCACAACCCGCTATTAACCTCGCCCGCTAAGGTTTCACATTTGTTAGGGTTCTAGCGCAAAGATCTGAAGCCCTCTTGCGCTGCCAACATCGGCACTCACCAGTGGCGAAGCTAATAATGAGACGCACAAATTATTTAGCCAGTCGTACCCATATAGACTTGTGGTTGTACGGTAGTGCTCGGTCCATGGTAACACACGCTTGGTCCTTAATTGACTAGGCGGAACATTCACATACCAAAGTCTCGTGCTTTCGCACCGACAAACATCCATCCGCCCCGGTCTAAACCATTTCCACTTTATTTTACTTAAACCACAACAGCAACACCAATTGCCGCACTTTCACAAATAAGTTTAAACAACATCTGAAATGATTCCCATATTGGCACAATACCGAAACGCTTAAGCTGGACTAAGCAATTCTACCGTTCCATGCTAATCTACTGGATATCACCAAATAAAATAGCTAGTATATATCATCTAGGGTGTCAAAGGTTCGACATGATCAATACCAATGAGGGTATAACAAACTGGAATTTAACTATACTCTAAAACTATATTTAAAGTACATTGCATAAAGTAAGCATGCATAATTTAAAAACAACATAACATTTTCATAAACTTTGGGATCAACATGTTCAAGGAAGACTTGCCTTCGCTGCCTCTTGCTGGTTCTACCTCTGATTGCTGATTCGACTGATCTTCGACTGCGTCGTCTACACGCGAAACGAGGCAAATAAATAAAACAAATTCAAATAAAATTCAAAAATTGAAAAGAATGGTACTGGAAGATAGATCTTGAATTTAGATGAATTTAGAAATTTGAATCACTGGAATCGGAGCTCGAACGAAGGAGAACGGGCTCCTGGAAGATTCCAGATCAGAAAAATCAGAAAAACAGAGAGGCTGACACGTGGCGAGACGTGATTGGCTGGATTATTGGATTTTCTGGAAAATCGGAAAAGGAAAAAGAAATGCCGCTGACATGTGGGGCCCACATGTCAGTGGCTCGGTCCACGGTAAACCGGGAGCACCGAGGAGAGGGGATGCCGACGTGGCGGACCACGCTGAGGTGGCGACCACGCGGCGGGCTAGGGTCGCGTGGCGGCCGACGTACCATGCACGCGGGCTAGGCACACGCGGCGGTCGACGCTGCCGCGCTGACGGTGACGCGTGTGTGGCGCGGAGCCGAGGCGGCGACCGACGCGGCGAGAGGCAGCGACGCGCCCGATCGGGCTATCCACGCGGCGGGCATCGGCGGCTAGGCGGATCGGACGGCTACGCACACGGCGAGGGGAGATGGCGGCGGCGATGGCGCGGCAAGCACGGCGCGCGGCGCGCGCACGCCGGAGGCGGAGAAGACGGCACGGCCAAGGGAAAAGCACGAGGCGGCGCGGGTTAGGGGCAAAATAAAGAGGACGACGCGGAGTTGGCGAGACCAAAAAACGGCGGAGGCTCACCGGAGGCGGCGAACGGCGGCGAAGAGATGCACGGCACGGCGGCGAAGAGACGAGCTCGGGGCGGTGCACAGCGGCGAATCTCGGAAAGCGAGATAGAGGGACGAGTCGGCGGCTTTATAGACGCGATCCGAGGAGTCCAGTAGCGGATCTGGCGTGTGGCGCGGAAAACGTGGCGGCGGTTGCAGGCGAAACAGCGGTGGAGTCCGGCTCGAGGCAACGGCGCGGTCGGCCGACAGTGGGGCCCACGTGAGCGGTGGCGCGTGCGAGCGAGCCAAGTCTGGCTGGCGGCGTGGCCCGGGCGACGCGAAAGCGGCGAAGACAAGAAAAGAAACGGGCCGGGGAAGGATTCGGCCCGCAAAGGGTTTCGAAAAAAAAACATTTTTCGAATTAACAAAATCCCAGGAATTGAAATAAAAGCAAATAAATTCAAATAAATATCAAATAAATTCAGAAAAATCTAATGTTTGATGGATAGATTAGCCTAATTAAATCCTTTTATAAATAGAAAATTCAAATTAAGCCGAAATTAATTCAAAGAAATTACAAATGGTGAATTTTGAAATTCAAACATTCTAAAATCCAAATTTTGGAATGTTACAAACCTCCCCTCCTTAAAAGAAATCTCGACCCCGAGATTTGGACAGACTAGGGAAAAAGGTTGGGGTATTGTTCTCTAAGATCTTCTTCACGTTCCCAGGTTGCTTCTTTTTCAGAATGGTTGCTCCACCGAACTTTGCAAAACTTGATTGTCCTGTTTCTTGTTCTGCGCTCTGCCTCATCCAAAATTCTGATCGGATATTCTGGGTAGGTAAGATCATCCTGTAGCTCAACATTCTCAATCTGCATTTGCTCTTTTGGTACCCTGAGACACTTCTTCAGTTGTGACACATGGAACACATTGTGCACATTTGACAAGCTATGGTGGCGGCTCAAGCGATAGGCAACTTGACCATACGGCTAGGATTGGGAGCGGTCCAATAAATCTTGGCGCTAACTTTCCACGAACTTGAAATCGACGCATTCCTCCGGCGAGACTTTCAAGTACACATAGTCACCGAGAGCAAGCGTTAACTCTCTCAAGCGTTTATCGGCGTAGCTCTTACGCCTAGCTATACTGTTCTCAATCTTTCTTGAATCATTTTACTTGTTCTTGACCTTTTGCAAAATATCGGGACCAAAGACTTGGCGATCTCCTGTTTCATTCCAACAGAGAGGTGTTCTGCACTTTCTTCCATACAAGGCTTCAAATGGCGACATCTGCAAACTTGCTTGATAACTGTTGTTATATGAGAATTCTAATGTTTGATGGATAGATTAGCCTAATTAAATCCTTTTATAAATAGAAAATTCAAATTAAGCCGAAATTAATTCAAAGAAATTACAAATGGTGAATTTTGAAATTCAAACATTCTAAAATCCAAATTTTGGAATGTTACAAACCTCCCTCCTTAAAAGAAATCTCGACCCCGAGATTTGGACAGACTAGGGAAAAAGGTTGGGGTATTCTTCTCTAAGATCTTCTTCACGTTCCCAGGTTGCTTCTTTTTCAGAATGGTTGCTCCACCGAACTTTGCAAAACTTGATTGTCACATTTCTTGTTCTGCGCTCTGCCTCATCCAAAATTACGATCGGATATTCAGGTAGGTAAGATCATCCTGTAGCTCAACATTCTCAATCGCATTTGCTCTTTTGGTACCACGAGACACTTCTTGATTGTGACACATGGAACACATTGTGCACATTTGACAAGCTGCGGTGGCAGCTCAAGCGATAGGCAACTTGACCACTACGGCTAGGATTGGGAGCGGTCCAATAAATCTTGGCGCTAACTTTCCACGAACTTGAAATCGGCGTATTCCTCGAGCGCGAGACTTTCAAGTACACATAGTCACGAGAGCAAGCGTTAACTCTCTCCGACGATTATCGGCGTAGCTCTTACGCCTAGATCATGCTGTTCTCAATCTTTCTTGAATCATTTTTACTTGTTCTTGACCTTTTGCAAAATATCGGGACCAAAGACTTGGCGATCTCCTGTTTCATTCCAACAGAGAGGTGTTCTGCACTTTCTTCCATACAAGGCTTCAAATGGCGACATCTGCAAACTTGCTTGATAACTGTTGTTATATGAGAATTCTAATGTTTGATGGATAGATTAGCCTAATTAAATCCTTTTATAAATAGGAAATTCAAATTAAGCCGAAATTAATTCAAAGAAATTACAAATGGTGAATTTTGAAATTCAAACATTCTAAAATCCAAATTTTGGAATGTTACAAACCTCCCCTCCTTAAAAGAAATCTCGACCCCGAGATTTGGACAGACTAGGGAAAAAGGTTGGGGTATTCTTCTCTAAGATCTTCTTCACGTTCCCAGGTTGCTTCTTTTTCAGAATGGTTGCTCCACTGAACTTTGCAAAACTTGATTGTCCTGTTTCTTGTTCTGCGCTCTGCCTCATCCAAAATTCTGATCGGATATTCTGGGTAGGTAAGATCATCCTGTAGCTCAACATTCTCAATCTGCATTTGCTCTTTTGGTACCCTGAGACACTTCTTCAGTTGTGACACATGGAACACATTGTGCACATTTGACAACTGCGGTGGCAGCTCCAACTGATAGGCAACTTGACCACTTCTGGCTAGGATTGGGAACGGTCCAATAAATCTTGGCGCTAACTTTCCACGAACTTGAAATCGACGCATTCCTCTGAGCGGCGAGACTTTCAAGTACACATAGTCACCGAGAGCAAACGTTAACTCTCTCGAGCGATTATCGGCGTAGCTCTTACGCCTAGATCTGCATTTGTTCTCAATCTTTCTTGAATCATTTTACTTGTTCTTGACCTTTTGCAAAATATCAGGACCAAAGACTTGGCGATCTCCTGTTTCATTCCAACAGAGAGGTGTTCTGCACTTTCTTCCATACAAGGCTTCAAATGGCGACATCTGCAAACTTGCTTGATAACTGTTGTTATATGAGAATTCTAATGTTTGATGGATAGATTAGCCTAATTAAATCCTTTTATAAATAGAAAATTCAAATTAAGCCGAAATTAATTCAAAGAAATTACAAATGGTGAATTTTGAAAATCAAACATTCTAAAATCCAAATTTTGGAATGTTACAAACCTCCCCTCCTTAAAAGAAATCTCGACCCCGAGATTTGGACAGACTAGGGAAAAAGGTTGGGGTATTCTTCTCTAAGATCTTCTTCACGTTCCCAGGTTGCTTCTTTTTCAGAATGGTTGCTCCACTGAATTTTGCAAAACTTGATTGTCCTGTTTCTTGTTCTGCGCTCTGCCTCATCCAAAATTCTGATCGGATATTCTGGGTAGGTAAGATCATCCTGTAGCTCAACATTCTCAATCTGCATTTGCTCTTTTGGTACCCTGAGACACTTCTTCAGTTGTGACACATGGAGCACATTGTGCACATTTGACAACTGCGGTGGCAGCTCCAACTGATAGGCAACTTGACCACTTCTGGCTAGGATTGGGAACGGTCCAATAAATCTTGGCGCTAACTTTCCACGAACTTGAAATCGACGCATTCCTCTGAGCGGCGAGACTTTCAAGTACACATAGTCACCAGGAGCAAACGTTAACTCTCTCCGACGATTATCAGCGTAGCTCTTCTGCCTAGACTGCGCTGTTCTCAATCTTTCTTGAATCATTTTTACTTGTTCTTCAGCCTTTTGCAAAATATCAGGACCAAAGACTTGGCGATCTCCTGTTTCATTCCAACAGAGAGGTGTTCTGCACTTTCTTCCATACAAGGCTTCAAATGGCGACATCTGCAAACTTGCTTGATAATTGTTGTTATATGAGAATTCTAATGTTTGATGGATAGATTAGCCTAATTAAATCCTTTTATAAATAGGAATTTCAAATTAAGCCGAAATTAATTCAAAGAAATTACAAATGGTGAATTTTGAAATTCAAACATTCTAAAATCCAAATTTTGGAATGTTACACCATGTCTTAAATCAATTTTTGAAAAGATTTGAGCACCGGTCAATTGATCGAACAGATCATCGATACGAGGCAAAGGATATTTGTTCTTAATTGTGACATCATTCAATGCACGATAGTCCACGCACATGCGTATTCCATCGTCCTTTTTAGGCACAAAAAGAACTGGACTACCCCAAGGAGAAGAGCTAGGTCGAATAAAGCCTTTTCTTAATTGCTCTTGAATTTGATTCTTTAATTCGACTAACTCATCTGGGGGCATTCGATAAGGGCGCTTGGATATAGGCGCTGTTCCAGGAATAAGGTTTATAACAAACTCTATATCCCTATCTGGAGGCAGGCCTGGCAACTGCCCCTCTGGAACTTCTTCTTCTTGGACTTGAGGAGGCGGCGAATCTCGACGGCTTGGACGACGCAACGCAGATCCTCGGACTGCCGACGGATGGACTGGATTAGGCTGGGCTGGAATGGCCGAAGTCACTCACCGAGGGTGAGTTTCCGGGGTTTCTTCACTCCCCAGAATCTCATCCAAGGATCGGGTAGCAGGCATCTGGAACAGGATTATTAATGAATTAAGATCTACTTTAAATTTTAATCTCAGTTGTTACCAAATGTTTTAAAAGCATGACTTGATTATTATTATTACGGATCACAACATCGTAAAAATATTAATTGAAAGTTAAATATTTACGAGTAGGAACCAAAAGCACACAAAACAATATAAAGCAAGAACTTTATTTCAACTTTATAATATTCACAACAAAACATAACATTTATTTTTGACGTTACTACATAAAAGGGCAACACCAAAACCTCATTTAACACTACTCATCATCTGACAACTCACGGACTGTTACTATCTCTACGACTAGAACTCTCGGCATCAGGAGGATAAGGGGTCTCCTGACAGCGATGCTCCTGTGGTATCTGAGGACGCCGCGGAGGAAAACTATGGGGATCTACCTAGATGTTCGGCAACCTAGGGCGACTCCCTATCATTGACATCCTTGCCTGGCGACACCTGGGTGGTACTGGGGTGTTGTCGGGCACAGGTGCCTGAGGGAATTGCCCCAGAACTGAGCGAGGAACAATACCTCTGGCAACGCAGGGAGCGATGGCATTCTCTAGGAATGCTACACGGCGACGCGCCTCCCTATATTCAGTTATTGCCTGATGGCAATACTGGTCAGAGGCATTTATGAATTCCACTAAGTTACGTAAAGTGGGATTTTGTAACCCAGTGGCATCCATATAGCTATTCTCCCCACCTGGTGGCCGGGATGGAAGGAATCCTCCTATATACTACTGCCAGTTCAGGTAAGGCGTGGCGCAAACTGACAATAGCCATATAGGTGGCTTCATTCATGGCCATCATGAGGGAAGATCCAGGACCCTCAAAAGATAAAAATTCTTCACTATCTTCATCTCGGGTAGGGGTATCCACCCTAGCTATGTATTCCACAGAGACAGAACTAATTGCCGCGTGGAATACTATATATCGTGGATTTTCGGGAAAATGGGCGAATTCTAGCAAACGAGTAAGAATTCCCGCCATGCCAGAATTCTCCCTATTAGTGGAAGTATAACATGGGGTGTATCCGCCCATATGCACATTTAACAAGGAATTAGTATTCCTGATTAAATATAAGACAGTAAAGTGATTTTTGGAAGAAAAGATTCTAGTAGAAATTTAAAAATAGGAAAGAGTTATTAACAAGTATATGCATAACAAAAAGAGGAGTTTCATGCATATAAAGAATAGACAGGTAAGATGTCCTAATTCAAAATTTTAGTTCACTTGGATCCTAATATCAAGTTTTAAGTTTTTATTACTCCCATACTACCTAAGGTTTCCTCTGATCAAGATGGCTCGATACCAACTTTAAGGCCCCATTTTTGATAAATAAATACCAAAATGGATACCATGTGCATCTGATACTAGTCCCATGATCAGTACCTAAATGCGCACAAATACAAATTGATATCACAATCATACACAAACTTTATTACAGTGAAGTAAGATTACATATTATTTTACAATACCAAAAGTAAAGCTGCAGTGGAGACAACTTCTTGTAGTATGCCTTTTTAACCCATTGTTCCACAGGCAACTGACAAGGGAAAATCCTTAGATAAATTCATCGTTAAACTCCCCGTATCCTGCATCAACGTAAGAATCGTCGGGGAAATCTGTTTCTTCACATAAAAACATCAACATTGGCAAGTTGAGTACTTACGTACTCGCAAGACTTATGCAAATCCTAAGATACATGCAGCCGTGCCAATGAAAGGCTATAAGGTTAATTTGCATAAAGTGGTTTGAAATGTAAATACACAGAATAATAGATTGCAAAATGGAATTTAAATAAAAGCAATTTAATATTGAAAGTGATAGAATGTAAGCATCAATAAATCACGAATGTTTGGGTATCTTGATCATACTCAAAACCATTTCCTTCCGCACACAGAGGAAATGACCAACACTTGGTAGAAACCACTTTTTATGAAAATAAGCAAAACTGCTAACTATGTGATGACTTTACCAAGTGTCCATGACCGCGGACTCGGCTAATCGATTAGTTTTACACTCTGCAGAGGTATCGACTTTCCCACAAGAAATGGTGACTCTTTGAGCAATCGATATTTGCACTTGCCTTTGGTGTGCCGCAGAGTCATGTTATAACTTTACATTATTTAAACCTAACTTTGCACCAAAGACGGTGACGATAAACCCATTCGTGGTGTAAGAACTCGAGCATAGAAATGATGGAACTACCCACGTATGGCATACACCGTTATATTGGTAGACGTTTAATCCATGATCACCTCGGTGTGGACGTCCCGTCGAGCAATTCATTAAGAAACAACTCGTACTACTCCGGCCTTCCAAGTGCAAAGCTAGTTTTAAACAACTTAATAAGTTAGAGCTGTCCCATACCAGCACTTGTGGTTGTATGAATATTCTTAGCCTGAAAACAACTCATAGTTCGGTCCTTAATCCGACACGGGCAATAATCTCCACCCTATACTACGTGCAAAGACATGCACAACCGGCTACTGCCAATAATTGCCCGCATCTAAACCATAGTTTCATTTTCATTTTTCCAACCAAATACCAACCACAAAAATGGTCACACCCATTTAAATGTCATGTCCAAAGTCTTTAATCATGTCACAGTTTTATCTTCATTTAGCTTTGGCTAAGCATTTCACTAAATGTGAGTAACCCAGTTTGACATCAATTACTGTCTAAGTTATTCTTAGGGTTATCAAGGTTCACAAATCCATACTTATCAAGGAAGTTCTATGTGACAATAGGTACAACTACCAATACCCAAAATATAGTAGACTTTAATAAAAGTAAGGTATGCAGTAAAACATTTAATGAAAACATTTATAAAACTGGGATCAATATGATCAAAGGGGGTGCTTGCCTTGTTGAGTATCCTCGACTTCAAACTCTTGGTCGTCGAATACACCGAGTTCGTCGGATTCTATTCGTCGTACGACAACATATAACAAATATCAAATTTCAATAGAGCCAAAAGAAATCAGATGGAAATATTCAAATAAATAACTTCACAAATTCAGGAATAATTACATGAGTTATTTGTTCTCATTTGCAATTTAAAGATTTAGTTTATTTAAACCATTATTGCATTATTTGCTACCCATTTTGTAACTCACATTTTTCTTATAATACACCCTAAGTATTTTTACTGATTCAGTTTCGAGATTACATGGATTCTAATAAAATTTATTTTACTAAATTTGGAGATCATATGCAAAATTTTCATGTATGACATATTTCTAACTTTTCTTTTAAATTTCAATTTGAATTTCAAATAAAATTCAATTCTGAAATACTTTTGCATATTCTGAATCTACTGGATTTTAGATGAATTTATAAATTTATTTCATCAAATTTGTTTAAATGATTCAAAAGTTATAGCTAAATGAATATCTAGGTTTTGAATAAATCTTGAAAAATTAGAAAAGCGCGAAAATGGAAAATACGCTTTCACGGGAAACGCTTTCCATTTCGGCGATACATCCGAGGCGCCGACAACTCAGCCCACGCGATGATGATGGCCTTGCTGCGTGGTGGTCGACGGAGGCCAGTTTGTCAGCGAGGTGCGAGCCTGCAGCCATGTGGCTCGCGCGATGCTCGCCGCTGCGGCGATCGGTGGGCGGTTGGCGGCAATGATCGCGTAGTGCGGTTGACTATTGGGCCCGCTTGGTGGTGACCAGGCGAGGTGCGGCGAGCTATTGGGCCAGCTTGGCGGTGACCAGGCGAGTGCGGCAAGACAAGCTCGCCGGCGGCGAACCAGCGCCGGAGGCACGGAATCGATTTCACTCCGAGCTTCAGCGCATCCGTGCGAACCCAGGGACGGTCGCACGGCGGTCTGAGGTGATCGGAAGGGCGGTTTCCATCTGTGAGGTGCGGCGGTAGTTCTGGCGAAGCTCGCCGACGGCGAAGCAGGCCCTCCGGAGTGGAATGAGCTCCACACTGAGGTTCAGGACATCCGTGCGCACCCGTTGGTGGCGGCGCGGTGGCCTGAGGAGCTCTGCATCGGCGCGTCACCGTGCTAGGGCGGCGGCGGCAATGGCCGAGCGGCGGCGATGCAAAACTAGAGCCAACCGAGTCTCGTTTTCACTCATTTGAGCATCTGCGAGACTTAAGGAACCGATTTCATCAAACGCTTTGAAAGATGAATGAAGAAGAAGAGCTCTCACCGTGCACGGTGGTGGCGGAAGAAGAAGCGAGGTGCGACGGCTCGCCAGGGAAGAAGGGCTTCGGCCGGGGCTCGGAATCAGTTCCTGGAGGCACAAGGAAGACTCGGCTCGGAGGAATTGGGTTGGAATGGATTGAGGCGGTGGATTGCGAGTTTTTCCCCGTTTCGGGTTTTTGCCGTCGCCGGAGAAGAAGACCAAAGTAGCGGCGGAATGGCTTCGCAGGGACACGGCTAGCTCGGCTACGACGAGATGAGGGGGTTCTATAGGGGCTCGGAGAGGCGGTTCGGGCGCAGGCGCGAGAAAGACCGAGAGGTCTGCGTCGGCGCGGGAGAGAGGCAGAGAGAGGGGAAGAAGAAGGCGCGGGCGAGAGGCTGCCATGCGGGGGCCAGATGGCAGCGGCTGTCGGCTGAGTTGGCTCACTGACAGATCGGGCCCACATGTCAGCGAGAGCAGAAAAGAAGTCTGGCGAAGGCTCAAGACCGAACGGGGTTTCAACGACGTTTTCGATGGTCAAAACAACACGAAAGTTTATAAAATTTTTACCATAGGTCGGCAAGGATATTACCAGCCTCCTGAAAATTTTTCGCTATTTTATGATGCATGCAGATGTTTAGAAAATTCTGACATTGCAACAGTTGCTGCATTGCCCATTCGGTTTTTCTTTTAATTTGCGATTTAAATGAAGTGATTATTTTACAAAACTTTTTATGACAGTTTGAAATGATATTATACACCTTCTGTAAAAATTAAAGACTTTAATTATTATTATTTAATTTTTAAAAATTCTGACATTACTGTTTTCCAGATTATTTATTCACTGTTTTTCAATTTTTAAAATTATAAAATGAATTAGTAAATTCTTGATATTTTTACTGGAGGTTGATACTGTTTTGATGTCGGCAAGATAAAGATTTTGGGTCAGGATGACTTATATATATTTTTACCAAATTGTTTTACCATTTTACCCTGAGATATTTACTCATGATTATCTTTGATGAATTATTATTTTTACCAATTCAGCTTACCAACCGACTTAAGCAAGCTGAGGAGAGCCCTCAGATATTTATGGGGACTTTGGTAAATTTTTGTTGAATCAACATTTTTACTTTTTACCATTTTCTATTTACCATATTATTTGTTTCACTTTCTTGCATTATAGAGAAGCCAAAAGAATATACAGAAAATCCAGAAAATTCAGAAATTTCGAGAATAATACACAAAAGATTTTCATTTCATTTTTCTTTATTTTATAATTTTTGAGGCTGTTACACAAATCGACTGGCACGCTCTAAACCAGATATTCGTCTGGTGTGCTGTTGTCAGAAACTCTACTTCAAGTTTTTGACGTCAACAGTATGCCAGAGCCAAAAATGACAATTCAACTTGTTATAACTGCTATCCCCAATGTTCTAGGCGGTCATGGCAGTGACTACCTCGCTTAGGCTGGAAAGGTTAGCTTCTTTAAAATTGTTTTGGCTCAGGCCTTACATGTTTCTGCTTGTTTTAGCCCTAGTTTGTGTGTTTTTATTTTTCTTGATCATGGGGTACAGCATTCAGGGGGTTTGCAGACTCCATATTCGGGATGTCGGTTGTGTTTGCAGAGATCGTAATGTATGACGCTGAGGTATGTTTTGTTTATCTTGTGTGTCTCTGACTCTCTGTACTAAATTTCCAATCCGGTAATTTATCGATACCAGTTAGCTTATTGATCGTATAACTGTCTCAATTTCTTGATTCAGCTTTTTGCATTTTGCTCTGAAGGTTGCCCATCTTATGAGGGACCCCCCACCCCCACCCCAAGTTCGTCCCAAAAGGTGATGAAGATACCAAAAGTAGGCACAAAGTTGTATGTCAGCAACTGACAAGTTTAGTTTGAGCCTGGAGTAAGGTGTTGGATGGGTGCCTTATAAACCTGTATCTTAATGTTGACAATAACGTAGCTTAACTGCATTCTCTCTATCCTCTAAATTTATTCTCAAATCTGATAACTTTGTTAATGGATGCTTTGACATAGTTGTCCATGTGACATGCAAAACAGAATGATGTGCCAAAGGTATTGCAAAACTCAAGTTGGCCTTTCATTTTATCAAAACTTAATCCGAATGAGAATTTGCATTATCAAGGATGTAAGTCTCCTAATAGCCAGGGGACTCTGTGTGCTGCAAAAATGTTAATTTTGGTACTTCAGAGTTACGTATTGGCCGAGATGTCCGCATGGCTGGTGCATTTTTTCGTCATGAAATTGTGAGGTGATACCGCCTGGTACTCTGGTTGGTAGATATTCAAGGTTGCCATTGGAAGTGACATCACGATATTGGTCTGATACATTTGCTTTCTGCCTCTGCCATCTGTTAGACATGTCACGATGTCATGTGGACTGTTTTTCTTTCTTCTCACTTTCCTGTAGTATATTTGCAATCCGAACACTTAAAAAAAATGGTACCTTTTTTTTAAAAAAAAAAATCTGTGTTTGAGTGGCACAGGCTATTCACTTTGTAGTATGATGCCCCTAGCATTAGGAAATATATTCTGACCTAAAAAATATGTCAGATTGCACCTGAGTATGGAGAACTATGTGGTGCCTTTTTCTTTCAAAAAGAAAACCCTATGTTGTGCCTTTACATGGAAGTGTGACTTTCAGGGATATCTGTTTGGGCTTTGCTTTTTCCTTGCTTTCATTCTTTTTTCTCATTTGTTCACATCTGAAACCAGTGCCTGTCCAATACCGTCCCTTCTAAAAGGTGAATATTTTTCAATATGGTGCGGGCCCTGAGTGAGTTAATTATTTATGTTAGTATATTAGCTTTATGAGATCACTGTAGGTGCCTATAAATTTTGCATCTCATTCTGAATCAGTGCATTTCAATGTGGTCAATTTCGACTCAGCTTGATGTGGGATGCAGCTATAAAAAGTTTGACCAGTCCAAGTAGTAGCCTGTCTGCGGTATTGGCCACCTTACATTGGCAGGAGGTGTTCTCATCTATGTTATCCTTTATATATACTAAATTTATGCCACACCGTCAGCTGTTCGGTTGTGTATGAGCTAACAAAGATCAATAGGAAAGCTTGGTGGTTTTGTTTTCAGAATAGAAATCTTGTAAGCGTTGTCATAAAGGACTACTGAATTCACGAGAATTAATGCTCATTTCATACTCATTTGATATTTTCAGTAGGGAGTACGAAGAGAGGTGGGCAACCACGCAAGGCTTTTGAACAAGTTATGGACCCTTACCAGAGAAGACGGCTCAAATTTCGGAGGACGGTGGCTTGGTGAATTCCACCTCAGAACTGCACTCTGCAAAGCCCGAGAGAGCTGCCGAGCTCGTTTCTATTCCTGAGAATGCGACTTCTGCATACCGCTCAAATGCGAGCCCCTCCTCGAGGCAGTACAGCTCTGGGACCAAACTGTCAAGATTGAACGCGCTCCGAAATTCAGAACCTGAGCTAACTGAATTGACAGAACTGAAGCTAGCTTACACAGAGGAGTGCAACCGGTTGAGCGAATCCGTTGGCCATACGGAGCTCCAGGCTGTAGTCGGTGCCTTGTTAGGCTTTGTTGTAAGCTTAGCTGTTTATGCAACACTGTAACACTGTCATTTTACATTCTTAGCTACACGTCTGATAGATTGCTACCCAACAGTAACACAAGTGGTTGCTTGTTACAACGATTAAATCAGCAATAAATATACTGTCCTATCACGCATTCATCGATGCTTCGTGTGATCCAGGGTGGTTTCTTTCAACTCTGCACAAGCCTGAGTTTGAGCCTGAACGGTTGTTGCATTTCTTCTCTAAGAAAGTACGTATTACAAATAAAAGCAAGCTAGTTGTATAGTTCTAGACATACATACACATATTTATGTTCTCAATGCGCACGAACCTTGATGTGCGTGGTGAGACAATTAACTAATCATGGTTTGTACACTGCTTCTGCTGGCCTGCTTGGGATGTGATGGCATGCAAGGAGAAGAAACGTAACGCAGCAGGCGTTGCTTTCTTCCTGTGGAATATCGCTCGCTCATAAAATTCGTTGGTCGTAGTAATTAAACAAAGAAACCTTATGGCGAAGATCTGGATGAAGCCAAAGGATGGGGAGGGGCTTCAGATACGGACACCTAGGGCTCAAATTATATTACGTGAAACCTACTGTGCACTATAATACTACTGTATGATCTAGTAAACCTTGCAAGTAATCGAGATTTGGTTGAAATCGTTTTGCGAAACGACATCAGTGAAATTCTAGTCAAATTAATCAAGACTGTTCATTTCATTCGTAAAAAAAAAAGATGCCTAAGTGACCAATCGAAGAGGACAAATTTGTTAGGTAATCTCGTTGTTTTTGGATATTAGATGTTAGTTTCCTTTTTTTCATTAGTGTGTGCATGGAAACTTCCAATCCATGCATGCCTGTTTTGCTATTCACGCTGTTTCCTTTTTCTAGTTTATTGAGTCATTAGTGGCCGTGAGTGATGGCCGTGATTAACGTGGCTGATTAGATTTTGTATCTTTTTAAGCAATGGAAAGCAACAGAAAAGCTGTATCTTTTTCACAGCACCAAAACAATTGTCGTGTGTGTGACCGAATGTCGCGTGTGCTTGATCGTGAGGGAGAACAAGTGGTATCAGAGCCTGTTTATCGCGTCTTTCGGCACCTTTGTGATGTCTGGCACAAAGGGCAAGGATGGCGACGACGAGAAATCACTGCGCGATCCAGCGGCAAGCAGCCGGGAGCACGAGCTTGCGCTACCGCGGGTGATGAGGGAGCCGATCGGGACAACTACCTACCCCACTCTGACACGATCAAACTACGGCGATTGGGTCCTCTTGATGAGGGTCATCCTGCAGGCGAGAGGCCTGTGGCGGGCTGTTGAGGGTACCGAGGACGTCACGGACGAAGTCGGGTACCGCAACGACCGCATGGCGCTGGAGGCCATCCTCCGCGCCGTGCCACCGGAGATGCTTGCAACTCTGGCGGTGAAGCCTACGGCGAAGGATGCGTGGGAGATGATCAGGACCCTACGCATGGGTTCTGAACGTGTCCGCGACGCGAAAGCACAAACTCTCAGGAATGAGTTTGATGAGTTCAAGCACAAATCCGGTGAGACGATCGACGAGTTGTCTTTGCGTCTAACCGGCATTGTCAGCAAACTCTCCATGCTCGGTGATGAGATCACGGAAAAACGCGTGATGGAAAAATTCCTGCGCGTCATTCCCAAGCGCTACTCCCAGCTAGCCATGTCCGTCGAGAGTCTGCTTGATTTGAGCACCCTCTCGATGGAAGATTTAACCGGTCGTTTCAAAGCGGCCGAGGAGCGGTTCGAGCAGGAGGCAGCAGAGGAGGGAGGTGGCAAGCTCCTACTGTCGGAGGAAGAATGGCTCGCGCGCATGCGGCGACGTGAGCAGGACGGTTCCTCCGGCAGTGGTGGAAGCGGCTACACCCAGAACAAGCGTCGCGGCAAGTCGCAGGACATGCGCGGCAAGGAGGGCGCACGCGATGGCAACGGCAAGGCACCCGGTGCAGGCCGAAATGTCAAAAAGGACAGGTGCCGGTACTGTGATAAACCGGGGCACTGGTCTCGCGGTTGCAGGAAGAAGAAGAGGGACGAGGCGGCGAATCTCACGCAGGTGGAGGACGAGGAGCCGGCCTTGCTCATGGCTCAGGTCGTGGCGCTTACTACAGCGCATGACGAGCCTGTTGGTGGCGGCGGCTCCGTCTTCCTGAATGAGGAGCGCGCTGAAGTACACCTCAGCAAGGAACATGACATGAAGGACGCGGTGTGGTATCTTGACACCGGAGCTTCAAACCACATGACCGGAGACAGAGCAGCGTTCACTGAGTTGGACGGTGACGTCTCCGGGTCTGTTCGCTTTGGCGATGGCTCACTGGTGGAAATCAGGGGGCGCGGCTCAGTCCTGTTCACGGCGGTCGACGGACGGCACCGAGTCCTCACCAATTTGTACTTCATCCCCAAGCTGCGCAGTAACATCGTCTCGCTGGGACAGCTCGACGAGGTGGGCTGCTGTGAGGCCCCCATTTTTGATAAATCAATACCAAAAATGGATACCATGTGCATACAGTACTAGTCCCATGATCAGTAGCTAGTACGCACAAATACAAATTGTTATCACAATCATACACAAACTTTATTACACAATGAAGTAAGATTACATATTATTTTACAATACCAAAAGTAAAACTGCAGTGGAGACAACATTCGTAGTATGCCTTTTAACCCATTGTCCCACGAGCAACCGACAGGAAAATCCTTAGAAAAAGTCATCGTTAAATTCCCGTATCCTCGCATCAACGTAAGATTAAGTCGGGAAATCATTCCTTCACCTAAAAATATCAACGGTGGCAAGTTGAGTACTTACGTACTCGCAAGACTTATGCAAGACCTAAAATACATGCAGCCATTTCAAAGAAAGGCTATTAAGGTTAATTTGCATAAAGTGGTTTTTAACATGTAAATCTGAGAATAGTAGATTGTAAAGCAGATTTAAGTAAAAGCAAGTAAATTCAAGTAACGTAAAGTAAACATCAATATTTCACAATTGCTTAGGTATAACGACCATATCCAAAATCATTCCACCAACACAAGTGGAATATTAACAACGCATGGTAGAAACCACATTTTATGAAAATAAGCAAAACAGCTAACTATGTGATGACTTTACCAAGTGTCCATGATCATGACGCGCTAATCGATTAGTTTTACACTCTGCAGAGGTATCTGACTTTCCCACAAGACATGGTGACTCTTTGAGCAATCGATATTTGCACACTTCCTTTGGTGTGCCGCAGAGAGTCATGTTATAAGCTGTTACATTATTTAAACCTAACTTTGCACCAGCACGATGACGACAAACCCATTTTGTGAAGTAAGAACTCAGAGCATAGAAATGATGGAACTACCCACAATATGGCGTACATCGTTATATTGGTAGACGTTTAATCCATGATCACCTCGGTGTGGACGTCCCGTCGAGCAATTCATTAAGAAACAGCTCGTACTACTCCGGCCTTCCAAGTGCAAAGCTAGTTTTAAACAACTTAATAAGTTAGAGCTGTCCCATACCAGACTTGTGGTTGTATGAATTTTCTTGGCCTGAAAACAACTCATAGTTCGGTCCTTAATCCGACACGGGCAATAATCTCCACCCTATTCTACGTGCAAAACATGCACACACGGCTATTGCCAATAATTGCCCGCATCTAAACCATAGTTTTATTTTCATTTTCCAACCAAAATACCAACCACAAAAATAGTCATACCCATCTAAATGTCATAACCAAGGTATTTAACCATGTCACAGTTTTATGTTCATTATAGCTCGGCTAAGCATGTCACTAATGTGAGTAACCCAGATTGACATTAAATATTGTCTAAGCTAATCTAGGGTTTTCAAGGATCACAATTTTCTACTTATCAAGGAAATTCTATGTAGCTACAGGTACAACTACCAGTTTCCACAATATAGCTGACTTTAATAAAATAAAGTATGCAGTAGATCAGTTAATGAAAATATTTATAAAACTGGGTTCAACATGATCAAAGGAATTTGCTTGCCTTGCTGATTTTCCTCGACTTCGAACTCCCGGTCGTCGAATGTAGGGTTAAATCGGGTTCTACGTTGTAAGGCGACACGAATAAATACCAAATTCCAATGAGGCCAAAAGAAATCAGATGGAAATATTCAAATAAAATAATTTCACCAATTCAGGAATGGCTACATGCTTTATTTATTTTTCTTTTGCAATTTAAAGATATGATTTATTTAAGCCATTATTGCATTATTTACTATCCATTTTATAACTTAAATTTTTCTTATAACACACCCTAAGTATTATTACAGATTCTGGTTCCTGAGATTACAAGAATTCTAATAAAATTTATTTTACTAAATTTGGAGGTTATTTGCAAAATTTCCATGTATGACATATTCCTAACTCTTTGTTTGAAATCAAATTCAAATTTCAAATAAAATTCAATTCTGAATTATTTTTGCAGATTCTGAATCTACTGGATTTTAGATGAATTTAGAAATTTATTTCATCAAATTTTGTTAAGTGATTCAAAAGTTATGGCTAAATGAATATCTAGGTTTTGATTAAATACTAAAATCAGAAAATTGCGAAAATGGAAAATACGCTTTCGCGAAAACGCGCTTTCCATTTTCGGCGGAACCGCTTGAGGCGCCGACAAATGGGGTCCACCGTCGGCGTCAGTAGCGTCTTCTGCATGTGACGACGCTGGGCCCACATGATCGCGCTGCTGCGGTCGCGGCCGACAGTGGGTCCGCATGTCGTGGCTTGACAACAAGACGCGGCCGACAGTCGGGCCCGCAGCGGTGACCAGAGCAGGCCGCGGCTCAAACTTCGCCGGGCGAACCGAGCCGAGCGATGGAATCGATTCCACTCGAAGCCAGCCGCATCCGTGCGAACCAGGGACGGTCGCGCGCGATGCGAGGCGGCCGGAAGGCGATTCCACCGGCGAGGCGGCGGCGGCTCTGGCGGAGTTCGCCGACGGCGAGCGAGCCTCCGGTGGAATGGGTTCCACTCGAGGTTCGTGGCATCCGTCGCACACTTTGGTGGCGGCGCGGTGGCTCGAGGCTCTGCAGCCGCATGCCACCGCGGCGAGGGCGGCGGCAATGGCGAGCGGCGGCGATGCAAAACGAGCTAACCAAGCTTCATTTTCACTTGGATGAGCACTGCGCGACTCAAGGAACGGTTCCATCAATCGCTTTGAAGAATGAATGAAGGAGGAAGGCTCTCACCGTGCGCGGTGGTGGCGGAAGAAAACACGGCGGAGGAGCTCGCCGGGAAGAATGAGTTTGGTACGGGCTGGGATGGACTTGGGAGGCACGAGGAAGCTTCAGCGGCGGATTGGGACGAAATGGTGGAATGGAAAATATGGTGTTTGGCCCTCTTTGCGGTTTCGCGAGTGGGGACGATGACCAAAGCAACGGCGGAATGGCTTGCACTGGGAGCTAGCTGGGTCGCGGCGACGCGAGGAGGGGTTTTATATGGGCTCAAAGCGGTTTGGCGCGCGGCGGTCTGTGAAGAACCGAGAGACGTCGTCTCTGCGCGAGAGAGCGGGCGAGGGAGAAGAACGCGGCCGGTCGCTGACGCGTGGGGCGAGGTGGCAGCGACTGCTGGCTGAGCTGGCTCACCGACAGCCCGGCCCACACGTTAGAGAGAGAAAAAGGAAGTGCGGCGAAGCCTCAAGACCGAACGGAGTTTCAACGGGTTTTCAATGTTCAAACGGGCACGAAAATTTATGAAATTGTTACCATAGGTCGGCAAGGATATTACCAGCCTCCTGAAAAATTTTCGACATTTTATGATGCATGATGATTTTTATAAAATTCTGACATTGCAACAGTTACTGCATTGCCTATTCTGTTTTATTTTAATTTGCGATTTAAATGAAGTTATTATTTTACAAAACTTTTATGATGATTTAAAATGACATTCTACACCTTCTGTAAAAATTACAGATTTCAATTATTATTATTTAATTTTAAAAATTCTGACATTACTGTTTTCCAGATTATTTATTCACTGTTTTCGAATTTTTAAAATTATAAAATGATTTAGTAAATTCTTAATATTTTTACAGGAGGTTGATACTGTTTTGATGTCGGCAAGATAAAAATTTTGGGTCAGGATGATCTTACAGATATTTTTACCAAATTGTTTTACCATTTTACCCTGAGATTTTTACCCATGATTATCTTTGATTAATTAATATTTTTAAAAATCCAGGTTACCCACCGCCTTAAGCAAGCTGAGGGGAGCCCTCAGATATTTTTGGAAGTTTTGGTAAATTTTTGTTGGATTGACATTTTTACTTTTTACCATTTTCTATTTATTATATTCTTTATTTCACATTCTTGCATTAAAGAAAAGCCAAACAAATATTCAGAAAATCCATGAAATTCAGAAATTTCGAAAATAATACACAAAAGATTTTTATTTTATTTTTATTTATTATTTTGATTTTTGAGGCTATTCTGAGATCTACCCTCCTTACGTAAATCTCGTCCCCAGAGATTTGGAGATGACTAGAAGAAATTGGGAACTCTTGGCGAAGGTGATCTTCTCTTTCCCGGGTGGCTTCGTCTTGATATGATTGCTCCATTGAACCTTCAACATCTTGATGATTTTAGTTCTTGTCGGCGCTCGGCTTCTTCCAAGATACTGATTTGGATGCTCCCGATATGACAGATCTGGTCAAGATCTATCCCTTCCAAATCGGCGAGGTCGGAGGAACACGGAGACATTTCTTAAGCGAGATACATGGAAGGCGTTATGAACGCCGATAGTTGAGGTGGCAACTCTAAGCGATATGCCATCTCACCCATCTTTCCAATGATCCAAACGGTCCAATGAATCGAGGAGCCAACTTCCCACGGATTTGAAATCGACGAATTCCACGAAGAGGCGAGACTTTGAGATAGACATGGTCACCAACTTGAATCGAGTTCACGGCGGCGATTGTCGGCGTAACTCTTCGACGAGACCGAGCCTCTTTCATCGGCTTCTAATCATGTCCACTTGCTCTTGAGCTTCTTGAATAAGATCTGGGCGAAGAATTTTCTTTCTCAACCTCGGACGAAAAAGAGGGTTCGCATTTTCTTCCATCTGGCGCTTCAAAAGCGATACTTGCATGGATTGAAGGCTGTTATTATAAGAGAATTCGCGAAGGCCAAACTTTTCTCCCAATTAGAGCCGTATGACAAAGACACGGGCTCTTAACATGTCTTCAAAATCGATTGGTCCTTTCCGCTTGTCCATCTGTTCGAGGATGGTAAGTCAGATCAAATTCACTTAGTACCCGTAAGACGGTGCAAACTTTCCCGTAAACGAAGTAAACCGGGAACCTCGATCGAAACAATTGTCTTGGGACGCCATGAAGACGGACAATATTCTCGGATACAACTCGGCAAGCTTATCTCCAGAATGAGTAGTCTTGACCGGAATAAAGTGAGCCACTTTAGTCAGACGATCAACGATTACCCAGATGGAATCATGCCCTTTTCTGGTTCTTGGCAAACCAGTAATAAAATCCATGCTGATGTCTTCCCACTTCCACTCTGGAATCTTTAAAGGCTGCAGAAGTCCTGCGGGACGTTGATGCTCGGCTTTGACACGCTGACATACATCACAGATTGCAACATATGCAGCGACATCCTTTTTCAAACCGGGCCACCAATATTCCCGTCGAAGGTCTTGATACATCTTTGTACTCCCAGGGTGAATTGAGAGGGGAGACTCATGGGCTTCTTTAAGAATTAACTCTTTTAATTCCGGATCATCAGGAACATATATTCGATTTTCGAACATAAGCACTTCATCTGAACTTTCACGGAATTTAGATTCCTTTCCTTGCTTCAACTCTTCACGGATTTTAATAATGGCTTCATCTTTGAGCTGAGCAGATTTATCTGGGATTTAAGGGTTGGTTGCACCACTAGGGCGGCTGTAACACCCTAATTTTTGCTCTAGTTTAAATTTTGAGAGTATTTTTGATTTTTGTGAATTCTTGAGAATTTATCGAAATTTATTTGGAATTACTCAAAACTAGCCTTCCTTGAAAACAATTAAATAATGTATAAGTTCTAGCAAAGTTTTATTGAAAATATTTTATTTGAGTTCCAAATATCTCAAGGTATTTTCTGGAATTTTTCTAGAATTTTTCTGCTATTTTAAAAGTCCCAAATGAATTAAATGAATTTCTAGAATTATTTTTATTGAAAAAGGTTTTAAAAATGGCTATGAACAGTAATGGGCCGAGCCCATTACTGTGCGCGTCGCCAGCCCATCCGCGCCGAAACCCTAGCGCCGCCCCAGCTGAACCGTTCGATCTTGATCGAACGCTTGCGCGTGTGCCACGTCGTTTCGCGATGCGAGCCATCCGATCCAATCCGCGCGGACGTCCAGGATTGCGCCACGTCGGTCGTCTACGCGAGATCACCGGAGCTAACGCCGCCGACCGTTACCGCTTGTTTCGCCACCTGTAGCGCGCACGTCGAGGCCCCTTAAAGTGCACCGAGTAGCGCGTCTGGCAGAACTCTTCTCGCCGCGTCTTTTGACACCTTGCACGCACGCCAAGACCCTCTCTAGCGCCTGAACGAGCTCGCCGTAGTTGTTCCCCTGCACTGCCACTGTTCTCCGTCGTTTGCGTCGCCGCCGGTCCACTTCCGCCGTTGTTGAGGTCACCGGGGTACCGATCTCGTCGAGACGCGTCGAACGCGCCACTTCTTCACGTCGGAAACGCCCCGCAACGCCGCCGACGTCCTCGTCTTCCTCAGCTCCGGCGACCTGTTCCTTTCGCGCCGTCGTTGACCTCGCCAACTTCCGCCGGCCGTCCGATCCTCATCGCTCGGTTTTGGTGAGTCCACGTATCCACTTCTCTGTTTACGTTTGGATTAAATTATAGACGTTAGATGCGTAATGTGCGCGAGATTAGATCCGGACATTAGGGCTATTAGTAGATCTTGACCGTTAGATCGGGTTGAACGGTAGAGATTAGATCTAGTCTCTCGTAACTTGGTTTCATCTCGGTAGTTGGATCGTTAGTGTATGCATAGGTTTGAGCCACGTCAAGCCGTGAATAGTAAACGACTCCGTAACTGAGCCGTCGGATCGGATATAAACGGTTGAGTTCGGATCTGGTTTTGCCCTAGGATCCGCGCGTTCAGATTTGAACGTCTTGGCGGTGGTAGCGCCGCACCTTCATCCAATCTCGCCGACGCGTGGTTGCTTTGACCGCAGCGAGACCAGATCCGCCGTTGCTTTGGCGCGCCGCCACGCGATCGTCTTGCGCGTGGCTACGAGTAAATCGAGGCGCCGCGTCGGTGCGGAATCCAACCGTTGGATTTAGGCCGACCATTGGATGTGCGACGCGCGGAGGCGTGGAGCGAGCGTCGCCGCCGCTGGATGCGTGGTCGATCATTGGATCTTGACGCGTGTCGACGATCTCGGTCTTATTGCGGTGCGGCGTGAGGATCGACCGTCGGTTTTAGCGAACGGTGCGGATTTTGCCGCGGTTCGCAGCGTTTCAGGAACCAAGTCCACGCTAGACCAGAGCCGAGCCGTGAACCCAGTCCATAGACCAGAGCGACGTGGCAGCCTCTGGGCGTGCCACGTGTCGTGCTGACGTCATCGCTGACGTCATAAATATTTTCATATATAAAAATATTTCGACGGAAATTCATTTCGGTGCTGACGTCATCATGAGGCATGCTGACGTCATAAATGCGAATTTCAAGTATAAAAATAATTTGGAAAAATCGGATTTTCTAATTTCAGTATTTTCAGATTTTATTCAAAACTTCAAATGACTATAACTTTTGCATTTTAACTCGGATTTGGATGATTCAAATTTCTAAAAATTCATAAAATTGTGATCTATTTAATGATGAATTTTATTTGAATTTTTGAGATTATCTAGTCGTCTGTATTAGCTATTTATTGCATATTTTATTTGAACGGCGTAGACGCAAATTTACCTAGGAAGGTTTCAAGAAGAATTGTCGCTCAAGACCAAGCTTGAACACGACCGCAGCTCTTTGAAGGCAAGTGATGCTTTGATCATTTTGATCCCAGATTTTAAAATGTAATTTATGCTTTGAAACTATGCATGCTAATTATTTAAAATGAATTTAAATTAATTTGGGATAATGTAGTTAATCAACCCATTTTGTTATGCCACCTTGAATTATTAATTGTATGCCTAGATCATTGTCACCCTAAGTTTTGATTATATTAGTTGGATGTTAATATTGTGCCAACACGGGAGGCTAGACCGTGAGTAGATGCTTAGCCTTGCAACGAATCATGAATGATCTTTCGGAAAAATGCTACAATATTGATTAAAGACATATTGAATGTATTTTGAAAAGTGGTGTGATGATGCCACATGTGGAGATTGAGGTACAGCAACCTGTGTGGTTCCGATCGATATTGAGTTATTTCTTGACATGTGTTGCACAATAATCAACCGGGTGGAAAATGATTTAGGCTGGGGCAAGTGGCAAGAGGTCAGTGTGCGGTGGGCCTGTGTGGCATTGGGTTGTTGAGTGATGTGAGTCTGTGTGCCACATTGGGCCGTGTGCCCTTGTTGAGTGTTGAAAGTCTTGCCTTGGCCGATTAAGGACTTCACCTTGCAAGCCTTTGATCCGAGTCAACCGTACAACCACATGTCGACATGGGACAGACCTAGTTGACTAGGGTTCGATATCTTTCCTCCGATACCTCGGGGTGACAAGTACATGGGTGTATATCGTATGGGGAGCGTACGTGCTACGGCTTGGTGCCCATCCAGCGGTGATTGGCCGGTCCTATACTTGACTCTGTGTGAGGAAGTGATAGTGAAGGCAATCTGGGAGAGGTTCTTTAGTTAAGGTAGAAGTTCTGAAAAGCTTTGTTGCGGACAATCACCGTGTGGTGGCGGTCAGTATCTTGTGGGTAAAGTGTACAACCTCTGCAGAGTGTCAAAACTATTCGAATAGCCGTGCTCACGGTATTGAGCATTGCTCGGGATTACTGATCAAGGGTAGTTTTTCATAAACAAAACATGGAAGGGTGGTGTGTGCGGTGTTGGAAATGAACCGATAAGGTGTGTGCCGAGAATCTTGAAGAAAAACCATTTGAAATTAGTATTACTTATATCATTTCAACGCTTTAATCTAAACAAGATACTAGTTTAAAAATCTTGCTTGATGCAAAAAGAATCAATTAAGCCAATCCATTGGAATAAGCTTTGCATATAGTAATAGTCTTTGCATTCTCATGCATTACTTGTTGAGTGCCTTGTGTACTCACCCCACCTTGCTTATCAACCCCAACATCGGTGGAGGAGACTACACGGTATGGGAGGAGGAGTACGTCGAGGACACGAGCAACTAGGGGCAAGCCCGATCGGTTGCTGTGGCAAGATGGAGGCTTCCACGACTTTTTATGTTCATTGCTATTTCTTTGTTTTGAATAATGTAAGCCTGCGTGGTCGACTTATCCGTAAGGAGACCATAAGGTTGTACAACTCGCTTTATATACATGTTTGCACTATTTATTCTTATATCCTTGTGAATGTCCGTGATGTGCAACCTGTATGATGTGTGTGCTAAGCGTGATCTGGATCGCACAGAATACAGAGGGTCCGGATTTGCGATTCAGTCCCGACAATGCCAAATAACCTTTTTCGACAACTCCCAAATTAAGCTTTTGGAAATCTTTTACCGGATCGAATTGATCGGTCAAAGATGAAACAGAAAAGGCAATGAAGTTTTCGCCTCGAGCATCACCACGACATTGGCTTTACCAGATGGTATTGAATACTAAGGTCGTAATCTTTTATCAACTCTAGCCACCTTCGTTGTCTTAAATTTAGATCGGTGGGTGAAGAAATATTTTAGACTCTTATGATCCGTGAATACACGGCATTTGTTTCCAATCGTAATGACGCCAAATTTTTAAAGCGCACTACCGCCGCTAATTCGGATCATGAGTCGGATAATTGAGCTCATGAGGTCGCAACTGACGAGAAGCGTAAGCTACGACTTTTCCTTCTTGCATAAGCACACACCCAAGCCCATTCTTTGAAGCATCACAATAAACATCAAAGCTTTTATGGACATCGGGTAACACTAGCACAGGAGCTGTTGTTAACCTTTTCTTTAATTCCCGAAAGCTTCCTTCGCATTCAGGTGTCCACTCAAACTTCTTTTCTTTCTTGAGAAGCTGGGTCAAAGGACGAGCGATTTTAGAAAAGTTCTCGATAAAGCGGCGATAATATCCCGCCAGACCGAGAAAACTTCGAATTTTCGGAACGGATTGAGGAGCTTCCCAGTCTAAAACAGCCTTGACTTTACTGGGATCAACGGAAATACCACCTTTAGAAAGAATATGACCAAGGAAAGCAACTTCTTTTAGCCAAAATTCGCACTTCTCGAATTTGGCATAAAGCTTATGCTCTCGAAGCTTTTCAAGAACCTTACGCAAATGATGCGCATGATCTTCTTCGGATTTTGAATAGACGAGGATATCGTCAATAAACACCACTACGAACTTATCTAAATACTCCATGAAGACTTTATTCATGAGACACATGAAATTAGCAGGAGCATTTGTAAGTCCGAAAGACATCACAGTATATTCATATAAACCATAACGAGTGGTGAAAGCAGTTTTAGGAATATCTTCTGGTCTGATCTTCAACTGATAGTACCCATGTCTTAAATCAATTTTTGAAAAGATTTGAGCACTGGTCAATTGATCGAACAGATCATCGATACGAGGCAAAGGATATTTATTCTTAATTGTGACATCATTCAATGCACGATAGTCCACGCACATGCGTATTCCACCGTCCTTTTTAGGCACAAAAAGAACTGGACTACCCCAAGGAGAAGAGCTAGGTCGAATAAAGCCTTTTCTTAACTGCTCTTGAATTTGATTCTTTAGTTCAACTAACTCATCTGGGGGCATTCGATAAGGACGCTTGGATATAGGCGCTGTCCCAGGGACAAGATTTATGACAAATTCTAGGTCCCTATCCGGAGGCAGGCCTGGCAACTCATCTGGAAAAACATCAGGAAATTCGGAAACAATTGGAATCTGGCTAAGATCTTTTATTATGGCTGAACAAAGAGAAGCTTGAGAGTTTGAAGAACTTTGGATGGAAGAAAAATAAACTGGAATTCCTTCAAGGCTAACCAAAGAAATGGATCGATTGGCACAGTCTATGCAGCCTTTAAACTTAGACAACCAATCCATACCAAGGATTACCTCTAACCCTGAAGTTTCTATAAGGATAAGGTCAGCAGGAAACATAACTCCATTTATTTCAATGCTAACCTTAGGACAAAACTTAATTGAATTCATGACTGAACCCGGGAATAGATTATCATTTTGGCAGAGAGGAGATCAATTTCTAAATTATTCTGGTCAGCAAATTTCTTAGAAATAAACGAGTGCGATGCTCCAGAATCAAACAATACCAAAGTAGGTACCGAGTGCACAGGAAACATACCCAGTACCACATCTGGCGCTTCACTTGCTTCTTCAGCGGTCACATGATGAAGGCGACCGCTACTCGCACTGCGATTAAGAGCTGCAGCAGGCTTGACAACCTGAGAATTCCCAGCTCCTGAAGGTCGACCTGGGGGTCTCTGAACTCCCTGCGACGACTGCTGACCTGACGCTTGACCTCTTTTAGGGCAGGCATTTGCATAATGCCCACGCTCTTTACAATGATAGCAGGTCACACCAACTGCTTGATTCTGAACTCCAGAAGTCTTCCCTTCGTTGCGCCGAGGGACGAGCAATGTAAGGTCTCTTTGGGGCGGGTGCTCGACCTTGACGCCTCTGCTGCTGCTGCTGACGAGGCAGGGGAGGTCGAACATTGGTCGGCTGACCAACGCGCGGCCTCGGCAAATTCGGGCTGGCAGCTTTCCTCGCCATCCACTTCCTCTTTCGGCTTTCCATAACATCACGTGAACTATGCTCGGAAATTATAGCCTTATTCACGAGTAATTGGAAATCATAGAAGTCGTGAATGGCAAGAAGATGCTTAACTTCATTGTTCAGATTGTCCCGGAAATGCTCAATTTTTCGGGCTTCTGAACTGACTTCTGATGGCGCATAGCGAGCAAGGTAATTAAAGCGGTGAAGATATTCCATTACGGACATATTTCCTTGACGCAGTCAAGAAATTCCGCCTTTTAAATTCACCAAGCTCGAGGAATATGCGTCTTCCTAAAGGCTTCTTGAAAAACATCCCAAGTAATCTCTTGACCTTGGGGCCTTGCCGCTGAAAATTTTCCCACCAAACCGCGGCTCCTCGGAGTTGGTACGACGCATAAAGGACCTTCTCATGATCATTGCATTGAGCAATGGCCAACTTACTTCCAATAGCTCGTAACCAATCATCGGCCTGTGGATCGATGAAGAAGAAAAGGTTGGAGGCCGAGTCTTCAAGAATTCTCCCAACTTGGGTGATGAGGGTTTCACCAAAACCGTGCCTAGAACTTGAAGCACCAAGGTTGTTCACACCTTGCACCAATCAAGCAACAGGTATTCGTTTGGCGACCCTGTTCTATCATCGCAAGCACTTGAGCCATGGTTGGCGGCTCTGGCAACTGTCCCTCTGGAACTTCTTCATCTTGAACTTGAGGAGGCGGCGAATCCCGACGGCTTGAACGACGCAACGAAGATCCTCGAATTACCGATGGATGGACTGGATTGGGATTTAATTTGGAGTGGCGAAGTCACTCACGAGGTGAGTTTCGGTCTCCTCACTCCCGTAATCTCATCCGAGATCGGGTATGAGCATCCGAACAAGGTTATTAATGAATTAACAGATAAGATCTGATTTAATTTTAATCTTAATTGTTACCAAATGTTTTAAAAGCATAGCTTAATTATTATTATTATGGATCACAACGTCGTAAAAATATTAACTACAAGTTAAATATTTACGAGTAGGAACCAAAAGCACACAAAACAATATAAAGCAAGAACTTTATTTCAACTTCATAATATTCACAACCAAAACATAACATTTATTTTTGACGTTACTACATAAAAGGGGCACAACCAAAAACTTCCTCTAATACTACTCATTATCTAGCAACTCACGGACTGCTACTATCCCTACGACTAGAACTCTCGGCATCAGGAGGATAAGGGGTCTCCTGACAGCGATGCTCCTGCGGCCTCTGAGGGCGCCGCGGAGGAAAACTATGGGGGTCTACCTGGATGCTCGGCAACCTAGGGCGACTCCCTATCACTGACATCCTCGCCTGGCGACACCTAGGTGGTACTGGGGTGTCGTCGGCGCAGTGTCCGAGGAATTGCCCCGAGGCGAGCGAGGACAATACTCTGGCGACACGAGGCGATGGCATTCTCTAGGAATGCTATACGGCGACGCGCATCCTCAGATTCGATTCGCCGACGGCATATCGGTCGAGGCATTTATGAATTCCACTTGGTTACGTAAAGTGGGATTTTGTAACCCAGTGGCATCCATATAGCTATTCTCCCCACTTGGTGGCCTAGATGGAATCCTCCTATATACCACCGCCATTCCTGTAAAATGTGGCATAAACCGACAACGGCCATATAGGCGGCTTCACTCATGGCCATCATGAGAGAAGACCCAGACCCTCAAAAGACAAAAACTCTTCACCGTCCTCATCTCGGTAGGGATATCCACCTAGCTATGTATTCCATGTAAATGTAACTAATCGCGCGTGGAATACTATATATCGTGGATTTTCAGGAAAATGGGCGAATTCTAGCAAACGAGCAAGAATTCCCGCCATGCCAAAATTCTCCCTATTAGTGGAAGTGTAACATGGGGTATATCAGCCCATCGCACATTTAACAAGGAATTAGTATTCCTGATTAAATGTAAGACAGTAAAGTAATTTTTGGAGGAAAAGATTCTAGTAGAAATTTAAAAACAGAAAAGAGTTATTAATAGGTATACGCATAATCCAAAAAGAAGTTTCATGCATATAAAGAATTGACAGTAAGATGTCCTAATTCAAAATTTTAGTTTGTTTGAAACCTAATGTCAAGTTTTAGGTCTTTATTATTCCCTGACTACCCTAGGTTTCCTACGATCAAGATGGCTCGATACCAACTTAGAGGCCCCATTTTTGATAAATCAATACCAAAAATGGATACCATGTGCATCTGAGACTAGTCCCATGATCAGTAGCTAGTACGCACAAATACAAATTGTTATCACAGTCATACACAAACTTTATTACACAGCGAAGTAAGATTACATATTATTTTTATAAAACCAAAAGTAAAAACTGCAGTGGAGACAACATTCGTAGTATGCCTTTTAACCCATTGTCCCACAGCAAGCTGACAGGAAAATCCTTAGAAAAAGTCATCGTTAAATTCCCGTATCCCGCATCAACGTAAGATTAAATGGGAAATCTGTCCCTTCACCTAAAAATATCAACAGTGGCAAGTTGAGTACTTACGTACTCGCAAGACTTATGCAAGACCTAAAATACATGCAGGCCATTTCAAAGAAAGGCTATTAAGGTTAATTTGCATAAAGCTGGTTTTTAACATGTAAATACAGAATAGTAGATTGTAAAACAGGATTTAAGTAAAAGCAAGTAAATTCTGAAGTAACGTAAAGTAAACATCAATATTTCACAATTGCTTAGGTATAACGACCATATCCAAAATCATTCCACCAACACAAGTGGAATATTAACAACGCATGGTAGAAACCACATTTTATGAAAATAAGCAAAACAGCTAACTATGTGATGACTTTACCAAGTGTCCATGATCATGACGCGCTAATCGATTAGTTTTACACTGCAGAGGTATACTGACTTTCCCACAAGACATGACTGACTCTTTGAGCAATCGATATTTGCACACTTCCTTTGGTGTGCCGCAGAGAGTCATGTTATAACTGTTACATTATTTAAACCTAACTTTGCACCAGCACGATGACGACAAACCCATTTTGTGAAGTAAGAACTCGAGCATAGAAATGATGGAACTACCCACAATATGGCGTACATCGTTATATTGGTAGACGTTTAATCCATGATCACCTCGGTGTGGACGCCCCGTCGAGCAATTCATTAAGAAACAGCTCGTACTACTCCGCCTTCCAAGTGCAAAGCTAGTTTTAAACAACTTAATAAGTTAGAGCTGTCCTATACCAAAGACTTGTGGTTGTATGAATTTTCTTGGCCCGAAAACAACTCATAGTTCGGTCCTTAATCCGACACGGGCAATAATCTCCACCCTATTCTACGTGCAAAACATGCACACACGGCTATTGCCAATAATTGCCCGCATCTAAACCATAGTTTTATTTTCATTTTCCAACCAAAATACCAACCACAAAAATAGTCATACCCATCTAAATGTCATAACCAAGGTATTTAACCATGTCACGTTTTATGTTCATTATAGCTCGGCTAAGCATGTCACTAATGTGAGTAACCTGATTGACATTAAATATTGTCTAAGCTAATCTAGGGTTTTCAAGGATCACAATTTTCTACTTATCAAGGAAATTCTATGTAGCTACAGGTACAACTACCAGTTTCCACAATATAGCTGACTTTAATAAAATAAAGTATGCGATCTGATTAATGAAAACATTTATAAACTGGGTTCAACATGATCAAAGGAATTTGCTTGCCTTGCTGATTTTCCTCGACTTCAACTCACGGTCGTCGAATGTACCGGTTAAATCGGGTTCTACACGTCGTAAGGCGACACAGAATAAATACCAAATTCCAATGAGGCCAAAAAGAAATCAGATGGAAATATTCAAATAAAATAATTTCACCAATTCAGGAATGGCTACATGCTTTATTTATTTTTCTTTTGCAATTTAAAGATATGATTTATTTAAGCCATTATTGCATTATTTACTATCCATTTTATAACTTAAATTTTTCTTATAACACACCCTAAGTATTATTACAGATTCTGGTTCCTGAGATTACAAGAATTCTAATAAAATTTATTTTACTAAATTTGGAGGTTATTTGCAAAATTTCCATGTATGACATATTCCTAACTCTTTGTTTGAAATCAAATTCAAATTTCAAATAAAATTCAATTCTGAAATATTTTTGCATATTCTGAATCTAATGGATTTTAGATGAATTTAGAAATTTATTTCATCAAATTTTGTTAAGTGATTCAAAAGTTATGGCTAAATGAATATCTAGGTTTTGATTAAATACTAAAATCGAAAATTGCCGAAAATGGAAAATACGCCGCGCGCGAAAACGCGCTTTCCATTGAAGGCGGAACGCGCTTGAGGCGCTGACAAATGGGGTCCACCGTCGGCGTCCAGTAGCGTCGCTGCTGGCCGACGCTGCTGGCTCATGGATCGCTGGCTGCGCTGCATGGCCGACAAAGGGTCGCATGTCGTGGCAGCACCACCAAGACGCGGCCGACAGTCGGGCCCGCTGGCGGTGACCCGAGCAGGCCGCGGCTTCAAACTCACCGCGGCGAACCGAGCCGAGCGATGGAATCGATTCCACTCGAAGCCAGCGCATCCGCGCGAACCAGTGGACGGTCGCGCTGGCGGCCCGAGGCGGCCGGAAGGCGATTCCACCGGCGAGGGGCGGCGGCTCTGGCGGAGTTCGCCGACGGCGAGCAGGCCCTCCGGTGGAATGGGTTCCACTCGAGGTTCAGGCATCCGCGCGCACACTTTGGTGGCGGCGCGGTGGCTCGAGGGGCTCAGATGCATGCCACCGCGCGAGGGCGGCGGCGGCAATGGCGAGCGGCGGCGATGCAAAACCGAGCTAACCAAGCTTCATTTTCACTTGATGAGCACTGCGCGACTCAAGGAACCAGCCCATCAATCGCTGAAGAATGAATGAAGGAGGAAGGCTCTCACCGTGCGCGGTGGTGGCGGAAGAAAAACACGGCGAGGAGCTCGCGGGGAAGAATGAGTTTCGTAGGGGCTCGGGATGGACTTCAGGAGGCACGAGGAAGCTTCAGCGGCGGATTGGGACGAAATGGACGGAATGGAAAATATGGTGTTTGGCCCTCTTTGCGGTTTCGCGAGTGGGGACGATGACCAAAGCAACGGCGGAATGGCTTGCACCGAGCTAGCTGGGTCGGCGGCGACGCGAGGAGGGGTTTTATATGGGCTCAAAGGCGGTTTAGCGCGGCGGTCTTGAAGAACCGAGAGACGTCGTCTATCTTGCGAGAGAGCGGGCGAGGGAGAAGAACGCGGCCGGGTCGCCGACGCGTGGGGCGAGGTGGCAGCGATCGCTGGCTGAGCTGGCTCACCGACAGCCCGGCCCACACGTCGAGAGAGAGAAAAAGGAAGTCTGGCGAAGCCTCAAGACCGAACGGAGTTTCATCGGGGTTTTCAACGTTCAAACGGGCACGAAAATTTATGAAATTGTTACCATAGGTCGGCAAGGATATTACCAGCCTCCTGAAAAGTTTCGACATTTTATGATGCATGATGATTTTTATAAAATTCGACATTGCAACGATTCTTGCATTGCCTATTCTGTTTTTATTTTAATTTGCGATTTAAATGAAGTTATTATTTTACAAAACTTTTTATGATGATTTAAAATGACATTCTACACCTTCTGTAAAAATTAAAGATTTCAATTATTATTATTTAATTTTTAAAAATTCTGAAATTACTGTTTTCCAGATTATTTATTCACTGTTTTCGAATTTTTAAAATTATAAAATGATTTAGTAAATTCTTAATATTTTTACAGGAGGTTGATACTGTTTTGATGTCGGCAAGATAAAAATTTTGGGTCAGGATGATCTTACAGATATTTTTACCAAATTGTTTTACCATTTTACCCTGAGATTTTTACCCATGATTATCTTTGATTAATTAATATTTTTAAAAATCCAGGTTACCCACCGCTTAAGCAAGCTGAGGAGCCCTCAGATATTTTTGGAAGTTTTGGTAAATTTTTGTTGGATTGACATTTTTACTTTTACCATTTTCTATTTATTATATTCTTTATTTCACATTCTTGCATTAAAGAAAAGCCAAACAAATATTCAGAAAATCCATGAAATTCAGAAATTTCGAAAATAATACACAAAAGATTTTTATTTTATTTTTATTTATTATTTTGATTTTTGAGGCTGTTACAGCTGCGAAGTGCTCATCAAGAACGGTATCATGTGTGTGCGAGACCGGCGGCATCAACTTCTTGCCAAGGTAACGCGGACAGCAAACCGGTTGTACGTGATCTCACTCAACATCACAAAGCCGGTGTGTATGTCTGCAACGACCGGTGATGACGCATGGCTCTGGCATGGTCGGTTTGGGCATCTCAACTTTGACTCGCTCCGACGGATGGCGCGCGCCGGCTTGGTGCGCGGTCTTCCTCAGATTGAGCACGTCGAGCAGTTGTGCGATGCGTGTTTGGTTGGGAAGCAACGTCGAGCTCCATTCCCACAAGCCTCAAGCTACCGCGCCAAGGATCGTCTCGATCTTGTGCACGGTGACCTCTGCGGCCCCATCACACCAACAACACACGGCGGGAGGAAGTACTTCTTGCTTCTCGTCGATGACATGTCGCGGTACATGTGGGTTGTCCTGCTGGCAAGCAAGGATGAAGCGCCGGCGGCGATCAAGAAGTTCCAGGCCAGCGTGGAGGTGGAGACTGGCCGCAAACTTCGCACGTTGCGGACAGACCGCGACGGCGAGTTTACGTTGGTGGAGTTTGGGGAGTATTGTGCAGAACAAGGTATGCACAGACAACTCACGGCGCCGTATTCACCACAGCAAAACGGCGTCGTGGAACGTCGCAACCAAATGGTGGTCTCCATGGCGAGGTGTCTGCTCAAGGCGCGCAAGATGCCAAGTGCATTCTGGGGGGAGGCAGTGAGCACGGCAGTATTCATACTAAACTGCTCACCGACCCAGAGCGTGCAAGGCATGACGCCGTACGAGGCATGGCATGGTAAGAAGCCGACGGTGCATTTCTTTCGTATTTTTGGGTGCGTCGCGCACGTCAAGGTGACGCGGCCGAACCTAAAGAAGCTCGACGACCGTAGCTTCCCCGCTGTCTTCATCGGCTATGAGCACGGCTCCAAGGCGTACAGAGTCTACGACCCGGTGAAGAGGCGCGTACACGTTACGCGTGACGCCATTTTCGACGAGAATGCCAGTTGGGCCTGGCACGACACTGATGGCGGCCCGGAGACTTTCAACGTGGAGTACTCGGTACCTGCCGTCGCGACGGGCAGTGGCGCGTCACCGCAACATGGGGGAGATGCATCACCAGCCGAGTTCGAACAACCACCAGAGCCAGCAACACCGACGCCCATCCGCGCTCCTCCGACACCTGAGCCAAATGGCGTGGAGTTCGTATCCCCACCCATGGATGCAACGCCCGCATCTGTACTCGGGGATGACGAAGGGCCACGACGGTACCGCGCCGTGCAGAACGTGTACGACACCACCGAGCAGGTTGAGCTAGACCCGGAGGAGCTCCCGCGGCTTCGTGAGGAGCCGCAACGCTTATGAGGCTGAGCCGCATGCATGTTGGCGCATGGCAATGCTCGATGAGCTAAGTTCGATCGTGGACAATGGGACATGGACTCTAACTGAATTGCCTGCAGGAAAGCGTCCGATTGGACTCAAGTGGGTGTTTAAGTTGAAGAAAAATAGCGCTGGCGAGGTGATCAAGCACAAGGCTAGGCTGGTCGCAAAAGGCTATGTTCAGCGAGCCAGCATCGACTTCGACGAGGTATTCGCGCCGGTGGCACGGCTGGACTCGGTCCGGCTGCTCCTGGCCGTCGTCGCCCATGCCGGGTGGGACATTCACCATCTTGACATCAAGTCTGCGTTCCTAAACGGGGACCTTGAGGAGGAAGTTTACGTGACGCAGCCACCCGGCTTCGTCTGCAACGGCGATGAGGACAAAGTACTGCGCTTGCACAAGGCGTTGTACGGGCTGCGGCAGGCTCCTCGTGCGTGGAACGCCAAGCTCGACAACACTTTGTTGTCACTTGGGTTTCACAAGAACGAGACGGAGCACGCCGTGTATACTCGAGGCACAGGCGAAGAGCGGCTACTCCTGGGTGTGTACGTCGACGATCTCATCGTGACGGGTGCACACGCTAAGGCCATTGATTTGTTCAAGGAGGAGATGAAGTCTAAATTCCAGATGAGCGATCTTGGCAAGCTCAGTTACTACCTCGGCATTGAAGTTCACTAGGGCGCCGGCGAAGTTACGTTGCGATAGAGCGCGTACGCGGCAAAGGTACTTGAGAAGGCCGGCATGACAGGCTGCAACCCGGTTCATGTGCCAATGGAGACACGGTTGAAACTAAGCAAGCAAAGTTCAAATCCTCCGGTGGACAAGACGCTCTATCGAAGCATCGTCGGGAGCCTTCGTTACTTGGTGCATACGCGGCCCGACATATCGTTCGCGGTTGGCTATGTCAGTCGCTTCATGGAGTCACCCACATCCGAGCACTGGAGCGCCGTCAAGCACATTCTCAGGTACATAGCAGGCACTCTAGGATATGGGTGTCGCTACGCCAGGGACATTGCAAGAGAATGGCTTGTTGGATACAGCGACGCTGACATGGCCGACGATGTCGACGACAGGAAGAGCATTACCGGTGTGGTGTTCGTTCTCGGGGGGAGTCTCGTGAGTTGGCAATCACAGAAACAAAAGGTGGTTGCATTATCATCGTGCGAGGCGGAGTACATCGCCGCGACCACTGCGGCGTGCCAAGGTGTTTGGCTCGCGCAGCTGATTGGAGTCCTGCACGGCAAGGAGACTGGTGCTGTTACTCTTCTCGTGGACAATAAATCTGCAATACAATTGTGCAAGAATCCGGTACTTCACGACCGGAGCAAGCACATTGAGACGCGCTACCACTTCATCAGGCAGTGCGTCGAAGACGGCAAGGTTGTTGTCAAGCATGTCCACACCGACGATCAGCTGGCGGACATTATGACAAAACCACTCGGGCGGGTCAAGTTTCAGGACCTGCGCACGAAGCTCGGCGTCGTCAACATCCAGAACAACTAGATTAGGGGGAGTTTGTTAGGTAATCTCGTTGTTTTTGGATATTAGATGTTAGCTTCCTTTTTTTCATTAGTGTGTGCATGGAAACTTCCAATCCATGCATGTCTGTTTTTCTATTCACGCTGTTTCCTTTTTCTAGTTTATTGAGTCATTAGTGGCCGTGAGTGATGGCCTTGATTAACGTGGCTGATTAGATTTTGTATCTTTTTAAGCAATGGAAAGCAACAGAAAAGCTATATCTTTTTCACAGCACCAAAACAATTGTCGTGTGTGTGTGACCAGTAATCGTGTGTGCTTGATCGTGAGGGAGAACAAAATTAAATCTCCAATTTTCTATAGGCATGAATGTGAAGGTGACTAATTCGTGCTGGTAAGGCGAAATGAGTTTTGCAAATATAAAAATAAATAAAAAAACATTAATACACATATCACCTCTTAATTCTTATGGCCACCCATAAGAGTATAGAGGATGATAGTGTTACCCACCCTGTGAACCACCATCCTCCATCCCACCGCCGCCTTCTTCATCTCTGGCCTCACCCCTCCATTGCTCCTCTACCTGCGGCTTACCTCTGCTACTAGCATCGTTGGCTCATTGCCCCATGCTATGCTCCCACCACCGCCACTCATTGCTGCACGTTGTGCTCCCACCACGGCCCCATCTAGTCGAAAATAGATGGCATCCGGGGGATTCACTAGATCTGGATATTGAGTTTAATGTTCCAATCAGTTTACCCAAAGGATTATTCTGCCGAGGTAAGATGGGCAATATACTTTTCCTTTAACACTGAATTTGTGTGGTTATACATGCATTAGGAGTTCCTTATGTATTGTTCACAAATCACAATAGAAAACTGAAAACTAGCTAGAGTGCGAGGACTTTCGTTAATTAGGAAGAACTAACTGAGAAGAGGAAGCACTGGAAAGAACTAACCTCTATAGATTCTTTTCGTTCCAATTTGAAGGCAACTAAATACCATGTCGTCATTGGTACGTAGTTTTGTCAATGGTATATAGACACGAAATAATTCATGAAACAAGAAATGAGACAACAACAAGAAAAGAAACCAGATAAAATATATGCATGCAGTACCTTTACTTTGGTTACTATCAAGAGATTATGTGTCTAATATCCAACAGCGGATACACTAGTAGAAAAAAAAGTTTGAATAAAACAGACTAACAGTTCTTAATTTGTGGAAGCATATATAATTGGGCCATCGCTCTTGGCATTCATGTCAAACAAGCAATTAACCTATGGTTTTGATAAACATCACCCGGATGGACTTATATATATGCCTAAGCCAAAAGGGAATATCATAAAAGATCCTCCTCGTGTCCAACTACAATTTTGTAGTGTGGCATTGCATGCATTCATGGCCCATACAATACAGTGCACTGTATATACATTTAGAAGCATGAGTTAAACTCCATACCGAAAGGCAGATCAAATTAACCAGTCTAACAAAAAACATGAGCTGATCAGATCAACTGCTCAACATGGCAGCCAGCTAAGCTTAATTAAGGTCCAGGCATCTACTTGGAGAACCTGAGAAGGTCGGCGGCCTCGCAGCCGAGGTACTGCAGTGGAAGCCTCTGCATGGAGGTACTGCCCAGTTCCATGAGCTGCAGATGACTAGGCGCCATTGCAGCAGCAGATGCTGCGGTGACCTTGCCCTGGAAGAGCTGGTCCAGGTTCTGGTGAGAGGCGAGGAGCTTGTCCAAGATGGACCAGTCCGTGGCGGCGAAGCTATGGTCGCCGGCGCCGGAGCCGCCGTGGAGCATCTCGTTGCTGCCGCTAGACGTCAGCTTCATCAGGTTCTGGGAGCACTCGACGTCGAGGGAGCTCATGGCGACGGCTGGCGGGCAGGGGAGGAGGGAGGGGACCGGCTGCTGCTCGGCGCTTAACAGCTGCGGGAGCTGCATGGAGGGTTCGAAGGAAGGGAAGTCGCAGTGCTGCATGATGTGGGGGTTCTGCTTCTGCTCCGTGGGCATTGCGCCGGCGACCGGAACCGGGAGGGGGTGGAGCTCGTCGTAGTCCAACGCCGCCATGTCCGCCGGGTTGAGGCCCCTCTGGTAGTTCTTCTTGAAAGCCCTACACACCACCCAGCCATCTTCCTGCATTCCAGATCAGATCTTGGTAAGTATATTTTGTAGCCCAATCAGTTCATTATGCTACCTTAATTACTAGCTAGCATGTAAAGTTCGTTTGCAACAGCTTGAATCGGTGTTTGATGCAAGTTAGTTGGTAACTTGGTATCAAAATTTACTATTCATGACATCAGATCGATGACTTGAAATGGCATTTCATGGATGAAAGCGATTAAAAGGAAGCTAGGAACCGTACGTATGAAATCCTTGATTCTTTTGTTTGAGCAAATTAGTAACTGAGAAGAGAAGCTTCAACGCATGCATGACACCCACCTGGACCTCAAAGTTGTCTTCGTCGAGGCGGTACTCGTGCATGATCCAGTCAGTCTTCTTGCCGTGGGGAGCCCTCCCGACGTAGAACACGAGGGTCTTCCTCATGCCGATCCTCCTGGCGTTGCCGAGGAAGATGACCTTGTCCCGCCCCGTCGCCTTCCAGAACCCCGCCGTCGTGGCCCGGTTCGTCCTCGTCCCCGTCGGGTACTTCTTGTCCTTGTGGCTGAAGAAGTACCACTCGTTCTGAGGCCCCGTCCCTATTCTGCACCTATCTGCCATGCACCAAATATATAGTGGATGAGTAGTGAATTTGCTATAAAGCTCTAGCAAGATCAGATCTAGCATGACGAGAATATTTGAAGGCCATGTAGCACACGTTTACCTTTGAGGTCCCAGGGCTCAAGCTTGTTGAGATCAATCTCCCTGATGACATCGAGATCTATGGCCTCATAAGCGACCTTCTTCCTCAGGTAGTAGTAGAGGAGCTCCTCGTCCGTCGGATGGAAGCGGAAGCCCGGTGGCACCGACAGCGGGCCGTCGCTCGGATGCATGCTTCGTCTTGCCGGCCCAAAGCTCTGAGGCAGAGAACATCACCATAGCACCAATCATCAATAGAAATCACAGGCTCTTGCTTGTTCAAGGCTTTAAACAACCTTATATATATACCTTTCTCTTGCTGCATAGAGCTAACAGAACAAAAGGAAGAGCACAAACCTTGGAAATCTCCTTTGCCTGATTAGCTCAGCTCCTCAAAGGAACAAAAGTGTAGAGACAAGCAAGAAAAACAAGAGGAAGGTGATGGTGGTACAAGGGAGAGGATGAATCGGTTATATGGAAGGGGGAGGTAGGGTTAATTAGCAAGTCCAATGCGCTAGCTCACAAAGAAATACCCTACGTCTATAAAATATAAATGGCCTGTGCAGGGATGGGTTTGAGAGCTGTCTATTAGTGTTAGGTTGATTATTTAGTGAGAGCATTGACTATATTGATAGGGTCACAGTAAGTGTGTCCATGCATGTCTTGGGCCGGTTTTGGAAGTACTAAATGAGAAAGAGGGGGTTTTGTCCCTTGAATGGGAGACCTGCCCCAAAACTGGCCTCAGAAGGAGCAATTGGGTGTCCCATCTCCAACAGTGTTATTATTGTGTAATTTTGCAAATTTACCTTTCCCAAACATAATAAGGTCATAACTCATATAACTGCTGCTGATGTCGGTCTTGGCATTTTTCTTTTTGTAGAAGAGATATTCAAGCGTTTGTAAATATCCAGTATACTAACTAAACTGTAAATCTGTAATTTGGACTTTGGACGTGGGTGTCGGGAACAAGGGAATTAAACCTCTAATTCCGTTGTTCCAAATCCCAACCATTATGTTCCTCTTCCATCCCCTGCAAAATGCCTTACTTTATTTCACCATACTTTAACTAATATATAATGCTCTTTGGAACTGGCATTTGTTACTTTACTTGTCCCAATTAGGGATCTAAGCCTAAGTAAATTTGAAGTTAGTTACTGACTTTGCCTTGCATCAGATCTTGAAATTTAACTAATAGTGCTCATTGTCAACTATGTATCTAGCATTCTAGCCATTCAAATTGTCACTTGTGGATACTTTTTTTTTAAAAGAAACGGCAGGAGTTTTACCATGCATTAAAGAAGGGTGAGAAATGCAATAGAGCATTTGGTTCAGATACATCCTAAATTCTTTTGAAATGAGAAAATACAATGCCAATTGAGGGAAAAACCCTAGACCTGACCTAGCCTCAACCATGCTTGAACCATGGCACCATCGACTTTTAGAGGACTAAACCTATTTCAAGAAAGTTCGTGCAGTACTATCGAAATTCAGAAGATATCGCGTTCCTTCGATTCTGTACATCGTCAACGATGGTATTAGCCACCAGTTGCACGGTTTGATACAGGTTATTGAAAATCCTGTTGTTCCTTTCCTTCCAAAGATTCCATATGGCATACGTGAGAATGCCATCCACCTCCTCATGGTGTTGCTCGGCAACTGAGCAGCGGATTGATCGCCACCAAGCAACGGATCCTAAGTCAACCAACACTGGTTCTAGGACAATGTGATTTATGTTCATGTAGTGGAGCACCTTCCTCCAAACCTGCTTTGCGAAAGGACATAGTAGGATGAGGTGACTGGACGATTCTGGCTCTAATCCGCACATCGCACAAAAAACGCTATGAGGCCATCCCCTTTGTGCAACCTTGTCGGCTGTAAGAATCCTATCTTGTAAGAATAGCCAAGAGAAGAACTTGCATTTCGCTTCCACATTGGCGTGCCAAATAATCCTGTAATTACTGTCTGGAATAGAACCAAGGAATTGTGCCCTGTAGGCTGTTTCGACCGAATACCCCCCATGTGATGTCCATTTCCAAGTAACATTATCCTGGACATCCGGTTGAAGCTAGACCTGTTGAACGGCCTGCAATAGTTGAATAAACTCATGTAACTGCGTGTTTGAGGTGATCCTCCACAGCGGCCGCAGTCAATTCCTAGTGACTAGCTCGTCCTTGACCAAACCTCCTGCCCTCCGGACTAGTTGATAGCAGGATGGTGCCAAGTCGTGCGATGAGAACCCATGGAGCCAGTTGGACTCCCAAAAGCTTGCTGTTTCACCATTTCCTAACGTGAGCGTGGTGCTCGCGTGGAATAAGGCATGGTCTGAATCGTCACATGGCAGCGTCATCCCTGCCTATACTAATCTTTCCAGGTGTACCACAACCAACGAAGTCGAAGCGCCCGTCCGAAGGAGGCGAGATCCTTTATTCCAAGACCTCCCAGGGTCTTAGGTCTGTAAACTTTCTTCCAGTTTACTAAGCAATGTCCCCCGCTGCATTCCTGTTCGCCTCTCCAAATGAAGCCTCTCCGTATTCTGTCAATTTTCTTTGTGACCCATGAGGAAAGCGGGTACATCGTTAGATGATAGATTGCGAGCGACGTGAGAACAGGGGTACACTTGTGGATACTTAGGTGTAGCATTTCGGTATGATAACCGATGTATGACCAATCAACACTAGTTTTATCATCTGGATCTGAATCATGATTGATCATAGAACCACTAGATATAGTCTAGAGATTACTACGTTCAAAATAGATGACGTTCTAGCACTATATATGCACATAATAGATTAAGAAAATATGGTGAAATTGTATATATACCATCGACCTCTTGTAACACTAATTGCAAAAAAGAAACTCCTTCTAAGGATAGAGCTGCCGCGATTCAGCTCTCAGGGACGTAGTCATTGCCGAACCTCATTAACAAATCATCATGTCTCTTGTGTGCTTTTAGTGCTTGCTGTAATCGTTCTCTCGAGCTAGGCTGCCGACTGTTCCAATTGATTCAGCGTTGAAATTTAATCATTCAGAAAAGATATGCTCCCATATAAATTGAAGACAAACAAATACCCGATTTTGATCTCTCTCCTGTGCGCGAGCACTGTCAATGAATGTATCTGGCCTGAAAATCACATGTTGTATTTGAAGTGCAACATGTTGGACTTAAGCCTGTTGTGTTTGTTATGAATGTTTTGTGTTCGTTCTGAACATTTCAGTCAGTTCTTTGCCGTTTTTCGCTACCGTATCTACTCGGTTTCAGTTAGTTTGTCGTTGATCAGATCTTCAGTTAGTTTATCTTTGATCTGATTTTTAGTTTGTTTGGGTAAGGTTGTTAGCCAAGAATATGTTCAGCTAGTTTTGGATGAGGCTGTTAGTTAGCTTTTGTAATCTAGCATTTTCTATTTAAGCTAATGAAGAAAACGCTGCAGTCCTGCGCAGCACCAAAAACACAAGTCTTCTTTCCAGAGTTTGTCATCAGAGTCCTCGTGGTCGTGTGCGTTCTCTGAACCTGCGTGTTTTCTGAACCCAACTCCAACACGACATGCACATTGCTCAAGTTCACATAGGGAACCAAAGCAACGAAGAGACACGGTCACAGCTACGGAAGAAATACATGAAAACTTCCACGTACATACGCATGCATGGTATTCGAGATCCTTGTGTTCACGCTCGATATATGGAGCCAAAGCTGGGCAGCAATTCGTTGGACATTGCTATGTATACAGCGATCGAGTGGTAAGCTAGTCATCTTAATTGTGTTCAAGTACGCGAACGCGAATTAAACTGTTTTATGTAAAATCCATGTGTTCTAAACAAGGCCTTAATCATGCATGGAAATAATCAAAAGCTGGCATTTCTTATAAACGACAGAGAGTAAATGAATACACATACACTACTACACAAATATACATCACAATCGGTTCTTTTTCGTCATCACAGTCGGTTCTAGTGGTGACACAAAGTCATGAGACAGAGATGAGGCGGGCATTATTACAGTCGGTTCTTGCCCGATAGAGATGATATGGTCATCTCTATCGGTTCTTTATAAAAAGCGATAGAGATGGTATGGTCATCTCTATCGGTTCTTTGTAAGAAGCGATAGAGATGATTTTATTATCTCTATCGGTTCTTTTTAAGAACCGATAGAGATAAGATATCATCTCTATCGCTTCTTACAAAGAACCGATAGAGATGAGCATTCCATCTCTATCGCTTCTTATAAAAGAACCGATAGAGATGACTGTATCATCTCTATCGTTTCTTAAAAAGAACCGATAGAGATAATATAATCATCTCTATCACTTCTTTGAAAGAACCGATACAGATGAATATACTCATCTCTATCACTTCTTATAAAGAACCGATAGAGATGAGTTCATCATCCCTATCGCTTCTTTTAAAGAACCGATAGAGATGGCCGTCACATCTCTATCATTTTCTTGTGAGAACCGACAGAGATGAAGGGGTGTGGTGTGCTATCACATTCTAATCAGCACATATTCCACATAATATGCACATATCACATTCACACGAAATTACGCATAACATATCACATTCAAAGAACATGAATACTTTGTTACAACAAACACATATCACATTCGTTAACAAAATAGAACGTAAACATGCTTAACCATAAGTACACATGCAATCGCATTCGGATATGTAATATTTGTTCACATCTGGTCTAGTAGGAGCTTTTGGGATCTCTAAACCGTCCGTCCTCCGACAAGCATTCTATCCAGTACCACTGGCATAAGTGGTCTCGTATCTTGTTGAGTGCAGTGTTGTCTACACTCTTCTGGGGGATAACGGTATGCTGCAAGATAGAAACGAGTGCTCTAATTTGAGTTTTCAAATTTCCATGTGAAAGACTAATTGTATATGCATGTACTACCTTAGGGAAACGGTCTGAGCCGACAATCAAGATCACCATGTGTTGCATGACATACAAACCACAGCGGTCGTCGCTGCCCTGTTGATGACACTGTGAAGAAAGAAAAATAAATTAAGAGACAAAGAAAATATGTCAGAAAATCTAAATCTTATATATGATAGCCACTTGTACCTTGAAGTCGACATACTCGACTTGGAGCCCTTTTGTCGCCATGTGTCCCTCCTGCTTCGACGTATTCCTTGAAACCCCTATATACATTGGAGAGATGTCGTTGAGTAAAAAAATAATGAATGTAGTTAAATACAGAAAATGTTAGATAAGAGTGGTGCACTTACTGCTCCAAAGGAGGCTTGATCGCGTAGGCCATCGGTCTCTTATCAAGCTTAATTAAAATCTGTACACTTTGTTGTCACTCGGAAGGAGCACGAGTAGAACCCAATGGTTGCTTATTAAATGGTATGCACAAGAAAATAAGTTCACATACGGTTTCAGTGTGTAGAAGTAATTGAACAGTGAAGTAGTACTTACTCCTCGTGGTACGGGAATAGAATGAAGTCCTTCTTCGACTCAGCTTGCAATGCCCTCTTGATGTAGCCGGCAACCCATTCCGGTTGAAGCCTAGCCATCGTCGCGGACACAAGCTCGTGGTCGATTTAACCCAACTAGTTGTCGATTCGTCACGACCACGCCTCATCGCCTCGCAACTCGCATAGAATGTTAAAAAGCGTAATGCAAAATCCTATGAAAGTCATAAGGTCGGGCAACGTGGTGCGATACTCACGCGCTCGTGATCGCATAAGAGAAATATCGATGGCTATCGGTTGGTACAGACGAACAGATCCTCAAAACTAACTCGAATGTCCTATCCTCCTCGCGGTGGAAATGTCCCTTTCGTATCTAACATTGAAGTCGACACGCCGCTCTCTTTCACTTTGTCAATGTACCATCCATGGAGCCGCCGAGTCCATATGCCTAGAGCGCTCAATTTGTCGGGAGGCGAAGGGGCTTTCCATGCACGTAGGCCTTAAATTCATAAGGCTTCACGTGGTCCGTGCGGCTCTCCTTTCTCGGGCGAAGGAGTCTCCGAGGCCGTGGCGATGGACTTTTCATGTACCGAGGGGCGCTGTGGCCTTTGTGAGCGTAGCCTTTTAGCAGAGGCCTCCGGTGGTTACGTGGTTGTCGTGCTAGTCCTTTTATGCACCACTCAGACTTTGTGCGGTGGCTCGTCACGATCGTGGGAGCAGCGCAGTACGGTAGGAACCTACAAAGCACGCGCATAATTAAGTAACTTGTTGCAATACTACCGAATGGTACGTAAGACGTGAGGATGTTTACCTTGACCAAGACGACGCGCGTCGTGGGCCACTTGATGAACGACATCCGCGCTAGCTCGAGAGTGGTGATGTCTTCGTTAGGGGGGAACTCGAGCACATGTGATAAGAAGGCTTCGTGGACGTAGTCCACCGACCTCATGTAGCCCTTCCCCAAAGGCTGACCATGCACCGTGTCGGTCTCCTTGCATGGAAATGCAACCCCGCGTGCAGCCTCAACAGGAAATCCGTCTTCTATCAGGGTGAGCTGGCACTTGGTAGGCACCTGCAAAAAGTGCGCAACTTGAGAGAAAACATATGAAGAGTTACCCTCGCACCATTAAGTAAGGCAAAATTAATTATTACCTTCAGCTGGGGACCGGACTTATCATTTTTGGAACCGCGGCTACTTGGTGGGGGCACAGGTTTCTCTACAGTAGGCGGGGGCATCTGGCTCTGACTCTGGGAGATCATCGCCATCATCTCGGCCCTTAGGCGCTCCTCACGTGCCATCATCTCCACCCTCATCTCCTCCTCACGTGCCATCATCCGCACCTCATCTCCTCCTCATCTCCTCCGAGATCTCCTCCTCACCGCTCCCTGCGTGTCCTTCAGCGCCCGCACGTGCCTCCCATGTTCTTGATCCGTACTGGCAAGATCTTGGAAGTAGGACTTCTTCATATGCCCCGACCCTGCGGCAAGCACCCGGCCCTTATGGCCGAGCTTCCCGATCGCAGTGGATAGGATGTCATTTGACCCTTGGCTAAGAAAGGTCCCCGCTCTTTCCTCCGCTTACCTCCTCCCGCAAGAAGCGAGTACGAATTAGATCCAAATACGAGGGAATGGTCTCACGCAATGTAGTAAGTTTGATATCTTACGATGGTGGAGACGACTTGCGCGGTAGTGGGGTTTGGTACTACCACCGCCCATCCGCGGTTTTCTTTGTCCTCGCTAATACCGACCACGTGCCCTCCTCACATATGTGCGAGTAAGGCATCGCTGTCCGGAGTTGGCGCACTCGGCTAGTCGTGCCCATTCGCTTTCTTCCCTTCGTAGCCGCTGAACCGAGGTGGTGCGGCGTGCGTGTTCACCTCTAGGTAGCAACGTTCCTCTGCTCTCGCCTCCTCGCTCGGGCGTATTTCTTGATCCTCGTGAACTCCGCCCAAACATCGGAGTCACGAACGGATACCTCTCGAATGGTGCACGGCCTTTCAAAGACGCACTCACCGTGCATGTAGACCCCGGCGCCTCGAGCCACACCCATCCTCTTCAAGGCGCATCACCGCATTGTTTTCATCCTCCTCTTCTATAATCCATTTTCCTTAACCTCGCCCCACACCGGTTCTTACGCTCGACGACCTCCTTTCTCCAATCCTTAACCGTTATGGGAACTCTCTCCTCACCAGCTTGCCCGAGGAATGAGCGGTATCGCCCTTACACTTGGGAGGACCTGCAAACGCTGTCGCATTGAAGTGGAGAATTTGCGGCGTTCTCCCCGTGGCCCCTTTGCTCGGTCCTCGGCCTTCCTCACCTTACTCGGCCCTCGACATTTCGAACTTGGCTCGGCTCGACACTTGGAAGTTGGTCATGCGCCCCTCGGGAGCACCTTCTACTCTTTTCTCGCGATGAGCCGATGCTCTTTAATTGCGACATTTTGAGTTTTCCTATCTAACATGGACAAATATTTGACATGAGAGAAAGCAATTCGTAGCTATTATGTGAACTTCACAATAAATCATCCAAGCAACAGTCAATGGATAATTCATAGCATGTCATTGTTCTAGCATATTGCAAGAGAGTAATGATGAGCGAATGATCTTCAAGAAAAGTCTATATGTTGACCAACTAAATACGCATTTAACGATAACTCCTAATCTCTAAATAGGTTTGGTCCTAATCCCATTCGAGGATATGTGGTTCGGACAAGTTCCTGAGCTGTTGTACAACTCCAGAGAAAATTTCGACAGCATCTCCCCGCTGTTCTCCAGATACACGTCTCGACAACCTGTCGAGAGTGGTGTGTATCCGGAGAACACCAGGGAGACACTACCGAAACCTACTCTGTGAGTTGTACAACAGCTCAGGAACTTGCTCGAACCACATATGCTCGAACTGTCCAAAATACGTGGACAATTTGAGACTGCTTGCTTATAAATATGTTATTCCGGCATATTTATAAATAAGCACTCTCGAACGGGAGACGTAGGTTACGCAACCTAAACTCTAACATATGCTGAGATGAAAAAAGAAAATAATATGCAATTATTAGAATACAGATGATAGCAATGAGTAAGAAAGACTAACCAAGCAAAATCCTGCACAAATAATGTCTACAGAATTCTAGTTATATAATGGTAAGGTCAAGCATAGTTGGGAGTCATGAAGAATTATGTTTTCTATAGTATCTTCAACAATCAGTAAATACATAAACCTATCCAATATCATATTAAGCTACCAAAACAAATCCTTTGCATATTGTATTTACAAAGAAAAGATGCAAATCCTCTAAGAGACCAGCACCTAGCTAACTCCATACTCCAGGCAACAGTACCCTCCGAAACAGCTATACTACTTTTAGGCTTGGTAATAGTTCCTGTCACAATGATGAATTTGGCTTACCATTAAGAATCGTGATCCATTAAGTTCACGGAAAATAGAAAAGGACAAGCAAGACTTCTAGCTTTGTCAAGCTGTTCTACAGCGACAATTGGAATAGTCTGTCAACAAGCTTTTGGGTGTAACAACTTGATTCAAAGAAACCAAGCTACTACATCTTGTGCAAAAGCATACTGCTCGACTGTTTTGTTGTGTGTTGGTCCCATTTCCATTCAATACAAAATTATCTTGCAGTATACCATGTATTATTCATTTCTAATTTTGATTATATAATGGGTACAAGAAATTTCCTTCTAAGCTAAAAGTGTTAAACTATACATAACATCTTCCTTAGCAAGTAGAACAACCTTTGCTTTTCATTTCTGCTTCTCAATTTCGTAAATCAAAATCAAGATCAGAGAATATATTGCACGGGCGATTAAGCGGCTTTGTTCGCAAAATTTGGTGACAAGATGTGTTTACCTCGAGCGGGCGAGGCGAAGGCGGCGTGGGGCTGCGTCGGCGAAGGGGTCGACGCTGGCCGAGGGGTGACGTCGAGGCGGAGGGGTCGGCGTGGGGCTGCGTCGGGCGGAGGGTCGGCGGGGCGGCGTCAGCCGGAGGGTGGCGTCGGCGAGGCGCCCGCGTGGGGCTGCGTCGAGGCGGAGGGTGGCGTCGGGCCGAGGGTGGCGTGGGGCGGAGGGGCGGCGTGGGGTGTAGTGGGGCGAGGGGCGGCGCGGGGCTGGGTGAGGCGGCGTGGGGCGCGGTAAGGCGGCGTGGGGTCGTCGGTGTGGTGGGAGTCGGGCGGTGGGGTGGTCGGGCGGCGTGGCGGTGGGCTAGGTTAGGAGCGTCGGGCGCGAGGCAATGGTTAGGAGCGTGGAGGCGCGGGAATAAAATGAGGTCGCGCCAAAGTTCCATCATTAGGCATTAGCAAAAAAATAAGATTCTTGTCGGTTTTTAACAAAACCAAACAAATAATATCACTACTATCGGTTTTTGAATAAAACCGACACAACTAAATGCATTCCATCGTTAGTTTAGCAAAAAATTAACATTACTATCGGTTTTTTCACAAACCCGACACGTATAAGATAATATCACTATTGGATTTTTAAAAACCGACACATATAATTGCATTCTCTTGTTAGGCATTTGCAAAAAATTAGTGTTACTATCGGTTTTTTAAAAACCGATGAAATAAATTACTATCACTATCGGGTTTTTTAAAACCGACACAAATAATTACATTCCATCGTTAGGTATTTGCACAAAAATTATTACTATCGATTTTTTTAAAAAACCGACACAAAGAAATTTCACTATCGGGTTTTTCAAAACCGACACGTATAATTACATTCCATCGTTAGGCATTAGCAAAAATTAGTATTACTATCGTTTTTTTAACAAAACCGACACAAATAATACTTTATCACTATCGGGTTTCTTTGAAAAACCGACACAGATAGTTGAATTCCACTGTTAGGCATTTGCAAAAAAAAATTAGTATTACTATCGGTTGTTTAACAAAACCGACACTAATAATTAGTATTACTATCGGCTTTTTTATAAAACCGACACAGATAATTGCATTCCACTGTTAGGCATTTTTCAAAAAAAATTAGTATTACTATCGGTTTTTTTCTCAAAAACCGACACAGATACTTGCATTCCACTGTCAGGCATTTTCAAAAAAAATTAGTATTACTATCGGTTTTTTTCTAAAAAACCGACACAGATAAGTATATATCACTATCGCGTTTTTTGAAAAACCGACACAAATAATTGCATTCCACTATTATGCATTTTCAAAAAAAATTAGTATTACTATCGGTTTTTTTTCAAAAAACCGACATAGATAATTGCATTCCACGGTCAGCCATTTAAAAAAAAATTAGTATTACTATCGGTTTTTTTAACAAAACCGACACAAATAAGGATATATCACTATCGCGTTTTTTGAAAAACCGACACAGATAATTGCATTCCACTGTTAGGCATTTTCAAAAAAAATTATTATTACTATCGGTTTTTTTCTATAAAACCGACACAGATAATTGCATTCCACTGTCAGGCATTTTCAAAAAAATTAGTATTACTATCGGTTTTTTTAACAAAACCGACACAACTAATGCTTATCACTATCGGTTTTTTTTGAAAAACCGACAGAGATAAGTGCATTCCACTGTTAGGCATTTGCACAAAAAAATTAGTCTTACTATCGGTTTTTTATAAAAAACAGACACAAATAATACTATATCATTATTGGGTTTTTTGAAAAACCGATACAGACAATTGCATTCCACTGTTAAGCATTAGCAAAAAAAATTAGTATTACTATCGGTTTTTGGAAAAAAACCGACACAAATTAGCATATCACTATCGGGTTTTAAAAAAACCGACACAATTGTAGTTCACTGCACTATTTGTTTTTCAGACAAACCATCAAGTCTGAATTTGCTGAAATATGTGATGAAAGAGTAAAACGGCCATAACTTTTGCAAATATAATTGTAAAATTTTGAAATTTTGCAGGAATATACCTTGTGATACTACAAGTCTTCTCCAAAAAGGATTTTGGCAAAAAGAGTTGGCATTCAAAAAAGAAGCCCAAATTTTCTTTGTCCACATGTTACTTCCTCAAAGAGTAGAAAAGTCAAATGTTTTTCAAATAAAGTTCAAGTATTTTGAAAATTTTCAGAAATGATTTGATGTAAAATGCCTTCTTTTTCTTGCAATCAATTCACAAAAATTGTGAAAGTTTCATACGTACACATAACCTTAATTTCGAAACACGAAACTACATTTATGTACAATACAAATATTTCAAACACATAGCAACTGATACATTGACATACTCCTTTTATTTACAATACAACCCTTCTTGATGATCTACACGTATGTAATTTCTTCCATGTGTGTCGTCGTTCCTGCTAAGAAAGGCCCCATACGCAAACGGAGGTATTTCATCAAATTGGTCGTACTCTTCTTCATCTACGATATTTTCAACACCAACGATCCGCCGCTTGCCACAAAGGACGACGTGCAATCTCGGATTGGCCGGATCACGCACGTAGAAGACTTGATTTGCTTGCTTCGCAAGGATGAATGGATCTTCTTTGTAGGCGACTCTGTTTAGATCCACAAGGGTAAAACCTCTCTTGTCGACCTTCACTCCATGTGGAAGTCCCACCCACTTACATCGGAACAATGGAATTTGGTATATTCCGTAATCGAGCTCCCAAATTTCTTCGATCACCCCGTAGTAAGAGTTCATTGCCATTGAGGATCCTCCTTTCGAGTGATGTTCATCGGACAAAGCATCTATGCTTACACCACTGTTTTGAATAGTACTATTCCCATCCTGACTTTCAGTGTAAAATGTGCTCATCACTATCGGTTCTTTTGTGAGAAGCGATAGTGATGTGCATTATCATCACTATCGCTTCTTAAATAAGAACCGATAGTGATGTGTACGTGCTCATCACTATCGCTTCTTATATGAAAACCGATAGTGATGATAATGCACATCACTATCACTTCTCGCATAAGAACCGATTGTAATGTTCCTAGTGCTACATCACTATCACTTCTAACCTGAGAACCGATAGTGATTATGATTAATGCCTCTCCTAAGTCATCTATCACAATCGTTTCTTCCTAAAAACTTAAGAACCGACACAGATGAAGCGATAGTGATGTACCATTCTGTAGTAGTGATAGTTCTTTTTGTCAGGATTATAATAGCACAACAAAACTTAGAAGGGAATTCGTTGTAATTAATTATAATTAAGGGAATCGACAATTAAGTATACAATTGTAACGACCCTCCTTTCTGGTACAGGATATCAAAAAGGTGATCTATGTACATACAATACTAGTTCCATGATCAGTGACTAGTACGCACATTTACAACAATTGAAATCACACTCATACATAATATTATTAAAGCGGAAGCTATTTATGCAATATAATCTTACAATTCAGAGTATATTGCAGCGAAAAGAAACAAAAGCCTTATAGTGTGCTCATCCAACCCTCAGGCAACCGACAAGGTATAATCCCTAGAAAGTCGTATCATCGAAATTCCTGTATCCTGTGGTGAAATATGTATCTTTCTGGGTCTCGTATTCTTCTCCATCTAAAACAACAAATTAAGCAAGGTTGAGTACTTTCGTACTCAGTAAGATTTAAGGTGTATTTTTAAAGTGCAGTAATGCAGGCCATGTCAAAGGAGGCTTCTATGGTTAATTTGCATAAAGCGAAATTGAACATGTAAATCAAGTAGTAATTTGCAAACGAGATTTTATAAGAGCAAGTTTGGCAGGTATGAAAATATCTAGTATGTAAGTATAAAGTAACAACTCACAGTCCTCCATGATTGAGTACCGCGTCATCTCATTGCCATACCCTGGCATAAAATCTGAAACAAACACTTTCCAACAAGTGTTTCAATTCAAACCATTTAGAAAATACCAAAACTTCTAACTATGTGATGACTTTACCAAGTGCCCACGACCGCAAGCGTGGCTTTTTAAAAAGATTTACATTCTGTAGAGATGTACAGCTTTACCCACAAGAAATGATCAACACTTTGTGCAAGCTATCAACACACTTCCTTTGGTGTGTCACAGAGAGATCATAACATAACCATTACATTACATAGATCTAACTTTGCACCAGTCCGGTGACGACAAACCTTTGATTTGGCGGCAGAAACACACATCCAAGACATGATAGTCCATCCCTGTTATTCACACAGTAACTCAGGTAGTCCATCCCTACCACACACATTTCTTCCCATAGCAAGGCGTACACAGTTGTATTGGTATGCATTTACCCACACCTCTGTATGGAAGCCCCTACGAGCAAACCTACCCGAAGAGCCTGTACTACTCCAACCTTTCAATGTGCAAAGTTAAACCTAAGTAACTTAATAGGTTAAGGCTGTCCCATACCATCACTTGTGGTTGCACTTATTTCTTGGCTTGATAGCGTCTCATAGTTCGGTTCTTAATTCGACCCGGGCGATAATGTCCCCCTACACTACGTGCAAGTCACATGCACATCCAGTTATTGCCAATAATTACCTGCGTCAAATCATAGTTTTATTTTCATTTTTAACCAAAATACCAACAGCCTTTAATCATATCCAACCTTTTTAAATTCTCAAGAAACAGTTTAATCTGATTATTTCAATTTCCATTACTAAAGCATGGCTAAGCATGATTAATATGTAATCGCATATACCCATGTTGACATTATGTATCGTCCAACCTTATTCTAGGATTATCAAGGTTCACAATTCAATATTTATTAAGGAGGTTCCAAGAGATAACATGTATATTTAACAGCACTACAATATAGCAAATTTACAGAAAATATGCGCATGCATAAATAGATTTGACAAAACAAAGCAAAATTAAAACATTGGGATCAATATGATCAAAGGGGGTGCTTGCCTTGCTTTTGTTGGTTCAGAAATTATCTCGGGGTTGAAATCTTTAGTACCAACTTCAATTGCATCGGTATCTACACGTGATTATCGTTTCGTATAACAGCAATAAGAAGCAATGTCAATAAGAGGCAAAAAGAAATCAAATGAATAGTATAAGGCAAAAAGAAGTCAGATATGAAGGTTCTGGTGATAAAAATATTTTAAATATTGATTTCTCATTAAATAAGTCCATTTATTTGTGCTACGGATTTTAGGATTTATATTACGCGGGGTTATGCTTTTAATAGGATTCAGATGCAAATCATGTTATAATAGAATTATTTCTACATAATAGGATGGTCTTGCTTTAGGGAGCATTCTTAAGTTGGTTCTATTGGTATTAGTGTTTATTTGTGATATGGTATTCATTTCCTAATCTTATGTATTTCTAAAGTTTACGTTATAAATGGTTATATTTCATTTTAGGTTTGCGGCTGCAATTTACATAGATATGCAATCATTTTTGTGGCATTAGCAGGTCTTGATCCTAGAAGTGTCTTGAAACTAGTTTTGCATATTTTAGCTTTTATTTGTGAAAGTTATTCATATTCCAATTATACATGTATAGAAAATGAAATCCTTTAGGAACTTAGTTTCAAACTAATTCAAACTTTAAATCTTTTCACAGATTTGGAGCGTTTAAGGTTCCAGCATGCTTTTAGGAACTTATTCTATGATTTTTTAGGACAATGGATAGCAACCATGAATAGTGATTATACTAGGTCATTTATAAACTACAAATGTGCTTACTACACATCTTTAAATAAAATTTTGTTCTTCAAAGATCAATTCAATTACTATTGCAGAACAGTAGGTATATGGTTTTATAAGAGTTTAGAGTTTAGGAACTGGTTTCTTGTTATTTTAGATTTGTTTTCTTTATACTATGTGTTTTTATAGTTTAAGTTATATATATAGGATTAGACTTTTTCTTTGGTTTGTGAGTGCAGTTAAGGTTTAGATCTAACTCCTACTATTGGGCATGAATTTGTGTTTTACAAAGGTTTGGTGTCCTGTTTTTACGAATTCGAGAGGCTAAAATTATTTGGGTATATATTAAATCAAAGTCATTATATGGTATATTATGTGCAAATCAGTTTTAAATATAATGATTTCTAGGTATTAAATGGTCTAATTCCACAAGGCATTTAAGGACTTGGTTTCTTTTGCATTAACACTTATTTGTGAGTTTCATTTATATACCAATTATACATATGTATAGGAAACAAAGTTACTTATGGATTTAAACTCAACTAAGTCAATTATTAAATATTATTACTAAACAGAGGGGTTATAATTTTTGCAAGGTCTATAATTTATTTTACCAAAATTTTGAATTTATTTGTACTAGTTACAATTATTTGAATAAGGTATATAATGAATACTTACCTTGATTAAAGTTCAATACAAGCTAAGTCTAAATTCAGATTTTGCTGCAGATATGGGGTTCTGATGAGCTCTCGAATATTTATAAATTTGCTTCATTTATTTTAAAGTTAACTTGCAAAAACTTTTAATAGAGTATAGTCTATATTATATATAATTTTAAATTTCTAACTTATTTCCATAAGTTAATATTTAAATATTTTTGCATAAATAAACTATTTATGGTATTAGATATTTTTGAGAATCTATTTCATATTTTTAAGAGCTAGTGTTTTCATATTTTTAATAGTGCCATATTAGGATTTTGTATGAATTTAAATTTGAATAATTCAAAATGAGATCAAAAATAAAATATTTTTGCACATCCAAGGAGTCTATGGTCTTATCTGGACCTAGGAATTGGTTTTACCAAGATTTGAATTTGTATGTTCAAGTTATAGCTATTTTGTTTTCTATGTATTGGAAAACAATCTATTTTCAAATTTAAATAAAAATAGGTTTAAATCTACATGTTTTTGTAAAAATAGTTTCTTATGGTTTCAGGAGAATGTATAAATTTATTGCATATTTTTACTAGTTATAATCTACATGCTTCTAATAGTAATCATATTAGGGTTTGTTTGAATTTCAAATTCAAATAATTCAAACTAAGGTCTAAAATAAAAAAAAAATTATATTAAAAAAATCTTGTAATTTGACATGAATTTATAAATTTACTTCACTGGATTTGGACTTAAAACGCAAAAGTTACAGTTGTTTGAATAGAGATCGATTTGGAAAATGACTGGAAAAATAAAAATTACGTTTTCTATGCAAGGAGAGCGTATTCACCATTTTGAAAGGGCTATCTTGCGCCTGGCTGATAGCTTGGGCCCATCGGGCTCTTGCTGCCATCGAGGTGAGGCCGGATGCCGACGACCACTGGTGTCGTGAGCATCAAGAGGCCGAGGCGCACCTAAGGCTGGGCTTGATGGGGCTCGGGATTCGTCGGAGAGACCTACCATCGGTGGGGTGTAGTGGTACGCATGGCCACTGACTGGAGAGGAAGAAGGGGGTGTGATTAAGCTTATGTGAGGATGGCATGAGCATCAGTGACCCCGGGGGAGCTCATTTTGCCGTTCGGCAGCGACGGAGCTTGGCCGAGAATGCCCGCCTTCGTGCGACAGAGCCAATGAAGGTAACTATTGTGGTGATAGGCTGCAAGCTCTTGGAGCTAAAATCGGAGGGTCCAAGGGCTTAATGGGTTGCTGAAGATGCTTCAAGACTATTAAATTGAAACATGGCTCACCGAATTTGCTATTTGACAGAACCCGATCCTTCAACGTCCTGGCGGCAATGGCAGGAATGGGTGCATCAACTGAGGCTTGGTTGCTGGAGGGGAGGTGATGGGAGGTGGTACGAGGAGCTTTGATGCTGCTTCGGCCTGGTCGATTCGGAGGATGACCGATTATGATAGGTTGATTTGGCTTGGCAGCTCAGAGGTGGCTTGGCGATGATGGCGGCCTATGGTGATGCTACTGGAGTTCGGTTTGGGCAGGGTATTCCATGGTGTGTATGGTAATTGGGAAGGCACGGGCCGGCCTTAAATAAGCAGAGAAGGCGATGGCGCCAGTGTTTGAACAGGCGAACCAGAGGCGGTGCGGGAATTCAGAGTCAGGGCGGGCAAGGTATGGCAGCAAGCAGAGTATGGCGAAAAGCAGGTCATGGCAGGATTCCAGGGTGACTGGGCAGGTAGAAATGGCACCGCAAGAATGAGCAGGGTTCACACAACATGATTGAATTTGGCGCTGAAGCCTGGCGCTTGTCATGGCAGCGAAATCTAGTTCTGGTTGTTTGCCGTGGCAGCAATCGGGCAAGGGTGTGGCGGTGACTGGGTTAAGAAGAAACAAGGCTGTGGTGCTGGTGTCACTGCCAAGTGGGTCAGGCTGAGGGGTGCACCCCACAAGTCAGTGAGCCAAAGAACAAACCGGCTCACTATGCTCTGGACAGGATAACTTAAGTGCATTAAATGAGCTATCAAATCTTGTTTAATATTTTTGAAATTTCTTTTAGTGATCAGGAGTCAGTTTTCACCATATCATGAAAATTTCAGCTCAATACTTGACTCGTGTAATTTTTTAAAATTCTGACAATGTGACTGTTATAGTTTCATGCTTTCTGATTTATATTTTCCGAGATTTCAAATGAGCTTTATCTAATATGACATTTTTTATGTTTGATCCTGATGGATATTGGGAGTTACCATAAAATATCAATTGTATTTATTTTTATAAAATTCTGACATTGTTATTATTGATTTATTGTAGTTTTTGTTCTTGATTTTTGAGACACTACAAATGAAATTTATTTTTCTCAAAACTTTTAGTTTGGAAATTTATTTTTCTCAAAACTTTTAGTTCGGTTCCCAAGACACTGATGATGATGACATAAAAATTTCAATTGATGATCTCATTAAAATATTTTTATTTAATTCTAACATGAGTATTGTTGCTAGTCACATTATACTGTTTTTGATTTCTTTTCAGCAACAAATTTGTTCACATTGCTTTGAAAATTTTTGGGGATGCGCTGGAGATGATTTGGGATCTATATAAATTTTTCTAGATTTTATTTCTTAAGGGATTATGGGTTTTACATTTTGAAGGTGAAGAAAACAATTAATATAAAGGATTTTCTTAAAAACCAAAATTCAAGAAAAGTTTAGAAAAGATATAAATTCAAAATAAGGCCATTATTCAAATTATTTTTCATAGTTTGCTCATTTTGGAAGAAAGGATTTCAATATTACAATTATTCTTCTCTTAAGACTAAGATTCAAGAAAGTGAGGAAAAAGATGATATTTTAAATTAAAATCTTGATTCCAATTAAAAATTTTATTATATATATATATATACTATCTTCATAAAGAGTCAAATACTTCTCCATAAAAGTCAAAATTTCAATCTTTTACTGATATTATATCTCTAAATATCTAAATTGGTCATATATGTATGAACAGATGGAAACTTGACACTAGTACATAAAACCCACGTAGAGATATTTATAGAGGTGTTTGCCAATTTATCTCCCAAATCGGAGATTTTACATTCTAGAGATTTTTTTGAGATACTTTAGAAACCAACCCAAAACTGAAGACATATACAAATTTTTATCCTGTAGAGACATTTGACATGCTGTACAAATCACCAAAAAAAATGATCATGTAATGATAGTTTTTGAGACATTTTTATTTACTTTGCATTATTATAGACGACTCTGTGGTGTTGATAAATGTTACATACAAAAATTGAAAAATACAAATTTATATATCATGACAAGTCATATATTTATATGAATGTATATGTTTGCAATTAATTGAATTGATAGGAGATTGATCGATACTGATGTTGATCGAAATATCTAGAAAGAATAAATCTAACCTTCTAAAGTCATGCATACTTGACAAGAAGCTAATCCTTAATCTACTGGAAAGGAGAAAGTGTGTTAGGAAACGAATGATATGAAAACAGAGTCACTGACTCATTTCCGTGTAACTTTATTGATCTACTCGAAGTTCCATACATCCTTATGCTGGATAGTTTCTCTTGTTGGCTGAAGGGCTTCTTACGCTATCGAATGCGCTAGCTCCGATGCACGAAATGACCCTATACAGGAACCTGGTCAACTACGGACGTTCAGCTAGATAGTTGATTAGATTATATATGATCAGATTTGTTTATATGTTCAGACTTTCGATATAGAAGCATTGATGCAAAGCAGGTTAAAAATATCCGTAAATTAAATGTGCTTGGTTTAGTTAGGGTTTTACCCAAAATAAAGTTCTGAACACCTCTATACTCCATGTCTCCTGTATAATAAGAAATTAATATATACAAATTTAAGAAAGTTTTTGTTAATTTAGCCTCTCAGCCTTACAAAAGTTCAATTCAGTGGCTAAATAAAAACTCTATACTCCCTAGCTAGGAACTAGTAGTAAGTCTAGAAATTGGCGAGAAAGGTGTGGGGGGAGGGTGGCGCGTCCACCGTGGAGGATGAAGATGTCGACGAGGAAACAGGGGAGGTCGTTGTGCATTCCAGATTGGGCCAAGAGCAACATAGAGACGGAGACAGACAAGGATTCAAATTTCGTTTTCGGTTTAAATTTCGCTCCTCTCCAAAATCCAAAATTTCGATGAAATCTCGTTATTTCGAACAAAATCCGGAAGAAATTCAAAAAGAAAATTTCAAATCCGGAATTTTTGGACCGAATTTTAAGCAAAATATCCGAAATTTTGGGTGAAATTGCCGAAATTTCAACTGAACAAAAAATGGTTCAAACCATGTAAATTTTTTTTAATTTTTTTGTGGAGGTTCCTGACACATCAATGATGTTCAAATTTTTTTTTCAGATGATTATCAAGTCTGAGTAATTTTTAAAAATTCGAATATTGCTACTGTCCTGATAAAACGCTGACCGACAAGTTTGAACTGAATGAAACATGGTTCAAACCATGTTAGAAATTTTTTAATTTTTTTTGCATGGTTGTGATGCATCACTAATATTCTCATAAAATTTTCAGATGATGATCAAGCTTAATTAAGTTTTAAAAATTCGAACAGTGCTATTGTCCTGTTAAAAGGCTTATCGGCAAACTTGAACAAAATGAAAAATGGTTCAAATCATGTTAGATTTTTTTTAATTTTTTTGTGAATGGTCATGATGTAACATTAAAGTTTATATAAAATTGTTAGATGATGATCATGCTTAAAGAATGTTTAAAAATTCTGACAGCGCTATGTCCTGATAAAACCCTGATGATCAATACATAGATTTGCTTTGAACTGTTTTTTAAAATAATATATTTTTTTATTCAAATTGCAAAAATATACATCGATCTCAAAAAATTACAAAAATATACCTCCGTCGCCCTTTGAATGGGCGATAGGGGCTACAGAGGTCTCTGTCGCCCTCTGAATGGGCGACAGGGGTTACAGAGGTCTCTGTCGCCCTCTGAATAGGCGATATTGGCACTTGTCGCCCTCTGAATAGGCGGCATGTCCTCTTTCCTGTAGCCAGTTTGTAACAAAAATCATAACTTTTTCATATGATCTCGGATGGAGATGAACTTTATATGACAATTGTATCTCTCGACGAGATCTACAACTTTGGTATACAAATTTTTTTCATTTGAATCCATTTAGATGGCCCAAAACGAGATAGAAGTTTCAGATCTAGTTTGGATCTGATTTTTAGATCTGAACTTTCCATCCCGTTTCTGGCTATCTAAATAGATTCAAATGAAAAACATTGTATACCAAAGTTGTAGATCTTGTCAAGAGCTACAATTTTCATATAAAGTTCATCTCCATCCGAGATCATATGAAAAAGTTATGATTTTATTTAGAAACTGGCTATAGGAAAGGGGATATGTCGCCCATTCAGAGGGCGATAAGTGCCAATATCGCTCATTCAGAGGGCGATAGAGGCCTCTGTAGCCCCTGTCGTCCATTCAAAGGGCGACAGAGGTATATTTTTGTAATTTTTTGAGATCGAGATATATTTTTGCAATTTAAATAAAAAAATGTATTATTTAAAACAAAATTCGATTTGGTTTAGCAATAAAAAAAGATTTAAAATTTTTGAAAATTTTACAGAATGGTGATAATGAAATGCTTAATATCTCATAAATATTTTGAATCATGATCACACTCCAGTGAATTTATAAAATTCTTACAAGGCACAGTACCATTTATGTTCTTTCTCTTTTTAATTTTTGAAATATAATATAACAAATGAAGTTCAATGCTTACATAGATTTGATTAACAAAAAAAAAGTTTAATTTTTTTTAAAATTTTATAAAATGGTACTGAGGAAATTTTTAATCTCTTATAAAAATTTTAGATCATCATCACATACGAGAAAATTTATAAAATTCTGACAATGTTATTGTCCCAATTATGTTCATTCAGTTTTTGATTTTATAAAGATAACAAATTAAGTTCAATTATTTTGAAATTTTTTATGTATTATCCTAAAAAACTAAAGATAGTAACATAAATTTTTCAGATCATTATCAAGTATGTAAAAGTTTATAAAAAAATCTGATAGTGTTTCTGCCAAAATTTTAAAATGTCTCAAAAATTCGGTTTTTCATAGAAGATGACTTTCTTAAGGGTTATTGGACCAAATCTGGCCCTAAAAGTTTGAAAACCAGGAAAAAATTATGAAAGTTCGTGGTTACTGTAGCAATTTCACAATTTTTTATCCGACCGGCAGTTTGGATTTCCGCCAAATCCAAAATTTCGACGAAAATTCACCAAATTTCGGTGAAATTTGTATCCTTGGGGACAGAGATGGCAAAGGTAGGGAGGGAAGATTAAGGATGATTGTAAGGTGGGTCCACGTGTAATTACACTGATAAATGGATTCTACCTGTGAGATTACATGGTATCGCTGCTACAAAAAGACTTATATTAAACCCCTCATTACTGATGGTTTTCAAAAACCGTCAGTGATGATTACCATTGTTTGTTTTTGGAAAAAACCGTCAGTGATGATATTAATATCTACCATGTTCTTCATAGATGGTTTTAGACTAAAACCGTGTGTGATGATACTCTCATCACAGATGGTTTGAGCCTAAAATCGTGTGTGATGCTGCAATGCTCATCACAGATAGTTTTTGGCTAAATCCGTCTATGATGAGATTTTTCTGGAAATAAGTACAGAGAGCCCTGACCTCCTTATTGTTTTTAGGTATTCTCGAGCTATTTTTGAGGTGGCTATGTTTGAGATACAATATGGTGAAAGGATATCGTGGATTTGGAAGTGTGATTGTAGATTCTTTTGTTCTAGGTGATCTAAGGTTAGTAATTGGTTCTAATTGCATTATATTCAAGATCTAGCTTGGTAAAGAGGGAATTGAAGATGGTTTAGATCTAGCTTGGCATTTGTTTTTTGTGATCTAAAGTAGTAATTGGTTCTAATTGCATTATACTCAAGATGTAGCTAGCTAGGTAAAGAGAGAATTTTAGATGCTAAGGTGATCTAAGGTTAGTAATTGGTTCTAACTGCATTATATTCAAGATCTAACTTGGTAAAGAGGGAATTGAAGATGGTTTAGATCTAGCTTGGTGTAGATCCATTTGTTCGTTGTGATCTAAAGTAGTAATTAGTTCTAATTGCATTATACTAAAGATGTAGCTAACTAGGTAAAGAGAGAATTGAAGATGTTAAGTTTAAATGTAGCTTATATATATCCATTTGTTCTTTGTGATCTAAGAAGCTAGGTTGGTAAGTGTAATGTAGCTTATATGTAGATGTAGATCCGTTTGTTCTTTAGATCTAGCATGTTTTATGATTTATGGTAAGATTTTAGCTAGTTAATTTGTGCTCCAATTTAAGAATGTGTGCATGGGAACCCATAGTGTACTTAATTCATTATTTAACACTTATTGTTATATACGTAGAGTAGATGGACTGAAACTGGATGTACGCTGAGAACCGTGCAAGTGCCGAGTACATTAATGGCGTCTCTGCTTTTAGAAGAGCTGCAGAGGAGGATATATTTAACAAGAGAGTGCAATTTATGTCTTGTCCATGCATTGACTACGAGAATCTAAGGATGTTCCGAAACTCTACGCAGATCAAAGCACACTTGATTCTAAAGGGTTTCAAAAGTGGTATACATGTTGGACCAGTCACGGTGAAGAGCAGATTATACAGGAAGTAAGTAGTATTAATATCCCACAAATAAAGTGCTGACACTAATACATATTATAACATCACAGACGGTTCAAAATCGTCATCACAGACGGTTTTTCGAACTGCTTATAACCATGTGTCAGTGATGTAAGTGCACATCACAGACGGTTCAAAAACCGCGTGTGAAAAGATACATCACAGACGGTTATAAACTAGAACCGTCTGTAATGAGACTCATCACAGACATTTCTAGTTTAGAACTATCTAATTGAGTGTATGTGTCATGTCAAAACCAAAAGTTCAGCGATGTAAAGATCTGCGGCGGTTAACATGCAAGAGCAATAGAGCATCTTATTCAACATTCGTCAAAGACTCTAAACTTGGTTTATGGTCGGGCTTCATGGTTCTCCCTGTTTTACAAAACATAACAAAAGAAAAATATGGGATGCACATAACCTACCCTAAGTGAAGGCTAGGCTATCCACAATCCAGAGCATCTCTTACTCATCATTGGAATGTGTCACTTAACATCAAAGGCGAATTAGAGATTCACATAAACTATCCTGAGCTTGAGGCTAGGCTATCCACAATCAAAAGCAAATTACATAGCAAATTTAATAGAAGGTAAGTTAAGAGTTGTTTTGTACATACAAGGTTAAGAGAATCAATATTGCTTACAAGACCAGCAAAATGAGGCATATAAACTTTATGTCTTTTAAACAATGAATCATGTCTTCTGAACAAATTGATGTAAATTTTTTTATGGTGCTCTCAGAAATCGAGTAAGTTTGAAAATTTTGAATCTTCAATCTCAATCACAAATGGGCTAAACAATCAATTAAGCAAGTATGGCCTTGAACCCTTACGACCTTATCATGCACATTAAAGAATTGATAATTGAGATCACTGTTTTAAAAGTCTAAGACCAGATTATATTTAAGTCAGCCAATGTTAATTAATCAACCGAGAAGATTAATACCAGTAGCTGAACACTTCTACCAACAGATCTAAACAAAATATAGACAGAGAAGTGCTACTAATAGAAGTAAAGTGACAGCAGGTATTGAACACTAATTAGACAAATCATTGAATTGAATCAATACTTATTAGCATGCAAGTCTACTGGTTCAAGTCTAACTCACAAAATTAACTGTTATGATTATTAGTTCACCCATTATCATCATCGAGCAATAAGAATGCAGCAAGGTAACAGTGTAAAATAACACCAATGACCCTTAACACAAGTTCACAGTGTAAAATAACAAGAGTGCAACAGCATGCATGTACTTTGGTTAAACTGAATGGTGGATTGAGAAATTTCAATCCAACATTGGTATTAAATTTCAAGCCAACAATCCAACATTAGTGGTAAAAACATAACACCACTTCGTCTGTCCAGCGTTGGTATTAAATTTCAACAGCCATAAAAAACATCAACAGCTACCAATATTCAGGAGGAAGTTCTAAACAGGTTCTAGCTAGCAATATTCAGGTGGAAGTTCTAAACAGGTACTAGGAAAATGCAGCTACCAATAAATGTGAAGTTCTAAACAGGTTCTAGCTTTATTTAGGGAAATGCAGAATGAATTAGAACAACAAATTACCACCATATAACTCTCATACTACAGCTAGACAGCACCCCTAGTGAACCATTGAAGTTTGAATCAACTTGTATTTGCTCCCTAGGAAGCTCTCCCGAACAGCTCGTGTAAACATCAGGTTAAGTTATAGACAGAGTTTTCCTGGTCCACAGTATATTCAGCAACCGATACTGTTTGAAACACATTCTTGACTGCCTTGTTGAAATATTAGATTGAATGCTAATGACATGCTATTATGCTAAAAATAGAAAATTTTGCCTAGGTCCTAATATGCAGTGTATTATTTGTCTATTTCCCAATGTATAAAACATGATTTGCACTGTAATGTGAAAAAACAGAAATTCTTCACTGTCTTGCAATTGCATTGCCAAATTGCCATGAATGTATCTTCAACACAACTGGTTCTCCATCATCCATTTTTACATAAGCTTACACAGAAGAACAATAATTCTAACAAATTGCAGGATGAACACAACATCCACACAACCAAGGTACGTCTAACAAATTGCAAGTGACATAGCCTTAGCAACAAAAAGTCTTGAATCCGTCTAGTTAATGGCAGGCTGACCAAGTGGAAAGACTATACTTAGTTGAAATGGAACTCATCACACAAAGACTATACTCAGTTCAAGAGATGATACCCTTTTTGGGGAATGTGAATACTGTCGAGGAAGAACTCACTGAATTTGGAAGGCGGGGCCTCGAGCGTGGTAACAGACATGCCGAAGTTGTCGTCAAAGACTCGAACGTACCTGTTGAGGAAGACCATGGCGGCGATGGCCCCCGCGGGGTGGGCGGTGAGGGAGACGATCCCAAGCGCAGGGCGGCCGAGGCAAGCTCATCGGGGCGCCTGAGGCGGACGGTCTCGTCGAGCGCATCAGGGCGAGAACTATGGCGACGAGGGTTAGGGCGAGGACTAGCTAGGGTTTACTCTGTCGATTGGGTGTGGGTGTAGGGCAAATTAGCGACAGGCGAGAGTGAGGGCGAGAACTATGGTGGCGAGGGCGAGGGAGAGGGCGCGTGAGGGTGAGGACTACGGCGGCAAGGGCGAGGACGGCGGCGAGGGCGAGGGCGAGAGCTAGCTAGGGTATACTCGGTCGATTGGGTGCGAGTGTGAGGCAAATTAGCAACGAGTGAGGGCAAATGAGCAGCCTGTGTAAAGGTCCAAGAGGCATCCCAAATGGTTCTGGGCTTGAACCGTCTGGAATGACTTGTTTTTTAGGCTGTTTTATCTTTTCATATTACACATTGACACAAATAAACATTTTGGACATCACGGACGGTTTTTTGCTAAAACTGTCTATGATATTCCACTCATCACAGACAGTTTATCATAGACAGTTTTAGCCATAAACTGTCTGTGATGTTCTCCCACTCATCACAGATGGTTTTTGGCTAAAACTGTGTGATGTGCCCCTCATCACAGATGATTTTAGCCAAAAACCATATGTGATGTGCCCAAGACTCATTGCAGACTGTTTTTATAAAAAACAGTCAGTGATGAGGAGTCTAATATGACTCCTTTTGTAGTAGTGTGATTGAATTGTTCTAATCAATACTCATAAATTTACTTTAATTCCTCTTCTACGTATGTCTGTGAATTGTCAATTTACCAACCTACCTGATTTTTTAAGACCTAACACAATCTAGTTAAAAAGAAGATGATGTCCGCTCATTCCTCGTCACCAAATGAATCTGAAGCCGAACATAGGAAAATCGAGACACAGTCCAAAATGGATAATTAAAAGGCCCCAGATTCGCTATACTATCATGACGGTCGATCTGCAGAATGGGGCCTCTACCGCACATCTGAAGGCAGCGGAAGCATTTCGGATATTGTGCGGGATAGTTGGACGAGAAAGGGTCCCCATCACCTATCTATCTTGGAAGTCGTTGACAGATGAGGAGCACGACAGTCTGGTGATAGAAATTTTCACATCATTCGAGCGGCTAGAAGACTCTATGCTCGCACTGCAACGGTACGCATTGCTAGTGGTGTGAAAGGCGTGGAAGAATTTCAAGAGCACCCTTGTCAGTAATTAAATGAATACTTGTACGGATTCAACTTTAAACCATGTGCCCTTGTGTTTTTTAACACTATTTCTAAATCGGCCAAATGCTGCAAATCCTCTTTGTATTTTATAACAACAACATCAATGTAAATTTCCACAATATGGACGATTAAATCATGAAAAATTAAATTCATGGCACGTTGATATGTTGCACTAGCATTTTTCAAGCCGAACGTCATTACCACCCACTCAAACAAACCTAAGGCACCAGAGCACCTAAAAGTTGTCTTAGGTATATCGGTTTCTGCCATGAATATTTGATTATACCCGACATTACCATCAAGAAAACTACTAATCTTATTCCCCGATGCAGCATCGATAAGCATATCGGCTATTGGTATTGGATCCTCATCCTTTAGTGTGGCTTTATTTAAATCTCTAAAATCAACACATACCCTGAGTTTGCCATTTTTCTTCATAACAGGAACGATATTGGAAACCCATTTTGTGTATTGGCAAGGCCTGATAAACTTAGCCTCCAATAATCACTTAATCTCTTCTTTTATAATAGTATACAAGGCCGGATTAAATCGTCTAGGAGACTATTTAAACGGCCGATAACCTAGCTTTATAGGCAGCCGATGCTCAACAAGTTGTTGGCTTAAACCAGGCATCTCATGATACTCCCAAGCAAAGCAATCTTTATAATTCTCTAATATCCTGACCAACTTTTCTTTATAATATGTGGCTAATTTTGAACTAATAAAAGTTGGTCTTTTTTCTATCACCATCACCTATGTTGACTTCCTCTAGCAAATCAATCAACGTGAAACCTTGGCCTAACTTCTCGATTTCTTGGAAATCTTCAATAGCCTCATAGCTATATGTTGTTTGCTGATAGCTTCACATTTTATCCTGTAAAGTCTTTATTGCCGATTTGGACTCCATCGGCGTAAAATTTCATCTATTCGATCAAATATGCTTGTCTTTATGTTGAACGGAATAAGCCCTGTTTTGTTGATGTAGAAGAAATCACAATCTTCTATAGATTTACCCAATATGTATTCGGCTTCTTCATGTTGCCAATTTGCGTCTGAACTCGCCATGGCTATAGGAGCCAATGTATCAGCTTGAATCACCTCGACCTCGTCTCCGTTCCATTGGACGAGCATCTGGTGCATGGTGGACGTGACACAACAATTGGCGTGAATCCAATCTCGCCCTAGCAGAACGCTGTAATTTCCCTTGGTGTCAACCACGAAGAACGCGATCGGCAATGTTTTGATGCCAACTATTAACTCTGTTACCATAACCCTTCTTGCTTCAGTGGGATCGCCTATAAAGTCATTTAAAACCATGTTAGTTTTAATAAGATCCTCGTCGGACTTACCCAACTTCTTGCAAGTAGTATATGGCATTAGATTGACGGTTGCTCCTCATCAATAAACATTCTTGATATCGGCTTGCCATTGATATGTTCTTTTAAATATAATGACTTTAGATGCCGACGATCATCTTGAGGTTTTTCAAATACTACATCTTGAGCCCCTAAGCACAATTGAGGAAACGTATCTTTGGTCGATAAAGTACTTATTTTGAACTCGGCCGGTAGAGTGAACACCATATTGATGTCCATTGGAGGTGGAGAATCATCTCGAATCACAATTGAATCCAAATCATCGACTAAATCAAATTCTTCTTCAACAGATAATTTTCTCCTCCACTCTTTCTTAGCGATTTTAATCAATCGGAGTTCATTGAATTCTTCGTCTCTTTGTTTTTTCTGCTCGGCCTCTCTCATCTCATGGGTCCTTAGCCTTTGAAGTCATTTGTGTTGTGATCGGCTAAGCCCTAGAGGACACCATCTGGGTTTAGGTTCAACCGGCTCCGTAATTTTTTTTGCCAGATTGACCTAGGTTGTAGAACTTGACTCTTCCTCCACTTGTGTTGGTGGCTGGATCAACCTAGAAATTCTTTCATGGACCGATCCTCTACGGATTCCATGACGGATCTGCACTGGCTTATATATTCTATCTTTAGCCGACCATTGTTGCCAGTCACCTTGATGTGGATAGTGTTCCATCGGACATGTATATGGTGACAGCAAAACTAACCCCCTCTCCCAACAGAATTGCCAAAAGGGGCATCATTGATGAGCCTTTTCCAAGTTATCAGGCCAGTACATATTATCTGACCGATGCACAGGATAATGCAGCCTGTTACTTCTCCTTTCATACTTTTCTAATAGCTAGGAGAAAGTTGGCTTTGACTTATAAATCGGCTTATGTGGTGGCGATGCTCTCTTAGCCTTATACCACCTGCCGATATGCAAGTCTCCTTTTGGCTTAATAGTCCTTAAACTTCTCCCTTCACGGTCGGTTTCTATTTGCAGTGAGCCAATCGTGATCTTCAGGGTCTCCTTGCCGCTAGAGCTCGACTGAACGTCAACATGACATGCAACTTTTGACCCCATATCATGTACTGGCTCTTTACCTTTTCCAAAACATTGAACCATATTAATCGAAAAAGGATTAGCATCCAATTGCATTGTCGGATCTTTTGCAAATTTAAGTCAGCCATCTTCTATAGCCAATTGTATCTGCTATCGAAAAATATTGCAATCATTAGTATTATGAGAAAAAAAATGATGCCATTTGCAATACTTTCGCTTTTTGATTTTGTCAGTCGACGGTATAATATTTTCTTTAGGCAACCGTATAATCTTCCCTTGCAGCAATAAATAAAAAATACGGTCACATTTAGAGACATCAAAAGCATACTTGATTTCTGACTTATTTTTAGTCGGCTTGAGCCAAGAATAGACTAAGGACTTCTTAGACCCCTTAACCCATTCGGTTATATTTATTTCAGCCTTGTCATCTTCAGATGAATCGCTTGAGCCATACACGACGAGGTTAACTTTGGCTTTATCTTTATCTTTGTTATTGTTATTAGCCTTGAAATTATCCTTGAAGCCTCTGTTATCGGTAAAACGGCTTTCTTGAGCCGACACCCTATTGCGCTGAAAAATGTGACGACGGATTGATCGACTCAAACATATGAGAACGCTGAGTTCAAGTTGGTTCATGGTGTGCTAGTCGATTTGATCCTACAATTGGTAAGATAGATAAATATGCACAAAGCTGATCTAGTATGACAATCGACAAAGATCTAAACAGCTACACAACGATGATTAAATCAAACAGTAACGATAAATCTAAACAACCAGTTAGGGCTGATTAGATATTTGATAAAGGTAGATTTTCCCGAAAAAGGCGATACGCAACAAGATCGAAGAAAAATCAAACTTGATTGGTGTAATCAAAGATGACCAATAATCAGCGATGCGCAACTTTATTGATCATATTCAGATTACAAGGAAGATTCTAAATTACAAAGCTACTCCTAGTTGGCAAGGAAGTAAATAAAAGTAGATGCGAGTTGTTTAATTGGTTGTGGTTGTTTCTTTTACTCGCCCTTGATCCCTTTTTATAGTGCATCGGCCACGAAGCAACCTGGGAACGATATTGTTGTGTACCTAGCACCATTGGTGGAAAATCTGAGAACACTGTGGGCTCCAGGGGTACATGTATGGGATGCTCACAAATGAGAGAACTTCACTTTGCACTGCCTATTGTTCTGCACCATAAATGATTATCTTGCCCATGCTTACCTATCGGGCCAAAGTACAAAAGGACCTAAAGCTTGTCCTCACTTCTTAGATGATATCGAGAGTGTGTGGCTGAATCACTCGTGCAAAATCGTGTACATGCATCACCGTAGGTTCCTTTAGAGGAATCACCCATACCGCAAGATGAAGAAACAATTTGACATAGAGAAGAATGTCTGTGATAGCTTGATTGGTCTCTTACTGAACATTAAGGGCAAAACAAAGAATGGTATCAACGCACATCTTGACTTGGTTGATATAGGCATCAGACTTGAGTTTGCACCAAAAGAGACTAATAAAGGCAGAACATACTGTGAACCTGCTTGTTATACTCTATCCAAGGCCGAGAGAACTGAACTGTGCCAGTGTTTGCATGATGTGAAAGTTCCATACAGTTACTCCTCTAACATGAAGAGACTTGTTTCGATGCAAGATTTGAACTTAACTAGCATGAAGTCTCATGATTGACATGTGCTTATGACACAGATGCTCCCTGTCGTAATTAGAAATATTTTACCGATCAAGGTTTGGGAGATAATCACAAGGTTGTGTTTTTTCTTTAACACAATTGCTCAGAAGGTCATCGATCTAGAAGGACTAGATGCTCTGCAGACCAAGGTGGTGATGACTCTATGTAATCGTGAGATGTATTTCCCTCTGTCGTTTTTCGATATCACGGTCCATCTCATTGTTCACCTTGTGAGGAAGATAAAGATGTGCGGTCCCGTGTTCCAACGTAGCATGTACCCGTCAAGAGGTACATGGGGATTCTCAAGTCCTACGTATGGAATCGATCTCATCCGAAGGGTAACAATGTCGAAGGTTATGCAACCGAAGAGGTCGTCGAATTCTATGTAGATTACATGGCTTAGGTCCAACCGATAGGTGTGCCTCGATCCCACCATGAGGGGAGGCTCTAGGGTATCAAGATCATCAGAAGGAAAGCAATCATGCTTGATCCAACTGCGTATGCTAAAGCCTATTCCAGGTTTTGCAACACATGGCTATAGTGCCCCGTATATCGACGAGCACAAGAACTAGCTATGGCAAGAGAATCCGTTGTGGCAGGAGTCTTGGATCATCATACAACATAACCTTCAGTTCAACAGATAGTTGAAGGAGGAACAACCCTTCATTGGAAGTTCGTCAGGTGATATGCTGACATGGTTGGCAAAAGAGCCAACATTTACATTTGTAACATGGAAATGATACGTCTTAAATGGGTACACATTTTCCATAAGAGATCATGATATGAAGAGCACAAACCAGAATAGCGGTGTTAGCATAGATGCGCTTAATACCACTGGGTCGATGAGGAGCTCCTACAATGGGTTCATTGAGGAAATTTGGGAGCTCGACTACATACTATTCAAAATCCCCTTATTTTGGTGTCGTTGGGTACACCTGCAGCAGGTGAAGGTTGACAAATATGGCATCACTACTGTGAACCTCGAACGTGTAGGATACAAAGACGAACCATTTGTACTCGCTAACCAAGTTGTGCAAGTCTTCTATGTAACCGACTCGTCTAACAAGAAGCGCCAAGTGGTTCTTCAGGAAAAAAGGAGGATTGTCGGAGTTGAGAATGTAGTAGATGAGGAAGAATACCATCAGTTTGACGAGTTGCCTCCTGTCGGAAATAGCATAACGGTCCAGAAAGAACAACCTGAGAAAGCTAGCTACACACATGTCGATCATCGTGAAGGGCTAATTGGGTAGTAGTGTAGTAGTACACCTGTTTTTATCAGTTGGTTAGTTGGTTACTTATTTTGTTATGTGCTAATATTCCTACATATTCTTTACTATCTTGCAAAGGGGCTAGACAATTTAATTGTTTATTTGTTTTGGGGACCTTACACGTGAAGGGGCCATATAATTTAATTATCTTAGGGATCTTCTCACTGTTTGCTGCTCTTTTGATTGCTCTATGATGCAATGGGTCCTTGATGAACTAAAATAATTAAAGTTGTAAATATGGCCTTGATCAATTTATTCAGTACTCTTTGTTATGCAAATTTGATTACTACTGTATATTGATTGCTCTGTTCATAACATAATTTAGGAAGGTAAGAGTTCAAGGCCTTATTTGCTTAGTTAATTGTTTAAGTTCAATTGTGATTATTTGACCCTAGGTGTAGTGGAGGTAAGAGATTAATCTCTAGCAACCCTACACCTTGTGGTGAGGAGGCTGAAGGTCTAACGACCTTTAGTAGCTTGACACCTGAGAGCACTCTATCCATAATCTATACTGTTGTGCAAAGGGGCTATACTTTATAGGCTTTGGGACCTTGCATATGGCGAAAGAGAGCGAAGTGACCTCTTCTATTTCCTTATTCTGAAGATAAAAAAACTTTTTGGAACTATAATCTCTCTAGCAGAAAAAAATATTTCTCTCCCCACAAATAAAGTGCTGATAATAATAACCGTCAAATTTGATTTCTTTCCTTGTTCTAAAGAATAAAGAAGCCCTTTTTGATTGTTGATTTCCTTGTTTTAGACGATACTCTTAAATTTACTTTATTTCGTTTTCTATGACCATCTATGAATAGTTAAAAGAAGATGACGTCCCCCCATTCCTCGTCGCCGAATGGATCTGATGAGCCGAACATAGAAAAACTGAGGGGTGATCCAAGAGGGCTAAGTAAAAGACCCCTAGAGTTGATATACCATCACGATAGTCGATCCGCAGGATGGAGTCCCTACCGCACCTCCTATGGCAGCGGCAGCATTCCGGACATTGTGCGGCATAGTTGGACGGGAAAGGGTCCCCATCACCTATCTATCTTGGAAGTCGCTAACAGATGAGGATCCGGAAGCTCGTACTATTATAGCCTTCCAATGTGCAAAGCTAGTTCTAAGTAACTTAATAGGTTAAGGCTATCCTATACCAGCACTTGTGGTTGTACGATTTTCTTGGCTTGAAAACAACACAATAGTTCGGTCTTAATCTGACCCGGGTGATAAACTCTCACTATCTACGTGCAAGGCCCATGCACATCTGGCTAATGCCAATAATCACTCGCGTCATAATCATAGTTTTATTTTCATTTTTACCAGAATATTAACAATCTTTAATGTTATATCCAACCTTTTAATCATATAAAAAAATAACATGTCTCTTTATTAACTTTTAACTCCTAAGCAAGGCTAAGCATGAATATTAAGTATTCGCGTATACCCATGCTGACATTAAATATTGTCAATTTTTTCTAGGGTTATCAAGGTTCTCGTGTCATGTTATTAAGGTAGTCCCACAAATTTTAGGAATACTTCTACCAGTACCCACAATATAGCAATGTTTTATTAAACATAGCGCATGCATAATAGTTTTGATAAAACAATATAAACATCCTAAAATGTTAGGGGCAATATGATCAAGGGGTGCGTGCCTTGCTGATTGTTGTTCGAGACGTAATTTGGGTCGTTGGTGAAGTCGTCGTCAACGGTTTCTGAAGCGTCAGAGTCTACCCGTCGTTCAACGAGAAATCAAATGGTAAGTTTCAGTAAGGAAAAAAGAATACAGATAGAAAATCAATATTGAAATTTGCTATAGAAAATAGGGGTGGTTTTTGGGTGTGGCTAAGGTTAGGGTTTCATGATTTTACATGTACTTGGTTCACTTTTGTCTTTTATTCACAACCGATTCTTAGTATCATTTAAGTATAGAGTCAGGGTTAGGTTTCAAACTATAACATAGACATAAGATTTCCATGATTTATGATTCGTATTTTTATGAATTCAAGAGGCTAAAATTATTTGGATTTATAAAATCAAGGTACGGAGTCATCTTAAGGTGTTCTGCTTTTAAAGGATTCAGATGAAAATCATATTATAATAGGATTATTTCTACATTTTAGGGTGGTCTGGTTTTAGGGGTTTTTAGCAACTAGCTTTTCATGATCATGTCTTTATTTTCACAAGTTATTTATATACTCTTATTGCATGGAATTTATGGTCTTTTTAGAAAATTTAAATCTACACAAAATATGAAATGTTTTTATCCATCTAGGGATGTTATAATTTTATTAGGGTTTACAGACTGGTTTCATCACCATTTTAATATTCAAGCACTACTTTTTAGTTATTACATTTTTATTCATTAGGAAATGATTTATCTACAATAATAAATTCAAATTAAGTCCACACTTGAATATTTTTGTAGATATGAGTTGTTAGCAATCTTAGGAGAATATATAATTTATTTCATTATTTTATGATTTATGGTTTACATATTTCTATTTGCAACCATATTAGGGCTTTATACAAATTTAAATGCAATTAATTAAAACTTGATTCAAAATTAAATATTTTTGCATATTCTGGAAGCTTATGATTTCAGATGAATTTAGAAATTTTTTGCACTAAATTTGGAGTTAATATGTAAAAGTTATGCAAGTTTGAATGTTTTCGGTTTGAAAAATGGAAGGAAATTCGGTAATACGCTTTCGGTTAAAGGAAAATGTCCTTCCGACTTTCCTGATTTCCCTGTTCCATAAGAATTTTTGGAGCTAAGACTAACACAGAGGGCCCACTGGCAGAGACTGCGGCTCAGTTGTGAGGGTTGAGGCTGACCGACTAGGCCTGTGACGTAGCCTCACAAAGCAGAGCTGAGAAGGGGCGGCCTCACCGACTGCTATTTGGCGAGGATCTCATCTAGTCGAGGGTACGGTGAGCAAGAGGGCATAAACGTGCACCCAAGGGAGGGGTTGGTTGCGATCGGTGGTGACCGGAGACGGTCTGCTACCGTGCACCCGTGGCGGCGTTCATGGTCGAGCGGTGGCTAGAGCCTCCGAGGTTCATTCACGCACGGGTGAGGGTCGACTGAGCATCAGTGGGTTCAATGGAACCCATCTTACCTCTTTCCCATGATGACGGCCGACCAGGTTGAGCTACCACCGAGCGCCGGCTTCGGAGAAGAAAGGCAAAGGTGCGACGGTGTTGTGGGCGGTTTATGCTGCAATTTAGTGAGGGGAAAAGCTTGTTAGATGTTTAGGGTGCTATGGCTACAATGAGTTGGCAAATGCTTTACTGTGAATTCTCAATTTTGTTTCCTCCCCTTTTCTCAGTGTTTCATGGTAATGGCGGAAGGAGAGCGGGATTTGGGAATGAGGTCAGGTGAGAAAGAAGCTAGAGATTGTGAGGGTTCTGTGTGTACCCTTGGCCGGCTTTTATATGCGGGAGTAGCGGTGTAGCAGAGCTCGTTCTCCGTGGGAACTTTGCGGCAAGCAGCGATGTGTCTCACGTCCGGCTGCACAAGTACTGGGGATAAGCTCATTGTGGCAGTGATTTGACATTCGTGGCAGGGTATGGGCAAGCTCTGTTGCCTGCGGCGATGCGGCCGTTGCGTGGCACAATTCTTCGGCCATTTTCCTGTTGTGGTAGAGAGCGGGGAGGGGAGGTGGCTACGATTGGCTGTGCATGAGGAGAATAAGAAGGCCAGGATGCCACCAGGTGGTCCCCCACTGTGGGTGGCCCCACAAGCCAGAGAGACGGAGAGAGCCCCTAGGGTTCATCCCATCCGGTCAGCTCATCATTTCGTGCATTAAACATCTACCAAATCAAGTCTAAAATTTTTTAGAATTATTTTTCTTGATACTTAGGCATTTTTTTTTCATTCTTTAAAATGTTTAGCTCAAAATGTTATGTGTGGAATTTATAAAAATTCTGACATGCTTGCTGTCCAGAATTTCCCACTTCGGTTTTTGATTTTTCTGAAGACCAAAATTTTGCTCACAATTTTTTAAAAATTTTAGGAGGGTTAATAATGGTTTAAGGATACTGTTGTAAAATTTTAAGATTATAGATCCTTATATGTATTTTATAAAATTCTAATACTGCATTTTAGGAATCTCTAAATTTTCTTTTATGAATTTTTAAAATCAATAAATGAGATTTATTATTTTTAATAATTTTTATGTAGAATACTGTAGTATGGTATATAACGTGGTAAAAGTTTTAGGATAAGATAAGGTCCGTAAATTATTAATAAATTCAGATATTGTTCCTATCGAGTCAAATTTTACTTTTTTTATTTTATTATTATTACTTAATATGTCCATATTACTTTTAAATTTCAAATAAAGTTTCTGGAGATTTTATATATTTGAACAATATTTTTCCACAATTTTTTGTTATATGTTTTCTATTTCCATGATTTATCTTTCAGGAATCCCTTATTAAAAATGTTTTTCTTTGGGCCCAAACATCTAGAAATCCAGAAAAATACCAGAAAACTCAGCAATAAATCACATTCATTATTTAAAATTTTCATTTTCATTTCTTGTATTTTGAGGACTTTACAATGTTGATCCTATTATTTAAATTAGTTTATGTTGTTTTTGTCAAAAATATTATGCATGCGTGTATTTTTAGTAAATTTGCTATATTGTGGTACTGATAGATACAACCGTTATTTCATGGAGCTTCCTTAATAAATATTGACATGTGAACCTTGATAACCCCAATATAAAGTTAGACAAGACATAATGTCAACCTGTTTATATGCAATTATATATTGATCATGCTTAGCCATTCTTTAGCAATGGAAAATGAAATGAACAGGTCATTTTGTTCTTTATAATTTAAAAAGGTTGGATATGTCTAAAATATATTGATATTTTGGTAAAAATGGGAAACACAACTATGATTTGACGCGGACAATTATTGGCAATAGTCGGATGTGCTTGTGACTTCATGTAGATAGGGGGAGATTCATCTTTCGGGTCAGATTAAGGACTGAATGTAGTGTTGTATAATCCAAGCATATCTATACAACAACAAATGCTAGTATGGGATGGCCTTAACCTATTAAGTTACTTAGATTTAATTTTACATATTGGAAGACTGGAGCAGTACAGATTTTCCATGAAGGATTGCTCGAAGAGGTGCCCTCACAGAGGTGTTGGAAATAACACCTGCCGATACAACGTTATACATCTTGCTATGGGGAGAAGTGTGAATTTGAAAGACCATGGGGAGGTCTATCCTTGATGGTGATGAGTAATTGACTGTGTTTTAGCATTAAGTGCTTGAGTTTGAGTTTGATTTGAATTGGATATTCAAATTTGAAGCAATTTGAGTTAAGTCTGCAGGAGCGACACTACCGACCTCTAGGAGCGGTAGTTCCGGCAAAAGCGGCACTACCGGCCCAAAGGGGAGGTAGTTATTTACCAGAGAAGCATTTTCGAGGGGTCAGAGTGCGAGCGGCACAACCGGCCTCTGGGGAGAGGTAGTGCCGACAAAAATGGCACTACCGGCCCCAGGGAGCGGTAGTGCCGGTCTTTAAGCGCATTTTTGGGATTTAAATTTAAAAAATTGGGGGCAATGCTATGTGATGCGTTTCCTTGTTTTTGATGGTTACAGGACATTGGGTTTTGATCATGGTGAGGTGGAGGATGATCGGGTCTAGGTGAGGTGCGCCGGAGGTCTAGACGATCGGGGATCGCCGGAAGATGATCGAAGACAGAGTCGTGGCAAGCCGTGAAGACAAGAAACGGACGAGATGCTAGCTAGGCGCTGCATGGATCAATGAGGGCCATTGGATCTTGGTCTAGTTGATAGGTTAGCGGGTCTAGCTAGTACACTTTGAAAACTATGCAAGAAAACCCATCTGCTTGTTGGGTTTTTGGTTAGCCCTTGCATGGCTGTATTAGTGGGTCAATCCTAGCCCTTGATGGTGTGCCTTAGGGTTTAGGACTCATCCAAGGGTGGAGGATGACCCAAGAGTAGTATAAATAGAGGGGTAGGGGTGCCTTCCCCCTCTTGAAGGTTTTGAGGTTTTTGTGCTCCTTTGAGCTTTGCCCACTTGTTTGTGAGGATTTGTAAACCACCCTTCCAGAAATGAAAATATAAGTTCCTCTCAATTCTGAATTTACTCATCGCATTTACATTATGTCCTTAAATTCCGCAATTTACATTCATGCAAGTTGGATTTGCCTCCCCTCCTTCTAAATGCTTTTGGATCTTTTGCTGAGGATGTATGATTGATGGCTGAGTCTTCTTCAAACCATATCCCAATCATCTAGGAAAAATCTTGTGTTCTTTCTTGCAAGAAATCAAATTTTGTTCTTGAGAGGATCAATCTTGAAGATTGGGTTTTTGGGAGTTCTTATCTTGTGTTCTAGCTTTCTATGACATGTGGGAAGGCATCTTGGATCATCTTGATCATCAAGAACCCACGAGCTAGCTGAGAGCCACGTTTTTGATTTTGAACCCGTTCTTGAACACTCTTTTATAAATTTGAAAAAGGTCAAAACGTTAACATCGATTCTTGCAATTGACGGTTGGAATAGGTTCCTGACATCCTTAGGAAGGTGTCCACAAATTTTCATTGAGTTTGGATAAGCCGATCAAAAGATTTCTCAATTTTCCTTTTTGAACCCATGCTGAAATCTCTATTCATTCGCCTATTTTTCCTCTAGCTACAGTACCCCCAGCACTACCACTTCAGTACCCCGGTAGTGTTGAGTTTTTGGTAGTGCCGGCCTCAGGATGAAAATTGTGAAAACTGATTCTTCCGCTTCCATTTGATTTCTAAGGGTTTTGGCTTGGTTCCTTTGAGGGATAAAATTTATTTTGGGATCATTCACCCCCCCTCTGATCACCATCTCGATCCTTCAATTGGTATCAGAGCCGGTTTTGCTCTTTCATAAATCTTGACCGGTCTCAAGAGCCATGGCGATGGACAAGTATTCCACCAAGCCTCCTATTTTTTCTGGAGTTGATTTTCTGTTTTGGAAATCGGGATGGAGTCATACATGACTGCTCAAGGCTTCCTGATATGGCAAAAGGTGAAACTCCTGTATGAGGTTCCTGCTGATGAAAACGTCACAGCCAGCAATATGACTGACATTGAGGTGAACGCTAAGCCTAGGAACATTCTCATACAGGGTCTTAGCAGCAATTAGTATGATAGGATTTCTCAACTTCGTTCCGCTCACGAGATTTGGGTGACCCTCGATGCTTAACATGAGGGCACTACTCAAATCAAGACTATGAGGCAGGACCAGTACAAGCGTGAGTAAAACAAGTTTGAACAACACGCTGGTGAGAGTCTTGATGAGTGTTTCAGTTGCTTTACTAAGATTTTGAGTGATCTTCGAGCAGGTGGTTGCATATACTCTGACTCGGATAATGCTCGCCATTTCTTGACTGCACTCGATCTTAGAGTTTAGGAGATGAATGTGACTACCATCAAGGACACCACCGACTTGTCGACTCTGACTCTTGATGGGATTTATTCCCGCCTCAAGACTCATGAGATCAATGTCGTCTTTTGGAAGATGAAATCTCAGTCGATGGCTTTGGTCACCGATCCCATTGGATCTTCTTCTTCTAATTCTTCTATTGGTTTTTCCCTCTTCACCCTTTGCGAGCTAAGTGATGACCAACTGGAAACATTTTTAGAAAATGAGTTTGCTCTTCTTGCTTGCAAGTTTTCTCATGCCTATAAGAGGGTGAGAGAGAGGAAGAGACGTGGCATGATCACCTACTTCGAATGTGGTGGCCCCAACCACATTCGGGCGAATTGTCCCAAATTGGAGAAGGCCAAGAATGACACCAGCGGTTCGGCAAAGAACGACTACATTGACAAGAACCACAACAAGAAGCCTCCAGTTCGCGAGCCAGCGCGTGAGAAGAAGTACTACAACTTCTCCAAGAACAATAAGATCTTCCACCGCGTCCTCGCCGTGCTTGACGACATCAACCTCTCCGACACGGAGACATGGAGCGACGAGGGTGAGGATGAACCACAAGAGAAGAAATGTGGCGACGACTTCACCGGCACGTGATTTATGATAGACACCAACGACATCAGCAACTCCGAGCTCTATAGCAACTCGAACAAGGTACCCTCCTATGACCAGCTCAATGAAGCTTTCTGCAAATTAGGAAAATTTTATGCTAGAGCTAGATCTAGGTATACTGAGCTAGAGAAGGAAGTAGGTACCTTGACTCGGGAGTTAGCTTCTCTTAGATCTTCTCCCTCTCGAGTCACTGATGACTGTTCTTTGTGTGATGCTTTGATTGAGGAGTTAGAGAACCTATGGACCATACATGATAGTGTGCTTGCTGAACTTGATGGTCTTAGGTTGAAGAATGTTAGCACTAGTACTATTGATGCTATTCCTGTTGAGGCTAGTTTTCTTCATGCTCACTCTACTCCTTCATGTCAAAATTGCCCTAAATTGCTTGCTAAAATTAATGCCATGAGCGATCACCTTAGAAAGCTTTCTTCTAAAAACGATGAACTTGAAATGCATACTTCTAAGGACTCAGTCAGCTCATGTGAGAGCTGTAGGTAACTAAAACTTGACAATGAATCTTTAAATGTTAAGTGTGCTAATCTTGCTAAGGACTTATGTAACATCCCAAAATTTTCTTTTATTGGATTTAGTATGATTTTTCTTTGTTATTTATTTTATGAGACTTAATTTAATTTATCTTGGAATTTTGAATAAAGCCTTTGCTATCTTTTCATTATTCAGAGAAAAGTACTGATGATATTTTCTTGGAAATATTTTATTTGAGTTCCCAATGTCCCAAAGTATTTTCTGGAAATTTTTGGGATTTTTCCTCACATTTTTGCTATGTATTTTGGCTTTATCCATTTATCTGAATTATGTTAATTCGAAATTGTTTTAAAAATTGGATGAACAGTGTTGGGCCGAAACCCCTAGGTTCGGCCCGATTCCTCAGGCCGTGCAGCCCGCCCCGCCAAACCCTAGCCGCGTGACCGTTGGATTTTGATCCAACGGATGTGATCGTGCCACGCTGCCGCTCGCTGCTAACCGTCGATCGCCGCCTCATGGACGCCTGCGATGCCGCCATGTAGCTCATTCGTATCCCCGCTGGATTCCGCCGTCGTATTCGAGCGAACCTCGTTTAGCGTGAGATTCGCGAAAGTCGAGGCAGCTATTTAAAGCGCCGCCGCCGCCTTTGACACCTTCACCCCACGCCGCATCTTGTGGCCCAGTTGCGCACACCGAGATGCCCTTGTCCAACCGTGAGAGCTCGCTGAAGTTCGTCGAAGCTTTCGCCGTGGTTCTTCGTCCCTCGCTTGTCGTCCGTTGAGGTTCCGTCGTCGCCAAGGTCGTCGTCGGGTTCGCCACGTTGAGACGCGCCGGTTTCGTCATCCCTCGTCGCGTAGTCACCCTCTAGCACCGTCGGCGTGGTCTTCTTCCTCAGCACCGGTAAGGTCCTCGCCACTGCGCCATAGCCGCCTTCGCGAGCTCGCTCCGCTGTTAGATCTAAATCGTGTGGTTCAGATTGCATCGTGTAGAATCACGTTAGGTTAAGTCTCAGCCGCCAGTTTGAGGATGGATGGTCTGGATCGTGCCGCATAGATGTCTTATCACCGTCGTTGCCCCGTCGTCGGATCGGAGACGTGCGCCCTGATCGTGCTAGGTGCCGTCCGCCGAGGTAGCCACGTCGCTTCACCTCCATCGCCTCGTCTGAGTCATCGGATCTGGATCCATCAGTCAAAACCCTACCACGTGTAGCCTACGTAGTGAGCCACCGCACCGCACCTTGCACTGACCTCAGCCGTTCGTTTTGAATTAGGCGAATGAGATTGGGCCGAGCGCTGCGCCAGTCGCATGCCGCCGCGTGTCGCGTCGGGATTGGTTGAGCACCGCTGCTGATGCCATGGCTTGTGTCAGCCGGTGCACGAGCATAGTGCCACTAGTCCACCGTGGACTAGAGCCGGCCGTGGACCGAGTCCATGCGCCGGTGTCACGTGTCGCACCGTGGTTGTGCCGCGTGTGAGCACCTGATTGGACCACGTGTTCGCTGACGTGAGCGTAACATCATAAATCATTTTTCTATAGAAAAATAATTAGCCAAAAATCATATTCGGTGCCGATGTCAGCATAACGTCAAAAATGTTATTTCAAGTGTAAAAGTAATTCGGTCAATTCGGTTTTTTCTATTTTTCGGAATTATCTTTTATTCCAAAATTTGAAAAGCTATATCTTTTGCATTTGAACTCCGATTGAGGTGATTCCAGTTTCTAAATTTTTAAAATCATGCTCTATTTAATGGTGTGTTTTATTTTATTTTTTTATTTGATATTACTCTTTGTATTTGCTATTTATTGCTTTCTCGCTCGTTACGCGTAGACGTCGAGTTGCCCGGTGAGTTCGTGGTTGAGGAGGCAGCACCTGAGCAAGGTCTAGAGCAGGAGTGAGAGCTGTTTGAAGGCAATTTGTGCTTTGATCATGTTGAACCTATGATTTAAACATTATATTGTTTCAAAGTATTGCATATTAATTCAAGTAATGTTGTTCAAATATGTTGGGATTAGTTATTGTCCACTTTGAATTGCATCCACCTTGTCATGTCGTATGTCGTATCTCATTTGTCACCCTAGAATGGTTTAATACTAATTGGTGGCTATAATTGCCAATATGGTTGGTTAGAACGCAAGTAGAATGCTTAGCCGTGGAACGAGTCATCATTTTATGTAAAAATGGTTAATCTTGCTTAATAATTATGGAACATGTTTATTAAATTGTGTGTCGGGTGTTGTCACACAATGTTGTTGTTGTTGATGGCACGTGGTGCATGGTAATCAACTAGGGTGGTAAAATGATTTAGACTGAGGCAAGTGGCATATATTTGTGGTGGGCCAATGTTGCATGTGGGCGGTCGCATTGCCTTTCATGATAATGGTTGGTTCATGGTTATACTGATTTTTAGTTAGTCTTGCCTTGGTCAATTAAGGACTTAACCTTGCAAGAATTTGAACGAAGTCATTCATACAACCACATGTCTATTATGGGATAGACCTAGCTGATTAATTTGTTGAATCTACACTTTTGTGCTATTTGTGGTGGTGTGAGGCCCAGGTAGTGGTTGCCAGTCCTCGCACGGGTGTGCTCATATGGCACAAGAGGGGGGCCCTGGATGTGGTAACCAATCCCACCAATGTTGAAATCTTAGCGGATAGTACTGGGTTTAGATAGGCATTGGAAAGGCTTTCTTATAATCACTCACCTCTGTGGTGTATGGTTGTATCTTGTGGGTAAAGTGTATATCCTTTGCAGAGTGTAAAACCTATTCGAATAGCCGTGCTCACGGTATTAAGCATTGCTCGGTGATTGCAGTCAAGGGTTAGATTTTATTAAAAACAAATGGGGTATGGATGTGAAATGTGGAATAAGGTTGTGAGTTGGTTATTGGCAAACAAATGGGAAATGTATTGTTGTTATTATTTGTTTTACTATCTTTCAATCTATTTATGCTATTCTTTTACGAATGTTGTTTATGCAAATTAACCATGTCAGCCTATCCTTTGTATTAAGTCATGCATATAGTATATTAGACTTGCATTCTGTGCACGACTTGTTGAGTGCTTTATGTACTCACCCCCTTGCAACAAAAACATCACCAGTTGGAGAAGAAGTAATGCTTGCTTTTGAGGAAGAGTATTAGGAAGATGCGAATAACTAGGGTGTGAACCTTGTCAGTTGCCTGTGGCAGATTGAAGGGTTTCTATGCTTGTGTTTATTTCCGCTGTATTTATTTATTTTCAGTCTTGGCCCTACGAGGCGTATTCATGTAAGGTTGACCATAAGGTCGTCGAACAGTTATATTTAATATTGACGAAGTCTTTATTATGTTACCGTTAAGTATGATTATGATATTCATCAATGTTGAGCCTGTGTGCACTAGTGTGATCCTGGACTAGTGTAGAATATATAGAGCATTTGGATTTACTTATTCGGGTCCCGACAAAGGTGGTATCTGAGCCATACTGACTGTAGATCAAGCCCTAGCTAGTTTGTCGTCTTAGGAGTGTCCAAAACTATTTTCTAAAGGCAAAATTAACTTGAAAGATTAAAAGGATCTTGACTTATCCCTTCTTTCTTGCTTTCCACCTTTGCTGAAATTTTCCGTCTTTTCTCTTGTTTTGAGTTGAGGTTTTTATGAGAGCCGCTTTCTGCAGGTTGAGAAGGAGTGTCTTTATGGAGAGCGTAAGGGAGGATTCGCCACTGAGCTTTGGAGGATGCTGCAGCTGTTGGGAGGCTTTGATCATCCTATCTACCGTGGTACCAACTGGATCGTGAGAGAAAAAAATAAGAGGGACAATCTGCAAGATCACGGTCTACGCTAGGGAGAACACCATCAGGAGCTGCCCTGTCCACATCTCAGTGAGGAGATCCACATTTGAGGCTGGAATTTAGGAGACTGCCCGTCTTGCACTTCGTCGCCTTGCTCGTGACTACGGTTCAGAGTTGGAGTCCACCGTATTCAAGTATCATCCCAATGGAAGCGTCATTACCGAGGACAGGATAAAGGGAGAGGAAGATGCCACTGTCGTCCACTTAGCACGTTTTGCTTCAGCACAGGAGACCCTCATGAAGACTACGAACCAGGAGCTTACAGAAGTATATGAAGCTTTGGAGAAGGCCGAAAAGGATCTTCGAGAGTCTAGGAGGATGGCTTCAGAGAGGATAGCTGAGCTGGAGGAGGCCCTCTACCTCAGGGAGGAGGCAGCTAAGCTGGAGGAGTCCGAGGAAGATCCGGAGGAGCTTGTGCCAGAGCCTGAGAGTTAGGGATTAGTGTCATCGAACAAGACCCCCGGTCATCGGAACAAGTTTGCCCCGATGCCGCGTCATTCGTCGCAGTGTCCACCTGGAGGCCCGCATCCAGGATTGCTTAGTGACTAGGTAGAAGTCTTGAGTTTAGTAGTAGTGACTCAAGTGTTCGAGTCACATAGGTCTATGTTTAGAGTGTTGCCATTAGTCGAATAGAGATGTTTGATTAACTTAATGGGAGTTTTTATGGTCTTTTTTAGTGTGCAGTATGCGTTGCATTGCCCTTAGACACTTGTGAGCAGCCATACCAAGTATTAAATAAAGTTTAATATATTTAGAGTTTGAGTTAAAGCTTTTTCCTCCGCATAAGATCTTATATTACTTGTCTATGCTATTTCCCTCTTTTCTCTAAACCTTGGAGTAATCAGCAGATGGTTCAGACTCAAGGAAACATCAGAGCTAGTGGAAGTGAAAGCCGTCAGAATGAGAACTAGAATGAGTCGCCAATTCATCAAGCAGTGCCACCAGTTGACATGAGTAACTTTGGAGCCTTTCTTGCTGCACAAACTCAGCTTATGCAGACCATGATGCAGCATTTCACTAATCAATCAGTGGCCAACAATGCAAATCAAGCTGCTAATAATGGGAACTGTCCATACTCGAAACTATCGGACTTTATGAGGACCCGTTCGCCAACTTTTTCTGGGAATGCTAACCCAATTGAGGCTGACGATTGGCTAAGGACAATTAAAAGAAAGTTGCATATCACCCAGTGTGAGGGAAATAAGAAGGTGCTCTATGCTTCTCATCAGCTAGAAGGCACAGCTGCCGAATGGTGGGAGAATTACTGCGCATCACAGGAGAACCCACAAGAGATCGCTTGGGAAGAATTTTCTGCTACTTTTCGTCTGTATCATGTTCCTGAAGGTGTCATGGACTTAAAGAAGGAAGAATTTAGAGCCATCAAGAAGGGAGGACAGTTTGTGGCAGACTACCTGAACTGGTTCACTCAGCTTGCTCGCTATGCACCTGAAGATGTGGCGACTGATAAGGCAAGATAGGCTTGCTTCATGAAAGGACTGAATTCAGGATTGTAGGTTGGGTTAATCACCCATAATTTTCTTGATTTTCAAGAACTGGTGAACAAGGCCCTTATTTTGGATGACAAGCACAAAGAATTAGATGACAACCACAAGCGCAGGATGGCACAATAAGGAGCTCGCCAAGGCCAGCAAAAATTAAGGGTTGCACCACAGCAGTTTGTCAGGTTTCAGCCCAAGGCAATCTTCAAGATGCCTTCTTCCACACCTCGCCCCAGTGGCCTCAGACACCTGTTCAGATCAATAACGCCCCAGGAGGAAATCAGCAGTCAGCAGTCAGGTGCTGCTTTAGCTGCAATGAGCCAGGACATTTCTCCAATAACTGTCCCAAGAGAGGAGGTGTTACGCCTGTTCGCTTCAAGCTTGGATCTACGCCGGCCAAGACACCTGCACCAGGAGGAAACCCTAGAGCTGTTCAATCTGGAGCTATGACTCAAGCCACGGTGAGGGGTCGTATTAATCATATCACGACTGATGAAACCCAGGAAGCATCGGGCGTCGTACTGGGTAAGTTTCTAGTTAATTCAGTACCTGCTACAGTTCTATTTGATTCTAAAGCTTCGCATTCTTTTATTTCTCGAGATTTTGCTGTTGGGAATGGGTTAGAAGTGATGACCTTAAGTGCATGCTTCTGGTCCAATCCCCTGGATCAGAACTGCGATCTAACCTAAGATGTGTGGGAGTTAAGATGCTCATGAATGGAGTAGAGTTCCTAGCGAACCTTATTATCTTGGATACTCAATCATTAGATGTTATTCATGGAATGGATTGGCTGTCTAAGCACAAGGTTGTGCTGGATTGTGGTAGAAGAGTAGTGTCAATTGAAAACCCGAAATTCAAGCAACTGCCGTTCGCAATGGTCAGATGATGGTTAATAGTGCTAAAGCAGTCAGCATTGAAGAAGTGCTAGTTGTTAATGAATATCCAGATGTTTTTCCTGAAGATTTACCTGGATGCCACCTGATCGAGATATTGAGTTTGTGATTGAATTGGTGCCTGGTACAGCCCTAATAGCCAAGAGACTGTACCGGATGCCTACGGATGAGTTGGTAGAAATGAAGAAACAGATTGAGGAGTTGTAACAAAAGGGTTTTGTAAGGCAAGTTCGTTGCCATGGGGAGCACCTGTTTTGTTTGTTCGGAAGAAAGATGCAAGTATGAGAATGTGCATTGATTACCGAGCTCTGAATGAAGTAACAATAAAGAATAAGTATCTGCTACCCATGATCGATGATTTGTTTGATCAATTAAGAGGAGCTGGAATTTTCTCCAAGATAGATCTTTGGTCAGGATATCACCAGTTGAAGATTCGCGTAGAGGATGTGCCCAAGAAAGCATTTTCAATAATATATGGACATTATGAGTTCAGTCAGTTCATTTGGATTGACAAATGGTCCAGCATATTTTATGAACTTGATGAATAAAGTTTTCATGGAATATTTGGATAAGTTTGTTGTCGTATTCATAGATGACATTCTTGTCTACTCCAAGACAGAAGAAGATCATGCAGAACATCTGAGGTTGTTCTTGAAAAGCTTCGAGAGAAGCAATTATATGCGAAATTCAGTAAGTGTGATTTCTGGAAAAAGAAAGTGGAATTTCTTGGTCATGTGATGACTGGTAAAGGTATTGCAGTCGACCCTAGTAAAGTTGAGGCAGTATTGCACTGGGAACAACCAGACCTGAATATGAGGCAGAGAAGATGGTTAGAGTTAATCAAGGATTACAACTTGGAAATTCATTATCACCGTAGGAAGGCTAATGTGGTAGCTGATGCTTTAAGCAGGGAAAGTTACAGTGGTAGCATATTAGTGAAGAAGGATCAACCTGAGTTATGCAAGGATTTACAGAAGCTGAGATTGGAAGTGGTACCAAAAGGGTTTTTAGCTACCCTAGAGGTGAAGCCAATCTTGGAGGATCAAATTAGCGAAGAGCAGAAAGATGATGCCAAAATTAAGAGGATTAAGTCCAAGATGGATGAAGGTAAAGCGAAGAATTTTATTTTGGATGAGCAGGGAACCTTATGGATGAAAAGTCGGATTTGTCTGCCAAGTAAGAAGGAATTAAAGCAATTGATTCTTGAAGAAGCCCATGACTCAAAGTACTCTATTCATCCAAGAAGCGCAAAGATGTATCAGGATCTGAAGGTAAGATTTTGATGGTCTAATATGAAGCGTGAAGTTGCTAAGCACGTCGCTTTGTGTGATATATGCCAGAGAGTGAAGGCAATGCATCATAGGCTAGCAGGTTTGTTGCAACCACTGAAGGTACCTGAATGGAAGTTGGAGGAAATCGGTATGGATTTTATTACCAGTTTACCTAGGACCCAGAGTGAATATGATTCAATATGGGTCATAATCGTTCGCCTGACCAAAGTCGCCCATTTCATACTCGCAAAGACCACATATTCAGGAGATCATTTGGCAAAATTGTATATGTCAAGGATTGTATGTTTGCATGGAGTACCGAAGAAAACAGTGTTAGACAGAGGTACGCAATTTACCTCAAGATTCTGGAATAAATTGCATGAAGCAATGGGAACTCGCGCGAATTTCAGTACAGCTTATCATCCCCAAATAGATGGTCAAACTGATAGAGTCAATCAGATTTTGGAGGATATGTTGAGAGCATGTGCTTTAGCTTATGCTGCAGCGTGGAATAAATGTTTGCCATATGTCGAGTTTAGCTATAATAACAGTTATCAGGCCAGTTTGCAAATGTCACCATTTGAAGCTTTGTATGGTCTATCATGTTGTACCCCTCTAAATTGGAATGAGACTAGGGAGCGTATGGTTTTTGGATCAGATATTTTAAAGGAGGCCGAAGAGGAAATCATCATGATTAGAGAAAGGTTGAAGACTGCTTAGTCAAGGCAGAAGAGCTATGTTGACAATCGTCGCCGAGAGTTGAGTTTCGAGCCTGGTGATTTTGTGTATCTCAGAGTGACCCCTCTCAATGGAGTAAAAAGCTTTCATGATAAGGGAAGCTCGCACCAAGATATATTGGTCCGTTTAAAATATTGAGCCGCAGAGGAGAGGTTGCAAATCAGTTGGAGATGCCATAGTCGTTGGCAGGAGTGCATGATGTGTTCCATGTGTCTTAGTTGAAGAAGTGTCCTCGAGTGCCCGCAGAACAGACGCCATTGGAGTCAATTGATCTGCAAGAAGACCTAACCTACAAGGAACAACCAATCAATATTCTGGATGTAGCAGATCATAGAACCCGAAGCAAGTCAGTGTGTTTCTGCAGAGTGTAGTAGAGCAATCATTCCGAGAGAGAGGTTACCTGGGAGCGTGAGGAGGATCTAAAATTAGAATTTCCAAACTTATTCCTTAGTCAGCCCTAAATCTCGGGGTCGAGATTCCGTTAAGGGGGGTAAGGTTTGTAAAATCCCAAATTTTGCTTTTATTGGATTTAATATGATTTTTCTTTGTTATTGAATTTTTGAGATTTTATTTAATTCATTTTGGAATTTTGAATAAAGCCTTTTCTATCTTTTAATTATTCAAAGAAAAGTATTGATGATATTTTGTTGGAAATATTTTATTTGAGTTCCAAATATCCCAAAGTATTTTCTGGAAATTTCTGGGATTTTTCCTGGTATTTTGCTATGTATTTTGGCTTTATCCATTTATCTAAATTATGTTAATTCGAAATCATTTTAAAAATCGGATGAACGGTGTTAGGCCGAAACCCCTTGGTCTAGCCCATTTCGTCACGCGCAGCCCAACCGCGTCAGCCCGTGCAGCCCACCCCGCCGAACCCAAGCCGCGCGACCGTTGGATTTTGATTCAACGGCTGTGATCGTGCCGCGTCGCCGCTCGCTGCCAGCCGTCGATTGCTGCCTCGTGGACACCTGCGATGCCACCACATCGCTCATCCGTATCCCCATCGGATTTCACCACCGTATCCGAGCGAATCTCGTTTCGCATGAGATTCGCGGAAGTTGAGGCCGCTATTTAAAGCACCACTGCCGCCTTTGAGATCTTCACCCCGCACCGCATCTTCTGGCCTAGTTGCGCATGCCAAGACGTCCTTGTCTGCTTGTGCGAGCTCGCTGAAGTTTGCCGAAACCTTCGCTGCGGTTCTTCATCCCTTGCTCGTCGTCCGTTGAGGTTCCGCCGTCAACAAGGTCGCCGTCGTGTTCGCCTCGTCAAGACGCATCGATTCCGTCATCCCTCATCGCCGGAGTCTCCCTCTAGCGCCGTCGGCGTGGTCTTCGTCCTCAGCACCGGTAAGGTCCTCGCCGCACCATAGCCGCCTTCGCGAGCTCGCTCTGCCGTTAGATCTAAATTGTGTGGTTTAGATTGCATCGTGTAGAATCACATTAGGTTAAATCTCAGCCACCAATTTGAGGATAGATGGTCTATATCGTACCACGTAGACGTCGTGTCACCACCATCGCCCCGTCATCATATCTGAGTCATGCTCCCCGGATTGTGACAGGTGTCGTCCGCCGGGTAGCCACGTCGCCGCGCCGCTTCACCTTCGTCGCATCGTCTGAGTCGTCGGATCTGGATCCATCGGTCAAAACCCAGCCATGTGTCGCCTCCACAGTGAGTCGTCGCACCACACCTTGCCCTGATCTCAACCATTCGTTTTGAATTGGGTAAATGAGATTGTGCCGAAGCCATTTGCGCGCGATCGCATGCGCGCGCGTGTCACGTCGGGATTGGTTGGCGCCTTCTTTGGCGCCATCGCTTGCGTCGGCCGATTACGCGACGGCAGTGCCACCGGTCCACCATGGACTAGCGCCGACCGTGGACCGATTCCATGCGCCGGTGACACGTGTCGCACCGTGGTTGTCCAACGTGTGAGCACCCGATTGGGCCACGTGTTCGCTGACGTGAGCGGGATGACATAAATCATTTTTCTTTTGAAAAATAATTAGCCAAAAATCATATTCGGTGCTGACTTCAGCATGACATCATAAATGCTATTTTCCAGTGTAAAAGTAATTCGGTCAATTCAGTTTTTCTATTTTTCAAAATTATCTTTTATTCCAAACTTTGAATAGCTATATCTTTTGCATTTGAACTCCGATTGAGTTGATTCTAGTTTCTAAAAATTTGTAAAATCATGATCTATTTAATGGTGTATTTTATTTAATTTTTGGATTTGATCTTACTCTCTATATTTGCTATTTATTGCTTTCTCGCTCGTTACGCGTAGACGTCGAGTTGCCCGGTGAGTTCATGGTTGAGGAGGCAGCACCCGAGCATGGTCCAGAGCAGGAGTCAGAGCTGTTTGAAGGCAATTTTGTTCTTTGATCACGTTGAACCTATGCTTTAAATATTATATTGTTTCAAAGTATTGCATATTAATTCAAGTATTGTTGTTCAAATATGTTGGGATTAGTTATTGTCCACTTTGAATTACATCCACCTTGTCATGTCGTATGTCCTATCTTATTTGTCACTCTAGAATGGTTTAATACTAATTGGTAGCTATAATTGCCAATATGGTTGGTTAGAACGCAAGTAGAATGCTTAGCCGTGCAACGAGTCATCTTTTTATGTAAAAGTGGTTAATCTTTCTTAATTATTATGGAACATATTTATTAAATTGTGTGTCGGGTGTTGTCACACAATGTTGTTGTTGTTGATGGCACGTGGTGCATGGTAATCAACTGGGTTGGTAAAATGATTTTGACTGCGGCAAGTGGCATGTATTTGTGGTGGGCCAATGTGGCATGTGGATGGTCGCATTGCTTTTTATGATAATGGTTGGTTCATGGTTATGATGATTTTTAGTTAGTCTTGCCTTAGTCAATTTAAAATTTAACCTTGCAAGAATTTGAACGGAGTCATTCATACAACCACATGTCTGTTATGGAACAGACCTAACTGATTAATTTATTGAGTCTAAACTTTTGTACTATTTGTGGTGGTGTGAGTCCCGGATAGTGGTTGCCAGTCCTCGCATGGGTGTGCTCATATGGCACAAGAGGGGGGCCCTTGATGTGGTAACCAGTCCCACCAGTGTTGAAACCTTAGCGGATAGTACTGGGTTTAGATAGGCATTGGAAAGGCTTTGTTATAATCACTCGCCTCTGTGGTGTATGGTTGTATCTTGTGGGTAAAGTGTATATCCTCTGCAGAGTGTAAAACCTATTCCAATAGCCGTGCTCGCGGTATTGAGCATTACTCGGTGATTGCAGTAGAGGGTTATATTTTATTAAAAACAAATGGGGTATGGATGTGAAATGTGGAATATGGTTGTGAGTTGGTTATTGGCAAAGAAATGGAAAATGTATTGTTGTTATTATTTGTTTTACTGTCTTTCAATCTATTTATGCTATTCTTTTACGAATGTTGTTTATGCAAATTAACCATGTCAGCCTATCCTTTGTATTAAGCCATGCATATAGTATATTAGACTTGCATTCTGTGCACGACTTGTTGAGTGCTTTATGTACTCACCCCCTTACAAGAAAAACATCACCAGTTGGAGGAGAAGCAACTCTTGCTTTTGAGGAAGAGTATTAGGAAGAGGCAAATAACTAGGGTGCGAACCTTATCAGTTGCCTGTGGCAGATTGAAGGGTTTCTACGCTTGTGTTTCTTTCGCTGCTATTTATTTATTTTCAGTCTTAGCCCTGCGAGGCGTATTCATGTAAGTTTGACCATAAGGTTGTCGAATAGTTGTATTTCATATTGATGAAGTCTTTATTATGTTACCGTTATGTATGATTGTGATATTCATCAATGTTGAGCCTGTGTGCACTAGCATGATCCTGGACTAGTGTAGAATACACAAAGGGTCCGAATTTGCATATTCGAGTCCCGGCAACTTACTAGTTAAGTCACAAGAAAGTTGCTTGCGATGTGCTAAGATTGAGGGGGACTTGGATAAAATCCAAGTCATACTTTGGGAGAAGTTAGAAGACCAAGCCCTTAGGATTAGAAATGCCCCTTGCATTTCTTGTGAGGCCCTCAAGATTGAGGCAGCCGTGTTGAGGGAGAAAAATGCACGTGCTGATAGTTCTTCTCTTTCTGGTTCTTCTTCCTCTGCTCTACCCTGTTCTTCATGTGCCTCTTTCTTTCGGGAGTGTGGGTATCTCATGAGAACTCTCGAGAAGTTTGTTGGTAGCAAGAAGAAGCTCAATCTCATTCTAGACCAATCCAAGATTAGCCGATTCAATCAGGGTCTAGGATTTGACTACTTGGAGCACTCTAGGGTGCATCCTCCCACCATTGTGAGTGGCTCCAAGAGTGGTGAGATCGTGGTAGCTCCTAGGGTGAGTACCACTGTGTTTAGATCTATCGAGGTTGTCCATGGGATCTCTGATCAGAAGGTTACCCCTCCTACTACTTCGGCCTCTAGCAAGGCGAAGTATATTCGCACCTTCTATCAGAAGGATGAACATTTGGCAAATTTCTGCTTCAAGCGAGCCAAGATTACAAGGCGTGCGCGTGTGACTACTCTTAGAGGTATTCAGGGTCATCCCCGGACTCTGAGTGCTCCTAAAGGACACACTGCTTCTAGACAGGTTAGAGAGTCGTCTGTTTTTGGGCAGCGTCCAGTACTTGGTTTTCAGGCTGTTTAGTCGAGTTTTAGTCTTGGAGCTGTTCGTGGTTAGTCTTTTCGCCGTCCTGTTGATATTCCTCGCTTTTCCTATCGAGGTAGATATCAGCGGCTTGAGGTGTTTTCTGGTAGGAGAGTTAGGTAGCCTAACTGGGATGGTCTAGCCTTTGCACCACGGCGGTCCAACCCAGTTTCAGCTTCTAGATCTTTTGCTATTGCTAGTTCTGATCTCGTAAGGGTTGAGCGTAAGAGAGATGCTAAAGTCTAGTCTTCTTCCTTGGCTGGCACATTGAGGAGTCGTATGGTTCAGTATTGGGTTCCCAGGTCTTCACTTTATCCCAGTACTAAGTCATTTCTCTCTTCTATGACTTGATCAGGTTCATCAGTGTTGGCGATATGCCCTTGAGGCAATCATAAAGATGATTGTATCACGCCTTATGTTTATGGAATAGTATAATTGTTTGTCCTTTGAATAAATATTGATTGGATTAATCAACAAGTAAGTGACTTGTTCGTGCAACTTTTTCCATATATCGATGTTATTCAAGTTATCCCTAATCGATTATCATAATATAGGACAATTATGCTTTATAGATCAGCACATATATTGATTGATGACCAAGTTCTACGGGTCATAGAGATATGGAGATATCTAATCAATTATGTGGACACATGTTAGAGAACATGCGTTGGATAGACCCATATTAGACACTGCGAGAATTGTTCTTATGTGTCATCAGTTGATCTCATGCATAGTGTATGTATGATCCTTAGACCTGAGATTGTCATTAGTTTCCTAGATGTGTAATGGTTCACTTAGGAGCTCCCAAACGCTACTCTTTAACTAGAAAGTTATAAAAGAAGCTTTCAGGTTTACCATGAAACATGCTGAGGTACATGAATGATCAAGATGGAATTTGCTCCTCTTATATAACGGAGAGATATCTCTGGGCCCCTCAAGGTAGATGGATTAAGGAAGTGCATGGTCATGCCGAATGTGATTGAGAGTCAATCCAGATAAGTTATTCCACTACGGTATGAGTGAAGAGATCGAGCTGTCATAGGATGACACGCCTATCGCCTTGAGCTCGATCTGATATCGTAAAGCAAAGGGAACATTACATTATCACACTATAGTAGGTTCGTCCAAAACTTTATGGATATTTGGGAATCGATATGTACTGCTAGGTACCGCTATCGATTATCGGTCGGAAAGGTGTTTCCGAGTCATGTCCAAATATGCATGAACCTACAGGGTCACACACTTAAGGGGTTGGAATATAGTGGTACCGATTGGATCTGTCAATAATGGGCCAAGTGGGCTTTATCCTTCAGTTGGACCCTAATGTAGGGTTCGACCATGAGGGAGGGGGTGGCTATATAAAGGGAAGAGGGCGCAGCCACCGAAACCCTAGCCATCACCACTTGAGCCTTCCCTTGCGCTCTAGTGCTGGCACACGGACGCACGGCGTTCTTTTCCCCGAACGTGTGGACACCGATAGAGGTGTTGCTACTACTACAACACTGTTCGGGACGATCGACCAACGCGTGAGGACGATCGACCACTGCAACTGGCCGCACACTTCATTGATTTAGGTTGCATCAACTTCCTTCTACTGCACTGCGCGTCTAGTGGTAATGATCCATGATCATCTACTTGCGTGGCTTTCTGGTTTACAAGGTAGAAATTTTTATTGTGCTCTCGTGTAGCCTACCCATATCCCTTCAGTCGGATGGGGAAGGGAGATGTTTGGATTGTCGACTCCGGTTGTTCTCATCATACGACTGGAGACTCTCATTGGTTCTCTTCCCTAGTCCGAGTCCCTGGTGATGAGTTGACCACTTTTGGGGATGCTTCATTAGGTAGAGTTATTGCTAAGGGTATCATTTGTATTAATCAGAATTTCATTCTTAAGGATGTTGCCTTAGTAAGTAAGCTACAATATAATTTGCTTTCTGTTTCCCAGCTTATCGATAACTCTTTCAATGTAAGCTTCAAAAGTAGTGCCTATAGAATCCTTTCTTCGGGAGGGTTAGTTTGTGGGATTTGTACATATGAAAGAGTCTTTTGTGCTGATTTTTTTGCTACTTCTGGTGTGGAATATAAGAACCCAGGTGTCTTCATAACCGGTCTAGAAGTGCCTAAGGGAGAGACAGGGCCGAGTGGAAGGCCCAGAGGATAAGCTCCGTGTCAAGCCTTGCTGCCTTGCGCAAGGGTTTATATCCTAAAGACAGTTGAACAAATATTTAGATATAAGAGATATGATTGTATTCAGAGTTGTTAGCAGGATAAGATAAAGATGTAAACTCTATCCTGTAACCAATTAGAATCCCTTAACTGATCGGGACTCTGTAAACCGCCCCACCCCCATTATATAAGGGAGAGGGCGGGCAACAATAGGGGGACGAGCAATCTTAGATCCAAGAGATCCAAATAATCCCAGCATACAGGACTAGGGTATTACCTCCTCTGTCGAGGGCCTGAACCTGGCTAAACCTTTGTCTTGTGTGACCTTCGAGTTTTAGATCTAGCGCCTGCCCCATAAATTCATTGCCGACCACAAAAGTCGACAGTTGGCACACCAGGTAGGGGGAGCGCTATAATCTTTTCCTACAAACTCGATGGCAGCAATCAGCGGAATCATCACCACCTTAATCTTCGGCGAGGCTTTTCGCTTTGGAAACCTGGACTTCGTCGTAGATGCCCTCAGAGACCTTGTTTGCCTAGACCTAAACTAGATCCAATCTAGTAAAGATCAGGCTGACCCATCTCAGGTGTGCCACTCCAACTCGGTCAGCGAACCAGTCGGCGTCACGAGGAATTGCTACAATCTTCGTGGCATCTACGCAATAGAAGAGCAAAAGACCGATCTCTAATGCCAACAAGAGATTCAAGAAGCCGCGGAGGGAGATCACCTTCTTCGTAAGGCTAAGGAGGCACAGGCGCGATCGCTTCGATCTCGCGGCCGCAATGTCCACGAGGACATCCTACAATCAAAATTGGGAGACCAAGTTGTCTTCCATACACCGCTGCAGAACGTCGTTACCTCCAAGACGCTTCTCGACACGCTGGACCCGACGATAGCATCTGATAGCCTGGCGGCCCCGATCGTGGCCCAGATCAAGGCCATGGTGACGGCGGCAGCAATTCAGCAGAATCAGGAAAAGCCGATAGGAGAAGCGCACTCACGCTCCCACGCGGCTACTGGCGTCGGTAGCAGTCGGACTGCTACCAATTGGAGAACCGGCGGTCGGCGCCCCACACAATCAGTTGGAGACGCCCGCCGGAATCTCAACCGCGACCTCCGCCAAGACATCACCGCCATACAGCAAGAGCGGGACGAGGAAGAACGACGCTGGTGCTACGACGACCACGAATGTTTCGGTACCGGCCACGATCGACGAAGTGATCAACTGTACGACGACTGCAACGACCATAGAGACCATCATCGCCGGGGTCGGAACGACAACGACGATTGCCGAGTCATGGGCTCGCCGCGCCGAACTCCACCCCGACGCGTTGATGACAATCGCCGAGCCAGAGGCTCGCCACGCCGGACTCCCCCTCATCATGATGACAGATCCATCGACGGAATCTGAGCGTTCACTTCTCGGTTACGCCGAAGGGCATAATTAAGTTTGACAGGGATCGAGATCCGAAAGCTTGGCTGCAGGTCTATGCCCTGGCGGTTAAAGCGGCTGGGGGCAATCAAAATGTGATGGCAAATTATCTGCCAGTCAATCTCACCCCTTCAACTCAATCATGGCTCACAGCATTTCCTGTGAACTCGGTGGACTCCTGGAGCGATCTTTGCGATCAATTTATCACGAATTTTCAGGGAACCTATGCGAGGCCTGGCACCCCATGGGACCTATATCAGCTTCACCAGAAGAAAGATGAAACGCTGAGAGATTTCATTCGGCGTTTCATGCAGAAGAAAAACACCATCAGGGATGTATCTGATGCAGTGGTGGTAGCAGCCTTTCGGAAAGGGGTCAGCGATCCTGATCTTATCAAGAAAATATCCAGGAAACCACCGGCCTCCATAAAGGAGATGTTTGCATTGGCCGACTGCTATGCCACGGCTTCAGACGCCCTGGCCGAGCGCCAAGAAGATCGCCCGCAACAGAAGAACAAAGGCGACAAGGCCGAGTCCTCCAAGTACAAAGACAAAAAACGGAAAGGCGAGGAGCTAGTTGCGGTAGCAGAGCGCAACTGGCCCTGAGCCACACAAAGGGAGGCACCCGATTACAATGCTATCATGTATGCGATCTGTCCTTTCCACCCTAAGGGAAAGCACGCCGCTAAAGACTGCTTTACCCTGAAGCGTTTTGCGCATGAAAGCAACAAGCAACCGGCTCCAGCGAAGGATGAGGCTGCCAAGAAGAAAGACCCTCCCGGCGAGGACGATTACCAAGAACCCGAGCACAAGCTGAACTACATATACGGGGCTCCACGGATATGAGTCAAGCGAAGCAAAGCTTACGCTCGGAGATCAATGCGGTGGAACCGGCAACCCCCAAGTATCTAAAGTGGTCTGAAGTCCCGATCACCTTCGACCGCTCGGATCACCCCAACCGAGTTCTACATCCGGGTAAGTATCCTCTAATGCTCGACCCTGTTATTCGCAACGTAAGGCTCATGAAAGTCTTCATTGATGGAGGGAGTGGACTCAACGTCTTGTTCGCCAAAACCTTCGATGACATGAACGTCCCCCGCTCCGACCTAAGGCCGAGCTCACAGCCGTTCCTCGGGGTGATCCCTTGGGCATCTTCGTTTCCACTCGGGCAGATTGCTTTGCCCGTCACCTTCGGTACCAAAAACAACTATCGGACCGAGTATATAAATTTTGAGGTAGCGGATTTCAAGACAGTGTATCATGCTATCTTGAGAAGGCCTAGTCTGGCTTGATTCATGGCCGTCCCTCACTACACCTATTTGGTGATGAAGATGCCGGGACCCAAAAGCGTCATCACAGTTCATAGTGACATCAAGCGATCTTTGGAATGCGACCGAGAGAACTATGAACTTGCTGAGCTGTAGGAGGCAACCGCTGAGGGGAAGAATATCCAGGCAGAGGCTGCCACATTGCAGGAAGAAGGCGACATCTCGTCAAAGAAGCAGGCCACGTCAGGGATAAAGCCTGGAGAAGGAACCAAGAGAATTATTCTCGACTCATCCGACCCATCCAAAACGACTCTGATCGGGATAGGGCTCGAGGATAAATAGGAAGGCATGCTCGTCACCTTCCTCCAGGCTAACAAGGACATCTTTGCATGGAAACCATCTGACATGCCAGGTGTTCCTAAGGAGGTGATCGAGCATTCTTTACACATCGATGAAAAGGCAAAGCCAATCAAGCAAAGACTCCGGCGATTCGCTCTAGATCGTCGGAACGCCATCAAGCAAGAGATCACCAAGCTATTAGCTGCAGGTTTTATCAAAGAAGTGTATCATCCCGACTGGTTGGCGAACCCTGTACTAGTTCAAAAGAAGAATAAAACATGGCGCATGTGCGTTGACTATACTGATCTCAACAAGGCATGTCTGAAGGATCCATTCGGGCTACCTCGAATTGATCAGGTGGTTGATTCAACCGCCGGGTGCGGGATCCTGAGTTTCCTCAATGCCTACTCAGGGTACCACCAGATTCGCCTAAAGGTGGAAGATCATATCAAGGCTTCATTCATCACGCCATTTGGGGCCTTTTGCTATACCACGATGTCGTTCAGGTTGAAAAATGCTGGTGCAACGTATCAACGCTCAATACAACGGTGTTTTCACACCCAACTCGGACGCAATGTGGAGGCATATGTCGACGATGTCGTGGTAAAGACTCGGGAGAGGAGGGACCTTATCGCCGAACTAACCGAGATGTTCGAAAGTCTAAGGACTTTCAGCATGAAGCTTAATCCTGAGAAGTGTGTTTTCGGAGTATCTTCGGGAAAACTGCTCGGGTTTATCGTATCCCAACGAGGCATTGAGGCCAACCCAGAAAAGATCAAAGCCATATCAAATACGGAACCGCCGACTTACCAAAAGGACGTCCAGAAGCTTCTAGGGTGCATGGCCACACTCAGCAGGTTTATTTCCCGACTGGGTATGCGAGGTATGCCATTCTTTAAACTCCTCAAGAAGCAGGACAAGTTCCAATGGACGCCTGAGGCACAGCAAGCATTTGAAGATTTGAAGACCTTCTTAACGACACCCCTGGTCTTGGTTTCACCGATGCCAGGGGAACCTCTGTTACTTTACATCACGGCAACGACTCGCATAGTCAGCTCTACAATCATCATAGAAAAGAAGGAGTCGGGTCACGTGCAGAAGATCCAACACCCAGTCTATTTCATCAGCGAGGTCCTGAGTGAATCTAAGGTGCGGTATCCACAAGTGCAAATATTATTATACGCCGTACTTCTTACATCTCGCAAACTCAAGCACTACTTCCAAGAGCATACTGTTTCAGTGGTCACTTCCTTCCCAATAGGAGATATACTTCACAACCAGGAGGCCACTGGGAGAATTGCAAAGTGGACAGTTGAGCCTGGAGCTTTTGATATCCTATTCAAGCCTCGCACAGCCATCAAGTCTCAAGCGCTCGCTGACTTTACTGCTGAGTGGACAGAACTTCAAAACCCAGCGGTCGTCAAGGAACTCGAGTATTGGACGATGTACTTCGATGGTTCCCTCATGCTCAGCGGTGCGGGGGCTGATATAGTGCTCATATCACCAAATGGAGAACGGTTGAGGTATGTTCTTCAAATACTTTTTCCCGCGTCGAACAACGCTGCCGAGTACGAGGCACTCATCCATGGGCTCCGTATCGCCATAGCACTCGGTATCCGACGTTTGACGGTTCACGGGGATTCAATGCTCGTGGTCAATCAGGTGCAAAAAGAATGGTCCTGCATCGAAGACAACATGACTGCCTATTGCCAGGAGGTACGCAAGCTAGAAGACAACTTTGACGGCTTGGAACTTGTTCATGTGCTCCGTCGGGACAATGAAGCGGCCGACGAGCTAGTAAATATGGGATCCGGTCGGACCACAATGCCCGTGGGAGTATTCGTCGAAGAAATTCATAAGCCCACAATAAGCACTCGGCCAAAGTCGGACATCCCAGTGGAGAAGTCGGAGAGACAGGGAAGCAGAAGGGGCAGGAGTGTGCGGTGAAAAAAAATGAACCATCGATCAATGCACGGCTTAGTCTTAAAAGGGGGAAAAATCAGGTTTTCGCCGAGTCGGCGGGAAAATGATTGCAGAACACCTAACCCTGCTCTAAGCTTCGTAATGATTCGCTAGCTCGGCGTCCTGACATACGGAGGCAGTCATGGTTTGACCAAGTCATATTTGGGACACTTTGCTCCCCACGATGGGATGTTTAATCACTTATCGAACTAAGCGGGATGTGGGTATCCTCCAGTTTGGATTAAAAATATCTTCTTGTGATATATCCCACGTTGGGTCGCTAGTTGGTTACCGCATGGCGGAATCATATATCACGGGTTGAGCCTGATAAGGCACGGTTCCAATGGTATGCCCCAAGATGGGTCGATAAGCTGTGCATCGTAATAAACGAGTACGAATACCGTTCAGATAAACCTTGATATGTCCCAAGACGGGCTAGAGCTATATCCTACACCAGTCGGATATAGGTATCACTCGGCCATGAGCCAAGAAAATCCTGATCCGCTACAAGTCGAGCGTAAGCTATATCCTATAGCAGTCGGATATGGGTATCACTCGCCCAAGAGCCACGTAAATATGATACGCTCCAAGTCGAGCCTAAGCTATATCCTACAGCCGTCGGATATGGGTATCACTCGGCCAAAAGCCATGTAAATATGATACGCTCCAAGTCGAGCCTAAGCTATATCCTACAGCAGTCGGATATAGGTATCACTCGGGCAAGAGCCACGTGAATATGATATGTCCCAACTCGGACTAGAGCTATATCCTACAGCAGTCGGATATAGGTATCACTCGGCTAAGAGCCGCGCAAATCTTAATATGTCCCAAGTTGAACCTAAGATATATCCTGCGATAGTCGGATATGGATATCACCCGATCAAAGAGCCATGCAATCTTTGATATACCCCAAGTTAGGTCTAAGCTATGTCTAACAATAGTCATAGATATCACTCAAAAGGTATTTCTTTATTATATAAATTCCCCAGGCACTATGCCTGGGAAAAGACTCTCTTACATTTACAGGAGTATTATACTTCTCCGCGGCGCACATGACCAAGCGCCTCCACGAGAGCTTCCTTAGCCCTATGAAGGGCGGGGACAATTTCGAGGAAGGCATCAATGGCGGTGCGGTCGAGGGCAACAGCCTTTTCTTCAGCCCATTCAGCCATAGAGAAGTCGAATAGCGCCCACTCCTCGGCAAGTTCTGGATCCCGGCTGTCCATGAAATCCCTCAGGAATAAGGTGGAGCTTGGTGCAGGAAAATGGAGGACTAAGCATGAGAGAATAAATTTTAAAAGCACTGGTTCGCCTTTTATAGCTGATACGGTAAGGTTGAAGTAAATGCGAAGATGTAATGACATCAAAAGCCGAGGAGACTTGGAGTTAAGATAGTTTCAGAAGCCAAAGAGATTTTCGAAAAATGAATTGGCACAAGAAGTCAAAACAACTTCGAAGACTGTCCGGTATTGATCCTTGAAGAGGAAGGATATTAGGGTTTCGCCTCGAGCGGGAAGAAATATCTAATCTTCATATGAGATATGGGTCAGATCCACGAAGCTACCCATAACAAACCTGTCAGGCGGAAGATTATAATCAGTTGGAACAAAAAACCGGGGGTTATATTCGAGTCCTTCATAATCCCCTTGCTACAAGGAGAAGCATTCAAATCAAAGAAGAAACCAGTCAGAGGTTTATGCTGCAAGCTGAGAACGTTGATCCAAAGTTGAGACCTAGATAAAGATATAGCAATCGGGTCATGAATCACTCGGGGGCTACTGTGGACCCAGGTGTCTTCATAATCGGCCCAGAAGTGCCTGAGGGAGAGACAGGGCCGAGTGGAAGGCCCAGAGGATAAGCTCCGTGCCAAGCTTTGCTGCCGTGCGCAAGGGGATATATCCTAGAGACAGTTGAACAAATATTTAGATATAAGAGATATGATTGTAATCCGAGTTGTTAGCAGGATAAGATAAAGATGTAAACTCTATGATGTAACCGATTAGAATCCAATAACCGATTGGAATCCCTTAACCGATTGGGAATCTGTAAACCGCCCCACCCCTATTATATAAGGGAGAGGGCGGGCAACAACAGGGGACGAGCAATCTTAGATCCAAGAGATCCAAATAATCTCAGCACATAGGACTAGGGTATTACCTCCTCCGTCGAGGGCCTAAACCTGTCTAAACCTTTGTCTTGTGTGACCTTCAAGTTTTAGATCTAGTGCCTGCCAAATAAATTCATTGCCGACCACAAAAGTCGACATCTGGAGACTCTCTCCGCTGTTTGATTGCTTCAGAGTCCCGTGATCTCTCCTTCTGGTATAGGAGACTTGGTCACATTAGATTTGATCATTTGACCCGAGTTAGCAGCCACGACCTCATTTGTGGTTTGCTTAAACTCAAGATGGTCAAAGACTTAATTTGCTCTACTTGTTGACATGGCAAGATGGTTGCTGCTTCTCATCCCCAATCACTATTTTGATGACTGATGCACCAGGACAGCTTTTACATATGGACACTGTTGGTCCATCTAGAGTGTAGTCAGTGGGTGGGAAGTGGTATATTCTTGTCATTGTTACTAATTTTTCGAGGTACTCTTGAGTGTTTTTCATGGCATCGAAGGACGAGTCTTTTACCCATTTCAGGGGTTTGGTTCATAGATTTTCTTTTGAGCTCCCTGGTGCCTTACGAGTTATACGCAGTGACAATAGCACGGAGTTCAAGAACACCTATTTTAAGGGTTTCTGTGTGGAGTCTGGTTTAGAGCATCAGTTCTCCTCTCCCTACGTCCCTCAGCAAAATGGTGTGGTGGAAAGGAAGAACATGACCCTGGTAGAGATGGCCAGGACGATGCTAGATGAGTACAACACTCCTAGGAAGTTTTGGGCTGAGGTTATAGCTACTGCTTGCCATGTTTCTAATCGCGTATTCTTGAGAGCACATTTGCACCGCACTTCTTACGAGTTGAGGTATGGGCAAAAGTACAGTGTTTCTCATTTTCGTGTGTTTGGTTGCAAGTGTTTCATTTTGAAATCTGGTAACATGGATAAGTTTGAGTCTCGTTCTTCTAATGGTATCTTTCTAGGTTATTCGACTTCTTCTCGTAGCTATAGGATCTGGAGTTGCGATGCGCATAGGATCATAGAAACCTGCGAGGTGATCTTTGATGAGGCTAGTCCAGGAGCTAGACCTGATATTTTAGGCTCTTCTTCCACCTCTGAGACCATCTTTATAGAGGATGAGGATGATGGAGATGATGGTGTTCCACCTGATCCAGTCCCCTCTACACCTGAGGTGCCTCCTGTTTCCATTTATGCACCTTAGTGAGACCAGCCCTTGCCTTCTGACTCTCATGCAACTAGTGGCTTTACTCCTACCTCTTATGTGCATGAGGTAGATGCCACTTCTGCTTATGGACCTCCCCGTCATATTCAGCGTTCTCATCCACCTGATCAGATCATTGGCGATCTGTTTGAGCGGGTCACTTGCTCAAAATCGAGTTTGTCCAGTTTCTGCCTTCACTCTGCCTTTGTTGCCTCTTTTGAGCTGAAGGATGTGACTCATGCATTATCCGACAAGTCTTGGATTAATGCTATGCATGAGGAACTTGAAAACTTTGAGAGGAGCAAAGTCTAGCAGTTTGTAGAGCCCCCATCTGGTCATAATGTCATTGGGACCAAGTGGGTGTTCAAAAACAAGCAGAGTGAGGATGGGGTTGTCATTCGAAATAAGGCTGGGCTAGTTGCACAAGGCTTTTCTCAGGTTGAGTGTCTTGATTTTGAGGAGACCTTTACCCCTGTAGCTAGACTAGAGGCTATTAGGATCCTGCTTGCATTTTCTGCATCCTAGGGCTTTAAGCTCTATCAAATGGATGTCAAGAGTGCATTCCTCAATGGCTATATTGGGGAAGAGGTTTATGTCAAACAACCTTTAGGGTTCGAGAACCCCAAGTTTTCGAGTCATGTGTACAAGCTTTTCAAAGCTTTGTATAGACTCAAGCAGGCCCCCAGAGCATGGTGTGAGAGGCTCAAGTCTTATCTTCTCAGCTATGGCTTCAACATGGACATAGTAGACAAGACTCTGTTTATCAGACACCATGAGTCCCATTTCTTCTCATCCAGATTTATGTAGACGATATCATTTTCGGTGGCTCATCTCATTCTCTTGTGTCTCTGTTTTCTGACGTGATGAGCACAGACATACATTTCACTATGTGTCTGTACGCTCGATTTTAGGCTTCTCCTTGCGCTTCTCACCACCAAGTGGTGAAGCGCATCTTCAGGTACCTTTGTGCTACCATTGATTATGGTATTTAGTACTCTGCTTCTTCTTATCTGTCTCTTCGAGCCTTTTCTGATGCTGATTTTACTGGCTGTAGGATAGATAGGAAGAGCACTTCTGGTACTTGCCAATTCATTGGTACTTCTCTTGTTTCTTGGTCGTCTAGGAAGCAATCTGGGGTTGCACAGTCCACTACAGAGACCGAGTATGTTGCTGCAGCAAGTTGCTGTAGTCAGGTGCTTTGGATGCGCTCGACTGCAAACTTTGGGTTAGCGATAGTGGGTGTTCCACTTTTCTGTGACAACACTTCTGCTATTTGCATTGCTAAGAACCCAGTACAGCATTCCCGGACCAAGCATATTGATGTTAGATATACTTCCTTAGAGACCATGTGGAGAAGGGGATATCGCGCTTCAGTTTGTAGAGAGTGTTTCAGTTCGTAGAGAGTGACCACTAGATAGCCGATATCTTTACCAAGCCTTTGGATAGCTCCAGATTTGTTGCCTTGAGGAGTGATCTTGGAGTCGTGAGCCCTTACGGCCTTTTGTGAGGGGGGGCTGGTTTGTATATTATGTATTATATATTTCCTTCCAGTTTTTTCTTTCTTTTTCTCTTTCTAGGTGATTATGGGCTTATTTTCCTGAATTGAGTTCACTTCGCTTAAACTTTCTGGCATGCTTTGCATGCACCTCTCATCTTGTGCTTTAGGTTGCTATCATGCGTGATTAGCTGTTCTCTCTTCTCTATAGATTGAGTTCCCTCACAGTCTTATAAGTCTAGCAGGTGTTGGGCCCCTTAGGTAGACAAGGCATGTGTGAACTCCCTAGTTTGGGATCTGGAGTCAGCTTTCCTATGTCAGTCATTGAGAAAGATGAGAGCGACTCTGAGCCGTAGTGAGTCTCTTCTATCTTTTCTATGCTCTGCAGCCATCCAGTTTGCAGTTTTCTAGACTTCTTCTCCTCATTCTGTATTTCTGGTTTCCATTGAGTTTATTTGGGTTTCCCTTATACCTAATTTTGCTAATAACTCATTTTAACTAGATTTGTGCTTAAATTGATTCACTTATTGAGGGGGAGTGCGGGAATCTGTTCATGCATTGCATATAGACTGTATTTTCTGTTTTATGAACTTTGTCTATTATGCAAATGATTTAATCTTCATGCAATACACCATGCTACATATTTTGAAGAAAACCACTAGCTTAGATATGTTCAAGTTCATTTATCATGCTAAGCTTGTTAAAATTTGAAAATTGAAAGCTTTGAATGAAAACTTGATGAAACATGATGATTTTACTTGCTAAGTTTCTTTTCTAGATGTATTTACCATGATTCATGAAATTTTTTATGTCTCTAGAGTCTCTATAGCAACTTGGGTGAAACTTGTTTGATTCATACTAGAGTCCTTCATTTGCTCATGAATCAATGTACTAAAAATGAGAATTAAGCAAAAATGACTTTCTTTATGCATATTAGACTTAACCCTTACACTCACAAGACAGCTTCGCATTGCACATGGGATGACCTTGGAATGCATCGTGTATGACCAAGACCATCCTCTTAAGAGCTTCTTGAGATGGTCGAATGTGGCTTGAGTCAATTGCTTTAAAAACAATGCAAATAACAAACACATAAGTGGGTAAAGAATGCAAATAATGTCAAACATTGTCACCCTGCTATGTCTTTCAAAGTCTTAAAGAAAAATTTGTATTAATTGAAAAATAAGCTCGAAGGACCTTGTATGCACTTTAAGATTCCCAAAGTGTTGAGTAGGTTGAACTCTAGGTTTTCTATTTGATCTTATGAGTGGCTTTGCTTTTAGTTTTGAAACTTTTGCTAAGTTTTGCACGTGTCAAATCTTGCTAAAAATGAAATATTGTAAACTAAGCTTGCTAACAAAATGTGTTTGCTCTTGGACATGTCTTAATTTAGTCATAATCTGAAATTGACAAGCTTGGTGTCATATCTTGTCATTATGATCAATTGGATAAACTTCAAAGCTCTTTTAGGATGCATTTCATACATACATATAAAAAGGGGGAAAAATGCCATCTTGATGCCTATATTGTCAAAAGGGGAGAAAACATAGAAAATGCATCATTAAAAAGATAAAAATGTGAAAGCTTATCTGGTCTTATGATCTTTGTAAAACTTTGCTATTTCTTATGGATCATAATCACATAACCATATTTGGCAACTTATGATTGGATTTTAGAGCATTTGTGGTAAACTTGCTATTTCCTTGGTTTTGCTCTAAATCTCTTTCTGTCAACTTGGTCATGATCTTATATCTTTCTCTCTGGACCAAGTTTGGTTTTTGTATTCAATTTGCTTTCTTTTTCTGCTTCAAACTCAAATTTATGCCTTTTCGGGTGTTTGCTAATATACTCATCAAGGGGGAGGTTGAAAGACCATGTGGAGGTCTATCCTTGATGGTGATGAGTAATTGACTGTGTTTTAGCATGAAATGCTTGAGTTTGAGTTTGATTTGAATTGGATATTCAAATTTGAAGCAATTTGAGTTAAGTCTGCAGGAGCGGCACTACCGGCCTCTGGGAGCGGTAATTCCGGCAAAAGTGGCACTACCGGCCCAAAGGTGCGGTAGTTATTTACCAGTGAAGCATTTTCGAGGGTTTAGAGTACGAGCGGCACTATCGGCTGCAGGGAGCGGTAGTGCCGGTCTTCAAGCGAATTTTTGGGATTTAAATTTAAAAAATTATGGGCAATGCTATGTGATATGTTTCCTTGTTTTTGATGGTTGTAGAACGTCGGGTTTTGATCATAGTGAGGCTGAGGATGACCGAGACTAGGCAAGGTGCGCCTAAGGTCCAGACGGTAGGGGATAGTCGGAAGATGATCGGAGACGGAGTCGTGGCAAGCCGTGAAGACAAGGGACAGAAGAGATGCTAGCTAAACGTTGCATGGATCAATTAGGGCCATTGGATCTTGGTCTAGTTGATAGATTAGCGGGTCTAGCTAGTACACTTTGAAAAGCGAGCAAGAAAACCATTTGCTTGTTGGGTTTTTTATTAGCCCTTGCATGGCTATATGAGTGGGTCAACCCTACCCCTTGATGGTGTGCCAAAGGGTTTAGGACTCATCCAAGGGTGGAGGATGACCCAAGAGTAGTATAAATAGAGGTTTTTGTGCTCTTTTGAGCTTTGCCCACTTGTTTGTGAGGCTTTGTAAACCTCCCTTATAGAAATGAAAATCTAAGTTTCTCTCAATTCTGAATTTACTCATCGCATTTACATTATTTCCTTAAATTCCGTAATTTACATTCATGCAATTTACTTTCATGCAAGTTGGATTTGCCTCCCCTCCTTCTAAATGCTTTTGGATCTTTTGCTGAGAATGTATGATTGATGGATGAGTCTTCTTCAGGCTACATCACAATCATCTAGGCAAATCTTGTGTTCTTTCTTGTAGGAAACCAAATTTTGTTCTTGAGATGATCAATCTTGAAGATTGGATTTTTGGGAGTTCTTGTCTTGTGTTCTATCCTGCTATGACATGTGGGAAGGCATCTAGAATCATCTTGATCATCAAGAACCCACGAGCTAGCTGAGAGCCAAATTTTTTATTTTGAATCCGTTCTTGAACACTCTTTCGTAAATTTGAAAAAGGTCAGAACTTTGTGAAAAATCGAAATGGCGATCAGAGGGGGGTGAATGATCCCAAATAAAATTTCCCTCACACAAAGTACTCCAAACACTCTTGCAATAAAAATCTAAAGCACCCAAATATTTTCGTTCAAACTGGTGCTTCTCATATTCGCACACCCTCCAAAACCCAGAACAATTAGACAACTATGTGTACCCCTAGCTTGCATGGATAAGAACCATGAATCATATGAGGGGTTTTTTTTAATCACAATCCTGGTTGTCAAGTGTCCAAACAAAACAGGAATCAATTCAAAAGACTTCTTTTCTAAAAGAGATAAAGCTAAAATACCAAAGTCTCTTTTCAGAAAAGTTAAATCAGATTTTCAGAAATTGTCCTCAGTTGGAACAGGTGGTTGGTGAGTTTCTGTTGCTCTAAAATTTTTGGGAATTTATTTCCCTGTGAGCAGTATAGACTTGAAACACTCCACCAAAAATAACCTCAGAAATCTTTGTAGAATAAGAATGAAAATCAAGCAATACAGAAGGTTAGAACTTCGACCAGAAAGTTTGAGGCTCGGTTTTCACTTCATAGCTCTCAAACGGTGCAACCAGTGGACTCAAGAAATTTTATACAGATGTATATGTGAGTTCTGCACTTGCTTCAAAAAGAATCACTTAAAAATGATTTTTATATATTTTTATAAAAATCAAATACTGACTGCTGTGTGAAGAACAAGTTCTGGACAGATTTGCAAATTGATAAAAAACTTGATCTCTAGTCTATCCAAGGGTGTAAGAAAGATGTAAAACCAAATGAACACCCTTAAGACATCCTAGAAGAACATCATTTAGAAGGAGGGGAGGCAAATCCAAATTGCATAAATGTAAATTGCAAGAATGTAAGTGTTGAATTTAATTGCGGAATGTAAATGCATAATGTAAATTGCGTAATTTAAATGCGTAATGTAAATACACAAAAAAAAGAAATGATTTGAGGAAACATTTCATTTCTGTAAGGAGAGGTTACAAAGCCTCACATTCATGTGGGCAAAGCTCAAAGGAGCATCAAAAACCTCAAAACCTTCAAGGGAAGGAGGCTACCCCTCCACCCCTATTTATACTACTCTTGGGCCACCTACCACCCTTGGATGAGTCCCTCAACCTTAGAGCACTCATCTAAGGGCTAGGATTAACCCACACACACAGCCATGCAAGGGCTAACCCAAAACCCACACGCATACCGGGTTTTCTTGCACGGTTTTCAAAGCATACTACCTAGACCCGCTAACCTATCAACTAGACCTCAATCCGACGGCCCTCATTGATCCACGCGGCATCTAGCTAGCTTCAACTCCTTTCCTTGTCTTCTTGACTTTCCCGGACTCCGTCTCCGATCATCTTCCGGTGATCTCCCAACCGTCTGGACCTCCAACGCTCCTCACCTAGTCCCGGTCATCCTTCGCCTCACCATGACCTAGCACCGTCGTCCTGCAACCATCGAAGACAAGGAAAAAACCTTTCACATAGCAATGCCCACAATGATATGCAATATAAACCCATCCAACTCATCACTACCGCGCCCATACGGCCGGTACTGCCACTCCTGGCAGAGACAACTCAAATTGCTTCATTTTGAAAATCAATCCAAACCAAACTCAAACTTGAGCACACCTTGCTCAAATAAAGTCAAATACTCATCAGAAACATGGATGGACCTGCACATGGTCCTTCAATCTCCCCCTTGATGAGTATATTGACAAACCACACAAAAAGGCATAAATTTGAGTTTGAAGAAAATGAAGAAGAAAGCAATTTTTAGTTGTAAAGTCAAACTTGGTCCAAAGATAGAAATTAGAACCATGACCAAGTTGATGAAGAGGAATTTAGATTTTAGAGTTAAATTTAAGAAAGAGCAAGTTTTCAACAAAAACTCTAAAATCCAACTAAACATATCAAATGTGATTATGAGATTATGATCCAACAGAAGTAGTAGCATAGTTTTACAAAGATCATAATAACCAAATAAGCATTCACATTTTTATCTTTTTAGTGATGCATTTTCTACGTTTTCTCCCCCTTTTGGAAATATAGGCATCAATTTTTTTTATGTATGCATGAAATGCAATTGAAAGAGATTTGAAGATTATCCAATTGATCAAAATGGAAGGATATTACACCAAGCTTGTCAATTTCAGAAGATGACTAAACTAAGACATGTCCATGTGCAAATACGAGCTTAGCTTTGAATATTTCATTTTTAGCAAGATTTGACAAGTGCAACACTTAGCTTTAGTTTCAAAAATAGAAGAATAGCCACTCTAAGGATCAAAAGGAAAACCTAGAGTTCAACCTACTCAACACTTTGGGGAATCTAGAAGAGCATACAAGGTCCTTCGGGCTCATTTATCACTTAATGCAAATTTTGATTTATCATCATACAAGACATAGCGGGGTGCAAATGTTTGACATTATTTGCATTCTTTACCCACATATGTCTTTGTTTTTAATTTATTTGCATTTTCTTTTGACAACCAATTGACTCAAGCCATATGCGACCATCTCAAGATGAACTCTTAAGAGGATGGTCTAGGTCAAACACGATGTATTCCAAGTTCATCCCAAGTGCAATGGGAAGCGGTCTTGTGAATACAAGGTGTTGAGTCGTATGTGCACAAGAAGAGTCAATTTTGTTTAATTTTCATTTTTAGCACAATGATTTATGAGCAATTGAAGGACTCTAGCATGGATCAAACTAGTTTCACCCAAATTGCTATAGGGACTCTAGAGAACTCCAAAATTTCTCAAATTATGGCACAAACCTCTAGAGAAGAAACCTAGCAAGTAAAAGCAACAAGTTTCATCAAGTATTTCATTTAAGGCTTATTTCATTTTTAAGCTTAGCAAGTTAAATCAACTTGGACATATCTAAGCTAGTGATTTCCTCCATATGATGTAGCATGGTGTATAGCATGAAGAAGAAATCAATTGCACAATAGACAAAGCTCATTAAACAGGAAATGCAGTCTATATGCAATGCACGAATAGATTCCCAAACTCCCCCTCAACAAATAAATCAATTTTAAGCTCAAATCTTGTTAAAGTTGAGTTATTATCAAGGTTAGGCATAAAAAAACACGAATGAACTCAATAATAACCAGAAAAACAGAATGAGGAGAAGAAGTCGAGAAACTGCAAAACTGGATGGCTATTGAGCATAGATAAGATAGAAGAGACTCACTACGGCTCAGACTCGCTCTTATCTTCCCCAGAGACGACATAGGAAGTCGACTCTAGATCCCAACTAAGGAGTGCACATGCACTGTCTACCTGGAGGCCCAATACCGCTAGACTTATAAGGCGTGAGGGAACTCAACCTAGAGAGAAGAGAGAACAGCTAATCACGCATGATAGCAACCTAAAGCACAAGATAAGAGGTCCATGCAAGGCATGCCAGAAGTCGAAGTGAGTGAACTCAACTCAAGAAAACAAGCCCAAAGTCACCCAGAAGAAGCACAAAGAAAAGAAAAGCTTGAAGAAAACATATAATACATAATATACAGATCAGCTCTCCCTCAAGAAATGCCATATGAGCTCATAAACCCAAGCTCAAATCCCCCTGAACACACTCTACTCCCCTTGAGGCACACTCTAAAACTCTCACCTCACAAGAGATAGGTAGAAAGCTAGAGGAGAAGAGATAAGATCTAAAACCACATGGTCTCTAAGGAGCAAGATGGCTCAAGGTAAGAAGCAACCTAACTATGCTAGAAGTCCAACCAAAAGACTCTAGACAAACAGGACACAAGCTCTACCTACAAAAGAACCACAACCTCCTAAGAGACCCATCACTATCATCAACATTTTCAGAGGTACTTCCCTACTGCAGTGTAGTGCAAGTAGTGGCAAATGACCTGAAGTGGATCCAAAAAGAAGAGGAAGAAGACTTAGAGATTTTCCTAGGATGATGATCTCCCCACTAGAAAGCCTACACACATGCATCCAACAAATCTATGCTTTCGAAACTGGGGTTAGGCAGATCCAGTTCCTAGGCACGAATGGACAAGATACAGGAAAAGTGTGGCAAATGATCATCTAGAGCATGAACATGATGCAGAAGGTAATGTAAGATCATGATCACAACCAAGCTAAAGATAGCATCAAGATCCATATATCCATAGACAACAGTGAAAACATATCCACATGATAAACAACAGCAAAGTGCATCATAGCATCATCATGTCAAGTGAAGAAGCTAAGCAAGATGCATCACAAAGAACAAAATGCTAGCAGGATCATGTGCAAGCCTAGAAATACATGGATCAAGATACTACCCTAAACATGGCAATGAGCATGTAAATGAAGAAATGCCACAATGAAGCACAACAACATGCTACTAGATATACCATGAGCAAGATGAATGAAGACAACCAAAGAGGATCATGCATAAAACAAACCAATTAGCAACATCAAGATCCATTTATCCATAGTCTCAATAACAATATTTATATGCTGCTAAAAGGCCCGCCAAAAGAAGACCAAACAAAAGGTCATGAGGACACAGACAAAGATGAAAGTAAATGGTGACAATGGACACAAAGATGAGAAGCTACTTATGGCAACACTCTATGCATGATGATGAATACATGCCATGAATGAAGAGCACAAGCTCATGCAAAAATAGGTATGAAGCATATAAGCATGAAGGACAATAAAAGGTGATCATGAACAATATAAGTCATACAGCGGCAGCTAGATCATATGACCCTAATCTCATGAAAGGCATTCACATGTAGCACAAAGTCTGACAAACAAAGTCTAAACAAAGCTAATCATGGATGTAATAGAAAATCAGGCTCATATAACCTAGATACTACTCATGACAAAATAAAGTAAATGATATATAGCACGTGCCCATAGTTAACACAAATGCTCATACCAAATGAACAATATCATGGACAGGATAAAAACAAGAAAATCACATGCTGGGAAAGAGCTCATGAATTTAGGATGTAATACATGAAGCACAAAGATGGTTGGGGAAAACATGCTATGGCACAAAACAAGACAGACAAAAACTAACAAGACCTAGCAAAGTACATATAATACACATGGGAGCAAGAGCAATCACAACATGTCATGGAAATGATGATCACAAGTATAACCGACATGAGGGTATGAGATAGCTCACCATGGAAGTGGAAGTCCCCATTGCTGTTATCATGAAGCTCAACACTTGTGGAGCGAAACACGAGGCAAACAAAGTTGAAAGTACATGCAGGTTAGCATGATGCTCATGATGGTCATGCAGGAAGATCCAATCCTCTAGAGACAAGCCGCAAAGGCTAACTCGGAATTCACATCGAGTGCCAACATTGAAAAGCAACAAACCGATCCTAGATGAGATTAGTAAAGATCAACATGACCAACATACTTACCTTCAACTCTTGCCGTGAGTGGGTACCTCGAGAAAAAACGAGGTCCACTACTTATGTACGGCGAAGATGATGCCTCAGGACAACTCATGGACTAAGAATCGAACTAAGAAAGGACAAGTCCACAAGATGACCCAAAACCACTCCACTAGGCAGTGATCACATCCTCAAGCTAGCCTCAAGCGACTCATGCCATGAGAAAGGCAAAAGGCACTTAAAAGCATCATCGCATAGACATGACACAAGGAATTGACACAAGAGGGAAAGATGACTCAGTACTGGGATAGAGTGAAGACTTGGGGACCCAATACTGAACCACTCGACGCCTCAGAGTACCAGCCACTGAAGAAGACTGGACTCGAGTGTCTCTCTGACGTTTAACCCTAACAAGATCAAGAGTAACTCTAGTAGATGATCTAGGAGCTCAAATCGGGTTGGCTCGCCGTGGTGCAAAAGCCGAACCACCCTAGTGAAGTTGCCTAAAACTCCTACCAGAAAACGCCTCACACCGCTGATATCTACCTCGATGGGAAAAACGAGGAATATCAAAAGTACGGCGGAAAGACTGACTACGAACAGCTCCATGACTAAAACTCGAAGAACCATCATGAAAACCGAGTCCTGGACGCTGCCCAAAAACAGGCGACTCTCTAACCTGTCTAGAAGCAGTGTGTACCTTAGGAGCACTCAAAGTCCGGGATGACCCCAATACCCTAAGAGCGACAACACGCCACGCCGAGTGATCTTGGCGCGCCTGAAGCAGACATCTACTAGGTGACCATCCTTCTTACAGAAGGTGCATGTGTACTTCGCCTTGATAGAGACAGAAGCAACAGGAGTAACACCCTTTTGGTCAGAAGTCCTATGGACAACCCCAGCAGACCTAAACACGGTGGTGCTCACTCTGGGAGCTATCACAATCTCACCACTCTTGGAGCCGCGCACAATGGTGGGAGGATGCGCCCGAGCATGCTCCAAGGGATCAAATCCTAGACCTTGATTGAATCTACTAATCTTAGATTGGTCTAGAATAAGATTGAGCTTCTTCTTGCCTCCAACAAACTTCTCGAGAGTGCTCATAAGATACTGGCAATCTCGAAAGAAAGAAGCACAAGAAGAACAGGGGGAAGGAGAGGAAGAAGAACCAGAAAGATGAGCTCTCTTAGCACGTGCATTTTTCTCCCTCAGCACGGCTGCCTCAATCTTGAGGGCCTCACAAGAAACGCAAGATGCATTTCAAATTCTTTGGGCTTGGTCTTCTAATTTCTTCCTAAGCTCGACATGGATTTTATCCAAGTCCCCCTCAATCACAGAACATCCACTACTACAGAAAAGCTTATCACTGCACGGTTTGAATCGTCATCACGCACAGTTTCAACCGCTCAGAACCATGTGTCGTTGATAAACACGCCATATCACGCATGCTTTAGAAATCGCCTGTGATATTTCACATTACGCTGACGGTTTCTAAAAAAATCGCTCGTGATATTATCATATCATAGACGGTTTTGTTTGAAACCGCTGCATTAAAACATTACATCATAGACGGTTTTAGTTAAAACCGTCATTAAATTTATATCACGCATCGTTTTAATTAAAACCATCTCGTGATAAGGCTTCAAACAGACAACCATTTTTCTATTTATTGGCTTGCCTCAGAAATGCTAGCCACGCCCTTTGGAAAAAGCGGACTACGAATAACTAAACTCATGTAACAAAACATTACAACCATTTCACTTACGTGCATTATTATGTCCAATTCATCAATCAACTGATTAGATTCCATCACAGCGCGAAGCATATTACATATAGATTAATATTGCACGGCACATCTCTTTCATAAATGAACTCAGATATATTAATCAAATGTAAATCAATAGCATTAACCAATTAATAGAATACACAACTACAATTTACAAATCCACAACACAAGTTTGATAATTAACCCAAATGGTAATTCAGAAAAAATACAACTCCTCAAGTTATACGGCAGCGTGGAACTCGCCCTCTTTGTTTTTAACTTGACTGAGCAAGAAGGCACAAAGCTGTCCTCGAATTCGCTCCAGATCAGCCTCTTCCAATGCAGTTGTTACCCGATTGGCCGTTTTCTTAGTGACAAGGAGTTCCATGTTGTGGCAAACGTAAAATCCACAACGGTTATTCCCCTGTCCCTACTGGTGGCACTGCAAATATAGATTTGGTTAGTTTCAAACTCATTATTACATAGTTTACTTAGGATTATTGTGTACAGCGGATACCGAAAACTTAAAATCGTGATTCAGCTTCGCCCTGTCCTTGCCAGAAGGCCCTCCGTAAGCTTTGTACACTTTGAACGCGCTACATGATTGCAAGAGGTTAGCCTCGGCTATTCTAGGAGAAACATACATGTTTGAACAACCTACATGAGCATGTTATCTTTGGAGGAAACGTGATTAATTACCTGGTGATTAATTTTGCGATAGGTTGTAAGTCGTGGCTACCACTCTGTAAGGAATCAAGGTAAATGACCCGATTCGTCGATGGTTGAATTACAATGAGTACCCAGTGAAACCTACATGTATGTCGGCATGGTCAATTAATGTAACGAGTTGTGAGCATAGTGCAAATCAAAATAGCACTTACCCTGGGTTGTGGGGGTATAAGTATGAACTCTTTATCTTTTTGAGCCGCCAAGGCCTCTCCGACGATTTATCGACAAACCTAATCTCTCGTCCATTGTTTGCTTGGAGACTATGTGTGGGTCCAGAAACCCACCGGTTGTTTGTTCCGTCTCGCTTCCGGATCATGTAACTAAATATACGAAAGCATTGAGTCATATATATATGACTTTTATCGATATTACACGAATGTACACCGTGAATGCACACACTTACAATGTCCAAAGATCTCAAGAGCGCGCCGAGGGCGCCGAGGTTGAATACGCCAAAAGGTCCTTGAAGTCGGTTGTGAAGAATCCCCGATGACTCGTTGAATAGATGCTCAGCTTGAAACCGATCGAGATACTCGTTATGCGGTCTTGCATCGCTTTTAGCATGTTCCATGCACTAATTTCGCAATCTAACGCAAGCCATAGATGTTAGTGTTATGCCCTTGAGGCAATCATTTAGATGATTGTAACATGACTATGTTTATGAATAATAATATGATTATTGGTCCAATGAATGTATATCATTGTATTGATCAACAAGTATGTGACTTGATTATGAAGCTCTTTACTTAATGATGTAATTCGATAAATATCTCGATCGGATATCATCGATAGGACTACGATGAATAGATCAAAGACATGTAGTGATCGATGATCATGCTTCATAGATCATGGATATGGAGATATCATCTCTACATTGTGGACCATGTTGAAGAACATGGGTTAGATAGACCCGCTATGGGACATCGCGAGAATGTTTCATTCTTATATGTCATCGTGTATCTCATACCTAGAAGATGTATGATCCTTAGACACGAGATTGTCATATTCCTACATGTGTAATAGTTTTCCTTGGGGCTATCAAACACTACTTCCTAACCGGATAGTTATAAAGGTAGCTTTCATGTTTACTATGAAACGTGCAGAGGGAAGTGAGCAAATAAGATGGAATTTGCCACCCAATGAAACGGAGATATATGACAAGGCCACTCGTGTGATATGATTAAGAAAGTGCATGGCCATGCCGTGATTGAGGAGTCAATCACAACTTATTAATATATCACGGATACGAGAGATGGATTGAATCATCAAAGGATGACATGCTTCGCCTTGAGATCAATCTTCATATACTTGGCAAAGGGATTATTACATGAGTTCTTTTGATAGGTTCTGTTCGATTTGATCACAGTATGTTTGGGAGTTGGCATACTTTGCAAGAAGCCGCTACCAACTATTGGATTGAAAAGGAGTTTTCCGAATCCATGTCCAAACGTATGTGAACCTGCAGGGTCACACACTTAATGGGCTGGGACGCATTAATTTGGATTGGATCTGTAATTAATGAACCTCGTGGGCTTAGCATGCTGGTGGGCCCTGGTTTAGGGTTTCATCTCGTGGCTATAAAAGGAGGGGAGGAGGGAGGGCGCAGAGTGTGCTTTCCACGGTTTAGGTTTGATTCACTTGAAACCCTAGCCTCCTCCTCTCGCTGCCCATGCCGAGCGACTAGGTGCTTGCACACCGACGCACGGCGTTCCATCTCTGGACGTGTGGACTACTACGGTGACGCTGCTGCGACTGCGGCGTGGGAGGACGATCCACGGCGAGGCGAGGACAATCCACTACATCGACGCAACGACTGCGGCGAGGACGAACCACTACATCGACGCGCGAAGGATTCCGCAACTGCGCGTCTAGTGGTAATCTTATCTATGATCCCCTTCTTGCGAGTAGCTTTCTGGTTGCGCGGTAGTTTTTTTTTTGTGCTAGCGTAGCATACCGCGTTTCCCTTCAATAGAAAGGTTCTTCATGCGCTCTCTGGTTACAAAAGGCTCTAATAGCTGGTATACTCGGGCCAGCAGGGCAATTAGATAGTCCAATTTCTTCGTGATCTTCTTCGATTTGCCCTTGACTTTTTTTCTGCCATAAGTAGTCTGCACGGGAGACGAGTGGGCACCATCTCGCACAATGTCTTTTAATGCCGGGGGCACGGGAGCCGATTTGGTGCCCTCCTGAGGTGCAACACATGACTCAGACAGTTGGGGAAGCTCTGGTGATGGAGGACGGGCGTCTAGGGAGATGTCGCTGCTGGGCCACTGGATAAAAGTATGAATGGCATCCCCCAGTGTCACAATCTCATCGTTTGGGGGCATCGGTAGTGGGACATCTTGAAATTATCGTTTACACCGCCCACACTAACCTTCGTGAATCCTCGTTGCACAAAGTGGTGCCGCACCAACGCCCTTCAATAAACGGACACGCCGACCTCGAAGGCAAATGGAATAAGAATGGCCCCACGCATAAGTCTCACTTGAGAGTGCACGCGTGGCCACCTACATAATAAAGACAGACTTAGCTATCTGCGTCCAATGACTATTTGTATGGAGCATTCAAGACATATATATAAGTACCTTGATTTCACAGACAGAGATTTCCAATGTTCATTGTGGGATTGGCGGACTCACAAATGCTCTTTTTGGTAGTGGGGCTGATTTATGCACATAATGCGGGACTTGCGCAGGTGATTATTGAGCCTTTCCTCGAGGCTTTTTATCTTATTTTGAATTCTTCTTTAGTCTTTCCTCAATCCTTTGTACGATCTGCCTCTCGCTCGCTTTTGTTCTCTTCCTACTCGGTATTTGTCCGAGTCGCCTGAAATCCGGACTTCAGGAACAAAACCCCAACGCCGCGTGCGACTGTGGTGTTCCTTGTTTCCCAAGGCTGTGGAGAGTACATCTTTCTCCCTGTCTGGCAAAAAAGTGCCCTCGGAAGATTGTGTACTCAACACTACCTGCAAGATCCCAAAAAGTTAATTCACTTACGAAATTATGGACAAATTACGTACAAAATTGGATGTCCAATATCTTACAATCGTTGGCAAACTTCCTCGTCCATGGGTTTGTAAAGGAGACGGTGTTTAAGACGTGGCACTTGACCTTGCTCTAAGCCGCCTCGCGCGCGCCGGTCAACGATACTTGCAAATGGCGACAGCCTCCTCGCCCTCCCTCTCCCATTGGTCCTCTTCCCACGCACTCAGCCGTGCCAAGTGCGTGGGGGTGGGTGCTCCTTACCGCAGGGCTTGTGGGCTTCACTTTGACGCACGAATTCATCCGCCGCTTCGCTCAACAAAATTTTGCCATACGCCCTCGCAGAATAAACCCGCACTTAGAGAAGGGAGTCCTATCCTTATTGACATATTCCTTGACAAGCGTGTTTTGAAATTCTTCCACGCCTTTCCCGCCACTAGCAAAGGCATACCGTCGCACTAAGATCACAAAGTCTTCTAGGATATCGAACGAGGACATAATTTCGCCACCAAGTCGTTATGGCTCTCATCAACAATGACTTCGGGATGGACAAATGATGGGGACTCGCTCTCGCGCGACTATCCCGCACAATGTCCTAAATGCATTCATCGCCTTTCTTGGTTTGGTGGGGGCCCCATCCGATCAACCGCCGTGATGGTATATCGTTCCGTGGGCCTTTTATTTGCTTCTTTTGGACCTCGAGGAGGTTTTTTTTGATGACTCATCACATCCTTCAGACGGCGAACGAGGGGACACCATCTTGCAATCTAATTTGGATGTCGTGGGCACAACAGAAAGACAAGTAAACAAAATGGAAGGCTACCAATTGATGGTCGCTTTTATTTAATGGGTACAAAGGTAGTTCAAAGAAGGTAAGAAGGTAAGTTGAGAGAAGCATGGTTGTTCGCTTTTTTGCCATTTTCCTTAATCCGCAATTTTTTTGCCTTATTCACCTTCACTAAAAGTGGATCTTCATGCATAATTATGTATACACCCATTAGAGCACTTGAAGCACATAAGTGCATTAAAAGGCTATGAAACAAGAGGTAAATGTAAAAGTTCTGTTTCATAACAGAACATAATTTCTTTTCTTCACAACCTCAAAAGATTTTCATGCACCTTCTTGATATTTGCTTCCTAAGCATCTCAAGATGCAATGTAATAAAATAAACATGTAATAGCCAACATCATTAGAGCACCATTTTCGTAAATCTCAAAATATCTCCATCGAAATTGACACAAATGAAACCAAAGATGCCATTCACTACATATCCAATTGGTCAACAACAGATTGAAAAAAGGCCAAGACAAATGCATACACAAATAGATTAATCACAGCAGGATAATAAATAAAATTTGGTGGCATTGCACATTCTGCTCATGACAAAGAAGGTAGCTTAGTATATCTCCTAGGTCCTAAACAATCTTGTCAAGTACACCTAGACAGCAGAATCAAATCATAAACCACCACGATTCAACAATTAAATTTCAGTTCATCCGCACTCAGGTTCGACGAGGGGAGGAGTCGGCGATGGGGAGGCGTGGCGCTGGGCGGCGCCGGCGATGGGGAGGCGTCGCGAGGGGCGGGTCGGAGATGGGGAGGCGCCGACGAGGGGAGGAGTCGGCGATGGGGAGGCGTCGGACGACGGGGCAAGGCCGGCGATGGGGAGGAGGCGGCGCGCGGGCGGAGACGAATACTAGGGTTTTGAGCGCGTGAGTGGAAGAGTGGAGAATGACAGATCCGCAGAGTGCGATTTTATAGGTCACCCATATCACGCAGCGGTTCTACATAAGAACCGCTCGATATAAAATATCATAGACGGTTCGTAAATAGAACCGCTGCGTGATATTAATTTATCACTGCATGACGGTTCTATATTATAACCGTCTGAAATAGTTTATATGGCAGACGGTTATGTAACAAAACCGTCTGTGATATTAATTTATCACAGACGGTCCTATATTAGAACCATCTGTGATGAAGATTTAAACAGACTCATTGCTATGGTAAATCCAAAAGTTTGGCCTTCTTGACATAATGTATACAAGATATGGAATTGTAGATGAAGCAATATCAAGAAGGAAAGAAAACTATATTACATAAATCAGATGCATATATACACAAAGTTGTTTTTAATTTCAAGCATCTCATTACAAACAACTATATTATCTTCTAGAGTACACTTAAAATCATAACTCCACTTGCTTATTCTTTTGTATAAAAATTAGCCCTTCATGATGATCGACGCGTGCGTAGCTAGCTTCTTCGGGTTGTTCTTCCTGGACTGTGATGCTCGTTCCGATAGGAGGCAACTCTTCGAATTGATTGTATTCTTCCTCATCTACTACATTCTCTACTCCGACAATCCTTCTTTTTCCCTGAAGAACTACATGTCTCTTCTTGTTGGACGGGTCGATTACATAGAATACTTGAACAGCTTGGTTAGCGAGTATGAATGGTTCATCTTGGTATCCGACGCGTGTGAGGTCAACAGTAGTGACACCGTACTTGTCAACCTTCACGTGCTGGAGGTGGACCCAACGACACCTAAATAAGGGGATCTTGAATAGTACATAGTCAAGCTCCCAAATATCCTCTATGAACCCATAGTAGGAGCTCCTCGTTGACCCAACGGTGTTGAACGCATCTATGCACACACCGCTATTCTGGTTTGTGCTCTTCATGTCCTGATCTCTCGTGTAAAATGTGTACCCATTTAAGTCGTAACCTTTCCATGTTACAACTGTAAATGTTGGCCCTTTTGCCAACCATGTGAGCGTATCACCAGAAGAGGTCCCAGTGATGGGTCGCTCCTTCAGCCATCTGTTAAACTGAAGGTTATGCTGTCTCATGATCTAAGGCTCTTGCCGCGTCGATTCTCTTGCCGCAGCCAGTGCTTATGCTCGTCGATGTACGGGGACACTACAGCCATGTGTTGCAAAACCGTGAAATGAGCTTGAGCATAGGAAGCCGGATCAGACGTGATTGCTTTCCTTCCGATGGTCCCGAAGCCCTGGAGTCTCCCCTCATGGCGAGATCGAGGCACACCTATTGGTTCGACCTGAGCCATGTAATCGACGCAGAACTTTACGACTTCTTTGGTTGCATAACCTTCGACAATGCTACCCTCCGGCCGAGATCGATTTCGTACGTAGGACTTGAGAATCCCCATATACCTCTCGAATGGGTACATGCTACGTACGAACACGGGCCCACATATCTTTATCTCTGTCACAAGGTGAACAACGAGATGGACCATGATAACGAAAAACGACGGAGGGAAATACATCTCAAGATTACATAGAGTCATCACCACCTCAGCCTGCAGTGCATCTAGTGCTTCGAGATCGATTACCTTCTGAGCAATTGTGTTAAAGAAATAACACAGCCTCGTGATTGTCTCCCGAACCTTGACTGGCAAAATACTTCTAATTGCCACAGGGAGCATTTGTGTCATCAACACATGACAATCATGAGACTTCATGCCAACTAATTTCAAATCTTGCATCGAAACAAGTCTCTTCATGTTAGAGGAGTAACCGGACAGAACTTTCACACCATGCAAGCACTGGCACAGTTTAGTTCTCTCGGCCTTAGACAAAGTGTAACAAGGTGTTCGCAATATGTTCGGCTCAGATTCGCTCTCTTTCGGTGCTAACTCAGTCTTATGCCCATATCGACCAAGTCAAGGCGCATTGATATCGCCCTTTGATTTGCCTTTAATATTCAATAAGAGACCAATCAAGCTATCACAGACATTCTTCTCCACGCATCACGCCGATGCAAAGGTCGAACTTCTAGGTGCTCCCAATAAGGTAGGTCCCAAAATATTGATCTCTTCTTCCACGTGCTCTTCTCACGGACCTCGATTTACGCCTTTCCAAACGCAACATCCAAGTTCTTAACCATATCATGGATATCTATCCCACTTAAAGGCTTTGGAGCTAAACCGTCTTCGTTCGTTCTATCAAATTGTTTTTTCATTTTGCGGTATGGGTGATTCCTCCGAAGGAACCTACGGTGATGCATGTAAACAGTTTTGCGTGAGTGATTCAGCCACACACTCTCGGTATTGTCTAAGCAGTGAGTGCAAGTTTTGGTCCCTTTTGTACTCTGGCCTGATAGGTTACCAAGGGTAGGGTAATCATTTATGGTGCAGAACAAAAGGCAGTGCAAAGTGAAGTTCTCTCGTTTGTACGCATCCCATACCTGTACCCCGGGAACCCATAGTGTTTTCAGATCTTCCACCAATGGTGCTAGGTACACATCAATATCGCTCCTGTGTGTTTCGGTCCTTGGATAAGTACAGACAACAAAATGTACTTCCGCTTCATACACAACCAAGGAGGAAGGTTGTAGATACAGAGATTCACGGGCCAAGTACTATGCCGGCTGCTCATGTTACCGAAAGGATTCATTCCATCCAGACTCAATCCAAACCTTATATTCCTGATCCTCACGAATTCTTGAAACCTCCTATCGATGTTTCTCCATTGGATGGAATCGCAGGGTGCCTTAGCATTCCATCGTTCTTACGCTCCTCCTAGTGCCAACGCAATAGTTTTGCCTCATTTGGGTTCGCAAACAAACGCTTCAAACGAGGAATTATAGGCAGATACCATGCCACCTTAGCAGGAGGTCCTTTCATCACCGGGTGCCCTCATCATCATCATCCGAATGACTCTTACGCTTGTACCGGATGCGCTGCACACAGGACATATGTGCAAGTTCGCGTACTCTTGGCGGACAGATACGAATGTTCTGGACATGCATGTATTCTTTCTACATCCATTCCCAAGGGACAAAGAACCTTTTTAGCTTTGTAGGTGGTTGTCGGCAACTCGTTTCCCTCGGAAAGCATGTCCGCCAATAAACTTAACAGCGCTGTGAAACTCTTTATCTGATCAACCGCTGCTTGCTTTCAATTTCAAAGAATTCAAGCACGGATGACAACCTTGTGTATTTCGACTTGCAGCCTGTGAACAAAGGTTTCTCCGAGTCCTCCATCAAGACCCGGAATTTACCATATTCTCTATCATCACGGTTGCCTTCTACATCACGCAGCATCTGATTCAGATTATCTTCCTACAACCTATCCTCATCGGAACCACAATCGATATGACCATCCAACATATCATTGACTTCGTCGACCATGTTAATACCTGCTTCCTGTATCTCCTGCTCTTCACCGTGACTGGTCGAACATGTATACCCCCTTTTGAAACCCCTAATAATCAAGTGTGCTTCGATCCATGCAAAGATTCAAACATCTTCGATTCTCACAGTCAATGCACGGACAAGACATAAACTGCCCCCCTTATTAAACATATCCTCTTATGCAGCTCTTCTAAAAGCGGAGACGCCATTCATGTACTCGACACTCACACGGTTCTTAGTGTACATCCATCTTCGGTCCATCTACGCCAAGCAATACAACATTTAGTGTTAATGCAATTAAAACCCATTCTACCCTTACAAAGAAAGAACACATGAATATCTACAAGCTAAATCTAAAAATCATCAAATTCCATTCTTAATGTAACATCCCAAAATTTGGCTTATAATTTCGCCATATGCTTTTTGGTGATTTTTCAATTTATTGGATTTTTTTCCGTAAATTAATTGAATTGAATTTAATTAAGTATATTGAACCTTTGTGAAAACTAAATATATATAGATAAAGTTAATATAAAGTTTTACCAAAAATATTTTATTTGTGCTCGTAATGTCTCAAAGTATTTATGAGAATTTTCTCGATTTTTCCCGATATTTTAATTGCTTAAAGTAGATTAATCTAATTTCGGAATTATTTTAAATCAAAAGCTTTTGAAAATCGAGTGAATAAAGATCGGGCCAAGCCCAAGATCGCGGCGTAGCGCCCATCGACGCGGCGCCCGATCACCGCTTCGCCGCCGCGCGCGGGTCGTTGGATGAAGATCGACGGCCGTCTCCTTCGCGAACCCTAGCGCTTCGCCGCTGGATTGAGATCGAGCGGTCGGATCGCTTGCGTTGTTTTGGTAAGTTTAGATCTCGCCGCTGATTTTGGAAAGAGCGGATCGGATCGTATCACCGGATCTAATCTCGCCGCCGTTGTAAATCGGACGGCCGCCGCCTTCGCCTCCGATTCGGTTTTCCAACTGCCGCCGCTTGCCGCCGCCGCCGCGTGATTTAGGGTTGCCGCTTTAGCGCGCATGCCGAGGCTATAAAGCCGCAGCCCGCACACCGAGGTTCTCATCCCGCAGCGCATCCGCCGCTAGCTTCGCCGCTGAGTCACCGCCGCTTAGCCCCGAGAGCTCGCCGTAGTTTTCTAGCGCCCGCCGCTCGCTGCCCGCCGCCGCTGCCGCCGCTCGACGGTGGGTTCCAGCTGGTTCGCCACGCCGAGCCGCACCGAGCAGCCTACTCTTCGCCGCCGGCAGAGCCGTAACGCCGCCTGGTCGCCGCCGCCCTCGCTCTCCGAACTCGCCCGCGACATCGCCTGAGCTGAAGCGCAGACACCGCCGGATCTCAATGACCATCCAGACGAGCCACGCCGCTTCGCTCGCAGAAACACCGTAAGCGTGACCGCTGGATCGTGGTTGTTCGGTGAGATCGCGCCGCTGCGTGAGAGCGTTAGCCGCCGATCGTCGCGCAGATGCGCCGCGCGGTCGAGCATCGCAGACGGGCGGCCGCAGCTTAATCGATGCGCGCCGCGTTTCGGGCGCGTGGTGCGAGGCGCCAGGCGCGGCCCACGGTGGACTGAGGCGGTTCCGTGGACCGAGTCCATGGACCAGCGACGGTCGGTCACCGATTGGTCCGAGTCGTATGACGCCCGCTGGCGCAATAAAATCTTTTCCAATAGAAAATAATTCGTAAAAATCGTAAATTCTATTTTCAGATTTTCAAGATTTATTCAAACTTCAAAAGGCTATATCTTTTGCATTTTAACTCGATTTGAGTGTTTCAAATTTCTAAAAATTTGTAAAATCAAGATCTATTTATTGGTGAATTTTATTTTATTTTTGGAGTTTGTTGCTCTCTGGTTTGGTGTTTATTTGCTATTTTGGCATCGCTTCGTGAGACGTTGAACCGCCGTGATCCTAAGAAGATTCGCCGCCCAAGACCCAAGCTCAGATCAAGACCAGCACCTACCCAAGGCAAGTTGTGCTTTGATCATGTTGCACCTAATTTTCACCAAATTACTATTTTGTCTTTTAAACTTTATGCATGATATTTTATGTGTATAAATGATTTCAATTAACTGGGAATTAGATAATATGCCTATTTGAATTAAACCATACCTTGTCAATTATATGCCATGATCTATTTGTCACCCTAGGATGTGGAATTATAGTTGATAATCAACATGGGCTAGTTAGATCGCCATAGATTGCTTAGCCATGCCACGCCATCACATGTGTCCGAATGTCGATACTTAATCTTGACTAATGGAATATGGAACAATGTTTATGAATTGTGTGTCATGTGTTGTCACACAATGATATCAAGTTGTCGTGGCGAGGAGGTCACACATCGGGATTGAAATGTTGATGGCATGTGGTGCTTGGTAATCAATCGGGTGGTAATGATTTTAGATTGAGGCAAGTGGCAAGGGCAAGGTGCCAAGGTGGGCCAGTTTGGTGGGTATGTGGAAGTCTTGCCTTAATCACCTTAAGGACTTAACCTTGCAAGCCTTTGACCCGAGTCTCTCTTGCAACCACATGTCCTGGAATGGGACAACTTAGTGAATAATTTGTGAAACCTAGATTTTGCATCGTCGTGGTGAATAGTGAGTCCCGGTTACGGCTTAACTCACATGGCGCAAGAGGGGGCCTGCTGTGGTGGTTTAACCTTCAAGTTGTTGAAACCTTAGCGAGCAAAGATCGGGTCTAGGTGTAGCATTGTAAAGGCTTTGTTATGATCACCGCCTTGGTGGTGTTTGGTTGTATCGTGGGTAAAGTGCATAACCTCCGCAGAGTGTACAATCTATTCAATAGCCGTGCTCACTGTATTGGGCAATGCTCGGAATTACAGCTTAAGGGTTAGACTTTTGTTAAACAAAACTTGTTGGGATGGCAAGGTGCCATGGAAAGTGGAAAATTAATTTAGGATTGGAAACTTGGTGTATTTCGTAAATATCAATTTATTAATTATCAGATTTGTTTTATCGCTTTCCAATCTATTTATTGTATTCTTGTTAAATGTCGCTTATTGCAAAAATACCCTTACTAGCCATTCCTTTGGATTAAGCCAAACATATAGAATATTAGACTTGCATTATTTTGCACAACTTGTTGAGTGCTTTATGTACTCACCCCATCAACAACAACTTCGTAAGAGGAAGAATCTACGCTACCATGGATGAGGATTATTTGATGCGAATGCTTAGGGTCCGAGCCTCGCTGCCTTGCCTCGTGGCGAATCGAGCGCCACCGCTTATTCTATTTCCGCCGCTCTCATTGATACTCTTTTTAAGCCCTGTGAGGCATTATTCATGTAAGACAACAGCTTATTATTAATTAATGAAGTTTATGCTATATTTCACTGCGGTGTGACTATGATAGCATCTATGTTGAGCTGTGTGTACTAGCGTGATCCTCGACTAGTGCGGTATACACAGAGGGTCCTGATTTGCAAATTCGGTCCCGACAGAGGTGGTATCGAGCCATACCGACTATAGGTCTTGGCCCTAGGTAGTTGGTATCTCTTAGAGTGTCCAAAATTATTTTCTAAAGAAAACAAGAAATTGACTAATATGAAACTCTTGGCTTATCTCATCCTCCTACTCTCATCCTTGCTAAATTACCTTCTTTTCGCTGTCGCTTCGAGTGGAGATCTTATTCAAAATTTTGTTTTGAATAGATGCCGATCTTTCACCCTTCGAGTCAAGACAGGTGGCTATGCCATGGAGCCGTGGAGAGTTCTTCAAGTGATTGAGGCTTTGATCGTCCGCTTCTACCGAGGAAGCAATCGAACGCCAACGTGTGCATCGGGGTTCTTCGCAAGTCGATCATCTTCGCCGAGAGTGCGACGAGACCACCTGCACCGATCCACATCACCGCCTGCAGGTTCACTTACGAGGTCGGAGTTCAGAGGTCGCTAGACTTGTTTCACGACGGATCCGCCACGACTACGCCTACGAAGCCAGAACACAGATTTCGACTTCACCCGACAAAGGCGAAGCGCAAGCAAATACGACGGATCGTGGAAGGAGAGGTGCATCGCAGACACCTTGCCGAGTTCGCCACCGCCAGAGGATCACTTGAGGGACACGCGCAAGAACCGAGAGAGCAGCGGTGAGGCGTTGAGAGTGGCAGAGCGGAGCTTCAAAAGACCGCGACGCAGCAGCCAGAGTCATCGGCGAGCCGGAGGAGGCCTTGCAGTAGCCGAGGAAATAGCGGACCAAGTCGCCCAGAGCCGGATGAGGTCGCCAAGAAGAAGAAGAAGAAGACCCTAAGAGCGTGAGTGGGAGCCCGAGGAGCCAGCAGAGGGTCACCAGATAGGTTCGCACCCATGCCACCCCACCCACCGCTGTATGCCCCGGATCGCCTCACCTGTGGTGGCCGGATGAGTGAGAGTCGGCCTTAGAGTTGTGTTGAGACTCGAGTGTTGAGTCGCGCTTTTAAGTTAGCCTTTACCCTTTAGTAGACGTTAAAGTTGCATGTTTAGTTGGTTCTAATTGTTTGTCGAGTGTGCAAGATGTGTTGCAAAGCCCTTAGGCATTGTAAGCAACCATACCAAGTAATAATAATAAAGATTATTTAAGTTGGGTTTAACCTGCTTCCGCTTTAGAAATTCTTGCATCTTATCTATGCTACATCTATCTTTCCTAACCCAAGAAGCAATCGCTGCAGATGGTGAACACTGCAAAGAACAATGGGGCTTCGGAAGTGGTCTACGCCAGCAACAATCCCAATGAAGGAGTACCACCGCAGCAAGCACCGCCAAAGGATATGCGTAACTTGGGAGCTTTTCTCGCAAGCAAACTCGCTTGATGCGCACTATGATGCGCAGATGACCAATATGGTCGCAGCCAACAACCCTCACCGAAAGCGTAACAACAATGGCGGGCCTCGCCTTACTCCAAGTTGTCGACTTCATGAGGACCCGACCGCCAACATTCTCGCAACGCCAACCCTTGGAAGCGTATGATTGGTCGAGAACCATTGAGAGGAAGTTGTACATCACACAATGTGAAGGGCATGAGAGGGTTCTTTACGCATCCCATCGCCTAGAGGGAACACCGCAGAATGGTGGGAGAACCATCGTATACTCATGAGGCACCCATGGAAATCACGTGGGAAGAGTTCGCAACGGCCTTCGCCAGCACTCACGCACTGCAGGGAATGATGGACCCAAAAGGAAGAATTAGGGCGCTTAACAAGGAGGCCAACCGTGGTCGATTACTTGAACAAATTCACACGCTTAGCACGCTTATGCTCCTCAAGATGTAGCGACGGACAAGGCTAGATACCCCGCTTCATGAAAGGACTAAACTCGTGGTCGCAAGTGGGCCGACATCCACACTTTTCCGATTTCCAAGAATTGGTAAACAAGGCTTTGATTCTCGAGGATAAGCGCAAGGAGCTTGGGGAAAATCGCAAACGCTGATGACTAACCTGTGGACGCCTAACCACCTACGAATGAGGATGACCCCGCAATGCTTGCTAGGTTCCAACCACAAGTCGTTAACAAGCCAAGAACACCGCACCGCGACCATCGTGACAAGGTTATCGACGCCCAAGGTAACAATGCTCAAGGGGAGTGCAGAACACCGCCGTAAGGTGCTAAGCTTGCAATGAGTCAGCATTATGCTAATAGATGTCCCCGTAAAGGAGGAATCACGCCAAGCGCTTTCAACCTTGGAACGACACCGCTAAGGCACCGATGACGGAGCGAATCGAGGAGCCGGACAGCAGGAGTGACGCTCAAGCTACTATTCGAGGCGTAGTCAACCACATCACCGCCGATGGAGCCTGTGAAGCATCGACGTCAGATCGGGTAAGTTTTTGTAAACTCAAGACTGCAATAAGATTATTTGATTCAGAGCTTCACATTCATTTGTCTCTCGAGCTTTTGCATCTAAAAATGGTTTAAGCATGAAAATCTCAAGTGTGTGATGCTAGTTCAAGCCCCGTGATCCGAGTTAAGATCTAATATTGATGTTTGGGGTAAAGTCGATAATTAACGGGTAGAGTTCCTAGCTAACTTAATTATTCTAGATGCCCAAGTTTTAGATGTTATCCTTGGTATGGATTGGTTAACCAAGCATAAGACGGTATTGGATTGTGGTCAAGGGTTGTATCCATTGAGAGCCCTACAGAGAAAAGGTGGAATTCGAGTTTACATCGCCCGCAAGGGTCAATTAATGGTTAATAGCATGAAAGCCACAAGATTGAGGACGTGCGCTGGTCAAAGAATATCCAGATGTATTTCCAGAGGATCCGCCAGAATGCCGCTGCATCGTGACATCGAGTTTGTCATTGAGTTAGTACCGTACAAGACCAATAGCAAAAAGACCTTACCGGATGCCTACCGATGAGTTAGTAGAGATGAAGAAACAGATCGACGAGTTATTAGAGAAAGGTTTTATAAGACCAAGTTCGCCGCCATGGGGAGCGCCAGCTTTGTTTGTCGTGAAAAAGGATGGAAGCCTTAGAATGTGTATTGATTACCGTGCACTTAATGAAGTGACGATTAAGAATAAGTATCCGCTGCAAGGATTGATGATCCGCTCGACCAGCTTGAGAGGAGCCGAGTTTTCCAAGATAGACCTTCGCTCCGATATCATCAACTAAAGATTCTGACGAAGATGTTCCAAAACCGCATTTTCTTCAAGATACGGACATTATGAGTTCACGGTCATGTCTTTTGATTGACCAATGCGCCAAACTTATTTCATGAACTTGATGAATAAGATTTTCATGGAATACTTGGACAAGTTTGTTGTTGTGTTCATAGATGATATTTTGGTATATTCAAGACCAAGCAGAGCACGCAAATCATCCGAGGCTAGTGTTGGAAAAGTCATGAGCAACAAATTGATGCTAAATTCAAGAATGCGACTTTTGGAAGGAAAAGGTGGAATTTCTGGCCATGTCATGATCGCAGAAGGAGTTGTCACGACCCAAGCAAAGTGGAGGCAAGTGTTGCATTGGGAGCAACCAAAGTCCGCCACTCAAGTCCAAGTTTTCGGGAATGGCAGGATATTATCGCGGTTCATAGAAGGATTTTCGACGATTGCTAGACCTCTTACTCGCTTATTGAAAAGGAAAAGAAATTTTCATGGACGCCGATTGTGATAAGAGTTTTGAGGAATTAAAGAAGCGCTTAACAACATTTCTGTTGGTTTTGCCTAATGTTCGTAATACTTGATATATATCAGGATGCGCCAAGACAGGTCTTGATGCGATTGATGCAAGAGGGTAAAGTGGTCGATATGCGCCAAGGCGCTTAAGACCGCATGAAGGAAATTATCCTACGATGACTTGGAATTGGTCGCCGTGGTGCATGCCTTGAAATTGTGGCGCCATTATCTCATTGGAAATAGATGAGATATATACTGACCATAAGAGTTTGAAATATATTTTCACTCAATCGATCTCAATATGAGGCAAAGGAGATGGTTGGAATTAATCAAGGATTATAACATGGGAATTCATTACCATCCGAAAAGCAAATGTGGTAGCCGATGCCTTAAGTCGCAAGAGCTACGTGGCTAATATGATGGTGCAGAAGGACAATGAATCAGGCAGAGAATTGCAAAATTTAAAATTGGAAGTAGTTTTAGAAGGATTCCTAGCTGCTGGAAGTGAAGCCAATGCTCAAGATCAAATTCGAAGGACAAAAGATGATGAGAAAGTCAACCGAATCAAGGCTAAAAAGGATGAAGGATTAGCAAAGGACTTTACCGTGGACTACCAAGGTACCATGTGGTTCAAGGGTCGATTTGTGTGCCAAATGACTAGAACTTAAGCAGCTTGATTTTGGAAGAGGCTCATGATTCCAAGTATTCAATTCATCCAGAAGCGCTAAGATGTACCAGACTTAAAGGAGAGGTTTTGGTGGTCGAATATGAAGCGCCAAGTCGCCGAGCACGCTGCCTTGTGCGATGTATGCCGAGAGTTAAGGCAATACATCGAGACCAGCAGGTTTGCTACAACCGCTAAAAGTCCTGTGAATGGAAGTGGAAGAAATCGTATGGATTTCACACCGGATTGCCAAGAACTCAAAATGGGTATGATTCTATATGGGTTATCGTGGATCGATTGACCAAAGTTGCTCACTTCATTCCACCAAGACCACTTACTCAGAGACCGTTAGCGTAACTATACATAGCCGTAGTCGTGTTTGCATGGTGTACCAAAGAAAATAGTGTCGATAGAGGTACCCAGCTCACCTCGAGATTTTGGGATAAATTGCATGAAGCTATGGGAACGCTGCTTGAACTTCAAAGACAAAGATATCATCCGCAGATCGATGGTCAAATGTAAAGGGTAAATCAAATTCGAGGATATGCTAAGGGCTTGTGCATTAGCCTATACTACATCATGGGATAAGTGTTTGCCATATGCGAGTTCGCTTATAACAACAAGCTACTGTGCTAGTTTGCGATGTCGCCATTCAAGCTTTATATGGTCGTGCTCGCTGACTCACCGAATTGGAATGAGACAGGGAACGATGATATTTGGCCCTAATATTCTCAAGGAAGTCAAGAGCAAGTTGCCATGATAAGAGACAAAGTTGAAAATCGCGCAATCAAGACAAAAAGTTATGCGATAATCGACGCCGTGATTTGAGCTTCAACTCGATGATTTCAGATATCTTAGGTTACCCTCCAAAGGAGTTAAAAGGTTCCACGTTAAAGGGAAGCTTGCCCTAAGATATGTTGGACCGCTCAAAATTTTGAGCCGCCGAGGAGGTTGCTTATCGCTTAGAATTGCCGCAATACTAGCAAAGCGGCATGATGTGTTCCATGTGTCACACCAAGAAGTGTCTTCGGTGCAGCCGAGCGACGCTTTGGGAGAGATTGAATTGCGTAAAGATCTCGACCTACAAGGAGCAACCAATCGTAATCCTCGATGTTATGGACCGCAAGACCAGACCAAGTCGCTTCGCTTTTGCAGAGTTCAAGGAGCAACCATTCGAGAATGAAGCAACTCGGGAGCGTGAAGAGGATCTCAAGTCGAATTTCCAAACCTATTTCCTAGTCACCTTGAATCTCTGGTCTAGATTCTCATAAGGGGAGGTTTGTAACATCCCAAAATTTGGCTTATAATTTCGCCATATGCTTTTTGGTGATTTTCTCAATTTATTGGATTTTTTTCCGTAAATTAATTGAATTGAATTTAATTAAGTATATTGAACCTTTGTGAAAACTAAATATATATAGATAAAGTTAATATAAAGTTTTACCAAAAATATTTTATTTGTGCTCGTAATGTCTCAAAGTATTTATGAGAATTTTCTCGATTTTTCCCGATATTTTAATTGCTTAAAGTAGATTAATCTAATTTCGGAATTATTTTAAATCAAAAGCTTTTGAAAATCGAGTGAATAAGATCGGGCCAAGCCCAAGATCGTGCGCAGCGCCCATCGACGCGCGCCCGATCACCGCCACGCCGCCGCGGGTCGTTGGATGAAGATCGACGGATGTCTCCTTCGCGAACCCTAGCGCCTTCGCCGCTGGATTGAGATCGAGCGGTCGGATCGCTTCGCGTTGTTTTGTAAGTTTAGATCTCGCCTGCTGATTTTGGAAAGAGCGGATCGGATCGTATCACCGGATCTAATCTCGCCGCTGTTGTAAATCGGACGGCCGCCGCCTTCGCCTCCGATTCGGTTTTCCAACCGCCGCCGCTGCCGCCGCCGCCGTGATTTAGGGTTGCCGCTTTAGCGCCGCATGCCGAGGCTATAAAAGCCGCAGCCCGCACACCGAGGTTCTCATCCTGCAGCGCATCCGCTGCTAGCCTTCGCCGCTGAGTCACCGCCGCTTAGCCCCGAGAGCTCGCCAGAGTTTTCAGCGCCGCCGCCGCTTTTCGCTGCTCGCCGCCGCTGCCGCTGCTCGACGGTGGGTTCCAGCTGGTTCGCCACGCCGAGCCGCACCGAGCAGCTACTACTTCTTCGCCGGCAGAGCCGTAACGCCGTCTCTGGCCGCCGCCGCCCTCGCTCGAACTCGCCGCGACATCGCCAGAGCTGAGTTGCGACACCGCCGGATCTCCAATGACCATCCAGACGAGCCACGCCGCTTCGCTCGCAAAGAAACACCGTAAGCGTGACCGCTGGATCGTGGTTGTTCGGTGAGATCGCGCCGCGTGCAGAGAGCGTTAGCCGCCGATCGTCGCGCAGATGCGCGCGCGCGTGTCGAGCATCGCAGACGGCGGCGCCGCAGCCTAATCGATGCGCCGCCGCGCGGTCGGGCGCGTGGTGCGAGGCGCCGTGGGCGCGGCCCACGGTGGGACTGAGGCGGTTCCGTGGACCGAGTCCATGGACCAGCGACGGTCACCGATTGGTCCGAGTCGTGACGACGCCAAGGCGCAATAAAATCTTTTCCAATAGAAAATAATTCGTAAAAATCGAAATTCTATTTTCTGTATTTTCAAGATTTATTCAAACTTCAAAAGGCTATATCTTTTGCATTTTAACTCGATTTGAGTGTTTCAAATTTCTAAAATTTGTAAAATCAAGATCTATTTATTGGTGAATTTTATTTTATTTTTGGAGTTTGGTTGTTCTCTGGTTTGGTGTTTATTTGCTATTTTGGCATCGCTTCGTGAGACGTTGAACCGCTCGTGATCCTAAGAAGATTCGCCGCCCAAGACCCAAGCTCAGATCAAGACCAGCACCTACCCAAGGCAAGTTGTGCTTTGATCATGTTGCACCTAATTTTCACCAAATTACTATTTTGTCTTTTAAACTTTATGCATGATATTTTATGTGTATAAATGATTTCAATTAACTGGGAATTAGATAATATGCCTATTTGAATTAAACCATACCTTGTCAATTATATGCCATGATCTATTTGTCACCCTAGGATGTGGAATTATAGTTGATAATCAACATGGGCTAGTTAGATCGTCATAGATTGCTTAGCCATGCCACGCCATCACATGTGTCCGAATGTCGATACTTAATCTTGACTAATGGAATATGGAACAATGTTTATGAATTGTGTGTCATGTGTTGTCACACAATGATATCAAGTTGTCGTGGCGAGGAGGTCACACATCGGGATTGAAATGTTGATGGCATGTGGTGCTTGGTAATCAACTCGGGTGGTAATGATTTTAGATTGAGGCAAGTGGCAAGGGCAAGGTGTGCAAGGTGGGCCAGTTTGGTGGGTATGTGGAAGTCTTGCCTTAATCACCTTAAGGACTTAACCTTGCAAGCCTTTGACCCGAGTCTCTCTTGCAACCACATGTCCGAATGGGACACTTAGTCAATAATTTGTGAAACCTAGATTTCGCATCGCGTGGTGAATAGTGAGTCCCGGTTACGCTTAACTCACATGGCGCAAGAGGGGGCCTGCTGTGGTGGTTTAACCTTCAAAGGTTGAAACCTTAGCGAGCAAAGATCGGGTCTAGGTGTAGCATTGTAAAGGCTTTGTTATGATCACTCGCCTTGGTGGTGTTTGGTTGTATCGTGGGTAAAGTGCATAACCTCCGCAGAGTGTACAATCTATTCAATAGCCGTGCTCACTGTATTGGGCAATGCTCGGAATTACAGCTAAGGGTTAGACTTTTGTTAAACAAAACTTGTTGGGATGGCAAGGTGCCATGGAAAGTGGAAAATTAATTTAGGATTGGAAACTTGGTGTATTTCGTAAATATCAATTTATTAATTATCGATTTGTTTTATCGCTTCCAATCTATTTATTGTATTCTTGTTAAATGTCGCTTATTGCAAAAATACCCTTACTAGCCATTCCTTTGGATTAAGCCAAACATATAGAATATTAGACTTGCATTATTTTGCACAACTTGTTGAGTGCTTTATGTACTCACCCCATCAACAACAACTTCGTAAGAGGAAGAATCTACGCTACCATGGATGAGGATTATTTGATGCGAATGCTTAGGGTCCGAGCTCGCCGCTGCTCGTGGCGAATCGAGCGCCACGCGCTTATTCTATTTCCGCCGCTTCTCATTGATACTCTTTTAAGCCCCGTGAGGCATTATTCATGTAAGACAACAGCTATTATTAATTAATGAAGTTTATGCTATATTTCACTGTGTGTGACTATGATAGCATCTATGTTGAGCCTGTGTGCACTAGCGTGATCCTCGACTAGTGCGGTATACACAGAGGGTCCGGATTTGCAAATTCGGTCCCGACACTTAATAAGGTAGATCTTGAATATACCGCAATTAGACCATCCGTTCCTAACCTTAGATCACCAAAATCAAATGGATCCTCAATCACCTTTCAAATCAACGGTCTTCTTTACCAAATCGCCTCACAAACCGCACACCGCAGCCTAAATGAAAATAGATCCCAAACCCTAAAAATGCACCAAGTGGTTTCGGCCTCAGATTTTATACACCGATAGAAATCTCGCATTTGCATTACGTAAAACCCGCCAATGATAAATATAGAAGTACGACGGTTTTATAATAAAACCATTCGTGATATATGACAAAACCGCTCGATAATATTCGATATTACACACGGTTTTATGAAAGAACCGCTCAGGATATATTCCTGCACGGTTTTTAATTAAACCCGCTCTGTGACATGGATGTATATCACCGACGGTTTTTGTAGAGTACCGCTCAGGATAATTTCACCGACTTGCAAAGTATAAAACCGCCGCGATATTATTTGTCGCTGCATTTGTTCCTCGTAACCGCCTGCGCCGAGGCGCCTAATATACCCCTTTCTGTAGTAGTGATCGCAAGCAACTTTCTTGTGACTTATCTAGTAAGTCCTTAGCAAGTTTAGTACACTTGACATTTTAGGATTCATTGTCAAGTTTTAGTTGCCTACACCCTCACATGAGTGGTCATAGGAGGGTACTCGTCCGAGTCAGTCAGAGAGCTCTTGAGTCGCTAATGCCGCTGGTGTCTGGCCATGAAGCACATGTCGGAGAAGTCGCCGCCATTCTTCTCTTATAGTTCATCCTCGCCTCGCCGCTCCATGTCTCCGTGTCGAGGTTGATGTCGCAAGCGCTGGGCGAGGACGCGGTGGAAGAGCTTCTTGTTCTGGAGAAGTTGCGGTACTTCTTCTCACGATCGGCTCACGAACCGAGGCTTCTTGTTATGTTCTTGTCGATGTAGTCGTTTTTGTCGAACCGCCAGATCGTTTTAGCCTTTCCAGCTTTGGGCGCTTTGTTCGAATGTGGTTGGGACCACCACACTCAAACAGTGATCATCCCACCTCTCTTCCTCTCTCTCACTCTCTTGTATGCATATGAAAATTTATGAGCAAGAAGAGCAAGCTCATTTTTTGAAATTTTTCCAGCTTGGTCATCGCTAGCTCGCAAAGGGCGGAGAGAGAGAAACCAACAAAAGAATCGTAAAGAGAGGATCCAATCTGATCGGTGACCAAAGCCATCGATCGAGACTTCGCCTTCCGCGAGACGACGCCGATCTCATGAGTCTTGAGGCGGAAGAAAGCCCGCTAAGAGTCAAGGTCGATCGGGTCGCTGGTGTCCTTGATGGTGGTCACCTTCATCTCCCAAACGCGCAAATCGAAAGCGGTCAAGATATGTCGAGCATTATCCGAGTCGTGGTATATACAACCAACCGTCAAGATCGCCAAGATCTTGGTAAATGACCAAGCACTCATCAAGATTCTCACCACCGTGTTGTTCAAACTTGTTGAACTCACGCTTGAACCGGTCCTCGCTCACGATCTTGATTTGAGTAGTGCCTCATGGTAAGCATCGAGGGTCACCCAAATATCATGAGCGTAATGAAGGTGAGAAATCCTATCATACTCATCGCGCTAAGACCCTATATGAGGATGTTCTTGCCTTAGCATTCGCCTCAACGCCAGCCATATTTCCGCCGTGACGCTTTCATCGCCAGAACCTCATACGGAGTTTCACCTTCGCCATATCAGAAGCCCCGGGCAAAGTGATGTATGACTCCATTCGCGATTTCCAAAACGAAAAATCAACTCCAAAGAAAAATGGGAGGCTTGGTGGAATACTTGTCCATCGCCATGGCTCTTGAGACCGGTCAAGATCTATGGAAGAACAAAACCGCTCGATACCAATTGAAAGATCGAATGGCGATCGAGGGGGGTGAATGATCCCAAATAAAATTTCCCCCACTCAAAGTACTCCTAACACTCTTGCAATAAAAATCTAAAGCACCCAAATATTTTCGTTCAAACTGGTGCTTCTCATATTCGCACACCCTCCAAAACCCAAAACAATTAGACAACTATGTGTACCCCTAGCTTGCATGGATAAGAACCATGAATCATATGAGGGGTTTTTTTTAATCACAATCCTGGTTGTCAAGAGTCCAATCAAAAGAGGAATCAATTCAAAAGACTTCTTTTCTAAAAGAGATAAAGCTAAAATACCAAAGTCTCTTTTCAGAAAAGTTAAAGCAGATTTTCAGAAATTATCCTCAGTTGGAACAGGTGGTTGGTGAGTTTCTGTTGCTCTAAAATTTTTGGAAATTTATGTCCCTGTGAGAATTAGAGTCATGAAACACTCCACCAAAAATCACCTAAGAAAGCTTTGTAGAATAAGAATGAAAAATCAAGCAATATAGACGGTCAGGAACTTCGACCAGAAAGTTTGAGGCTCGGTTTTCACTTCATAGCTCTCAAACGGTGCAACCAGTGGACTCAAGAAATTTTATACAGATGTATATATGAGTCTGGCACCTTATCCAAAAAGAATCACTTAAAAATGATTTTTATATATTGTTATAAAAATCAAATACTGACTGCTGTGTTTAGAACAAGTTCTGGACAGATTTGCAAATTAATAAAAAACATGATCTCTAGTCTATCTGAAAGACCATGTGGAGGTCTATCCTTGTGTGTGATGAGTAATTGATGAGTTTTGAGCTTGTGTTGTTTTAAATTGATTTGGATTTGAAGCAATTTGAGTGTTGGTCTACTGGTTTGAGGCTTTGGCCTGGTTGGAGACCGGCCGTCCGACCTCAAGTGGTCGGGTTGTCCGACCCCGAGTGGTCGTGGTTTTTGGCTGGTCGGAGACCAGCCGTCCGACCACGAGTGGTCGGGTCATCCGACCTGAGTGGTCGGGGCTTTGGCTGGTCGGAGACCAGTCGTCCGACCACGAGTGGTTGGGTCGTCCGACCACGAGTGGTTGGGTCGTCCGACCCCGAGTGGTCGAGGCTTTGGCTGGTCGAAGACCAGTCGTCCGACCCCGAGTGGTCGGGTCGTCCGACCTGAGTGGTCGGGGCTTTGGCTGGTTGGAGACCAGTCGTCCGACCCAGAGTGGTTGGGTCGTCCGACTCCAAGTGGTTGAGACTCCGAGTGATTGAGTCAGAGACCAATGAATGCACTCTCGAGTGGTCGGATGGAGACCGCTGGTCGCACCACGGTGGTTGGGGTTTTGTTGGTCAGAGTGTATATCTTTTGTTGAGATGGATATGTGTTGTTGGACATTGCTATGTGAGTTGGTTTCTTTGTTCATGATGGTTGCAGGACTTTGAGCTAGGTCATGGTGAGGCGGGCGAGATCGTGACTAGGCCGAGAGCCGAGGTCCGGATGATCGTGGTGTCGCCAAAGATGACCGAGGCTGTGGAGTAGCCGCAAGCCAAGAAGACAAAGGAATGTATGAGATGCTAACTTGGAGCCGCTCTGATCAAGGAGGACCGCTGGATCGCAATGTCAGAAGATAGAGAAGCGGGTCAAGTTAGTATGTTTTGAAAAGCGTACAAAACCCGCTGTGTTGTTGGGTTTCGGTCACCCCATGCATAGCTGTGTGAGTGGTAAAATCTCAGCCCTTGATGGAGTGCTCTAGGGTTTAGAGGCTCATCCAAGGGTGGTAGGTGGTCCAAGCTCGCTACAAATAGACAGGAGAGGGGTGTCTCCTTGAGATAGGGTGAGCAGCGAGGAAAGTGTACGTGAGTAGTTGAGAGTTGTTGAGAGTGATGTAAGGATCAACCTGCTCTTGGATGTTGGCTTAGGATTGAAGCAGAACATCCAAAGGTGAGAATTGATCCTAGGTCACTATAAATAGAGGGGTAGGGGCAGCCTCCTCTTTGAAGGTTCCGAGGTTTTGTCGCTTCATTTGAGTTTTGCCCACTTTGTTGTGAGGCTTTGTAAACCTCCCTTCCGTAAATGAAATGTTCTTCATTTATGTTCTTGTTTCATTTCCTTACGATTTACATTACGCACTTAAATTCTCGCTATCTAATTTCTGATTTACTTACTTGCAATTTACTTTACGAATTTGATTTGCCTCATCTCCTTCTACATTGTCGGGACCCAAATTTGCAACCGACCTCTCGTGTATACCGTGACTAGTCCAGATCACGCTTAGTGCACACAAAGCTCAACATAGATGCTATCATAGTCACACACAAATAAATATAGCATAAACTTGATTAATTAATAATAACTGTTGTCTTACATGAATAATGCCTCATGTGGCTTAAAAAGAGTATCAATGAGAAGCAAATAAATAGAATAAATGCAATGGCGCCCAGCCGCTACAGTAACCGACGAGGCTCTGATTCTAAGCATTCGTGATCCAAGTAATCCTCCTCCATGAATGGTATAGATTCTCTTCTTCAAGGTTGTTATTGTTGGGGTGAGTACATAAAGCACTCAACAAGTTGTGCACAACAATGCAAGTCTAATATTTTATATGCTTGGCTTAATCCAAAGGAATGGCTAGTAAGGGTATTTTGCAATAAAGCAAAGATTTAACAAGAATACAATAAATAGATTGAAAGCAAAGAAACAAATACAAGAATTAATAAATTCAAGATTTCAAATACACCAAGTTTCCAATCCTAATTTAATTTTTCCACTTTCCATGGCACCTTGCCATCCCAACAAGTTTTTGTTTAACAAAAGTCTAACCCTTAACTGTAATTTTTAGCATTGCCCAATACCGTGAGCACGGCTATTCAATAGATTGTACACTCGCAGAGGTTATGCACTTTACCCACACGATACAACCAAACACCACCAAGGCGAGTGATCATAACAAAGCCTTTACAATGCTACACCTAGACCCAAGATCGCCGCTAAGGTTTCAACATCAAGGGTTAAACCACCACAACAGGCCCTCTTGCGCCATGTGAGTTAAACCGTGAACCGGACTCACTATTCACCACGACAAGATCAAATCTAGGTTTCACAAATTATTCAACTAGATTGTCCCATTCCGCATATGTGGTTGCAAGAGAGACTCAGTCAAAGGCTTGCAAGGTTAAGTCCTTAAAGTGATTAAGGCAAGACTTCCACATACCCCGCCAAACTCGCCCACCTTGGCACACCGCCTCTGCCACTTGCCTCAATCTAAAATCATTACCACCCCAGCTTGATTACCAAGCACCACATGCCATCAACATTTCAATCCCGATGTGTGACCTCCTCGCCACGACAACTTGATATCATTGTGTGACAACACATGACACACCAATTCATAAACATTGTTCCATATTCCATTAGTCAAGATTAAATATCGACATTCTGACACATGTGATGACGTGGCATGGCTAAGCAATCTATGACGATCTAACTAGCCCATGTTGATTATCAACTATAATTCCACATCCTAGGGTGACAAATAGATCATGGCATATAATTGAGAAGGTATGGTTTAATTCAAATAGGCATATTATCTAATTCCTCAGATTAATTGAAATCATTTATACACATAAAATATCATGCATAAAGTTTAAAAGACAAAATAGCGATTTGGTGAAAATTAGGTGCAACATGATCAAAGCACAACTTGCCTTGGAGTAGGTGCTGGTCTTGATCTGAGTTTGGGTCTTGGAGCGACGAATCTTCCTCCGATCACCGAAAGCGCTCAACGCTCACGCTAAACGATGCCAAAATAGCAAATAAATACCAAACCAGAGAGCAAACAAACTCCAAAAATAAAATAAAATTCACCAATAAATAGATATTGATTTTACAATTTTTAGAAAATTGAATCACTCAATTCCGAGTTAAAATGCAAAAGATATAGCCTTTGAAGTTTGAATAACATCAAAATACGTAAAATAGAATTTCGATTTTTCCAATTATTTTTCTATTGAAAAGATCTTTATTGCGCAACGCCGACGCCAGCCCCGACGACTAATCAGCGCCGACATCGCCGCTCGTCCATGGACTCGGTCCACGAATCGCTCGTCCACCGTGGACGCGCCCACGCGGCCGCACCACGCGCCGACACGCGGCGCCAAGATCGATTGGTCGCGACGCCGCCGCGCCGATGCTCGACACGCGGCGCGCGATCCGCTGACGATCCGACGGCCACCGATCTACTCCCTACGTGGCTCAATCCCGATCGCCTATTCGGATCTAACGGTTAGAAATTTACCCGAGCTAAACACCGGCGAAGAAGCGACGTGGCTTGATCCGACGGTTCGGCGAAGATCCAACGGATGCGCCAAGCTCCGAGACACGGCGCGGGCTTGCACCGAGCGAGGAAGACGACCACCGAACGGCGCTTCGACGCGACCGCGAAGAAGAAGGGCGACTCGACGCGACACGACGCGAGGAACTCTGATCCGAACCGATTCGGCGGAGGATGCTCGACGGCGCGAATGGCACAAAACTCGCGCGCAGACCGCAAAGAACTACGGCGAGCTCCTCGAGCGGCGATGGCAATAAACAGCGAAGAGGCTAGAGCTACCGCCGCGCAAGGGAACGAGGAACATCGGAGCGCGGCCGCGCTTTATAGCCTCTGTGATGCGCACAGGAAGGAAACCCTAAATCACGCGGCGACGCGCAAGCGGCGGCGATTCGAAACCGAATCGGAGACGACGATCGAGACCGTCCGATCCAAGATGAGCGCCAAGATTAGATCCGGCGATACGATCCGATCCGCTCTTTCCAAATCCAACGGACGAGATCTAAACTTACCAAAACAACGCTGGTTTATCCCGACCACTTGATCTCGATCCAACGGCTCGCAAAGACTAGGGTTTCGCGAAAGGAGGCAACCATCCGATCTTCATCCAACTGGTCACACGCATGCGGCGGCATGGCAGTGCTAACGGGCCGCGACAAAGAATGGGTCACAAGACGACAAAGGTCGGGCTTGGCCCAAGATCGCTCACTCGATTTTCAAAAGCTTTTGATTTAAAATAATTCCTAAATTAGATTAATCTATTTTAAGTAATTAAAATATCGTGAAAATCCTTAAAATTTCATAAATACTTTGAGCATTCTCGAGCTCAAATAAAATATTTTTGGTAAAACTTTATATTAACTTTATCTATATATATTTAGTTTTCACCAAAGGTTCAATATACTTAATTAAAATAAATTTAGATAATTTCGAAAATCCAATAAATTCGTAAAATCACAAAAATGCACGTGAGCGAAATTATAAGCCAAATTTTGGGATGTTACAAACCTCCCTTAATGTAATCTCGAATTCGAGATTCAAGGTCGACTAGGAATAGGTTTGGAAATTCCATCTTTAGGTCCTCTTCACGCCCCAAAGTTGCCTCATTCTCGTAATGGTTGCTCCAATGAACTCGCAAAACGAATCGACTTGTTCCTCGGTTCTCATGTCCATGACATCCAAAATTTTCATTGATGTTCTTTGTAGGTCAAATCCTTCGCAACTCAATCTCTTCCATAGGTGTCCGCCTCACTGCACCAAGACACTTCTTGAGTTGTGACACATGGAACACATCATGCACGCCGCCAAAGAATCGCGTAATTCCAATCGATAAGCAACCTCCTCGACGGCTCAAAATTTTGAACGGTCCAACATATCTTGGGGCGAGCTTCTTTAGCGTGGAACCTTTAACTCCTTTCGTGAGGGTAACCCTAAGATACACGAAATCATCGGCTCAAACTTAGATCACGACGCCGATTATCGCCAGAACTCTTTTGCCTTGATCGCGATTTTCAACCTCTCTTATCATAGCAACTTGCTCTTCACTTCCTTGAGAATATCGGGCTAAATATCATACGCCTCCGCCTCATTCCAATTTAGCGGGTACGACAGCACGACCATATAAAGCTTCAAATGGCGACATCCGCAAACTAGCTCGTGATCGTTGTTATAATCAACTCGTGATATGGCAAACATTTATCCCATGATGTAGTGTAGGCTAAAGCACAAGCTCTTAACATATCTTCCAAAATCTGATTTATTTTTCTCGTCTCGACCATCGGTCCGAGGATGATATGTGTGCTAAAGTTCAAACGCTGCTCCCATGGCTTCATGCAATTTATCCCAAAATCTCGAGGTGAACTGAGTACCTGTCTCGACACTATTTTCTTTGGTACACCATGCAAACACACGATTCGCAATGTATAGTTCTCGCTAACCGTCCCTCGAGTAAGTTGTCTTGATTGGAATGAAGTGAGCAACTTTGGTCAATCGATCCACATGACCCATATAGAATCATACCCATTTTGAGTTCTTGGTAATCCGTGACGAAATCCATACCGATTTCTTCCCACTTCCATTCTCGGGACTTTTAGCGGTTGTAGCAAACCCGCTGGTCTCGATGTATTGCCTTAACTCGCATACATCGCACAAGGCAACGTGTTTCGCGACTTCACGCTCATATTCGCCACCAAAACCTCTCCTTTAAGTCCCGTACATCTTAGCGCTCGGATGAATTGAATACTTGGAATCATGAGCCTCTTCCAAAATCAATCGCTAAGTTCTAGTCTGCTTGGCACACAAATGTGACCTTGAACCACATGGTACCTTGGTCGTCCACCAGAAAGTCCTTTGCTAATCCTTCATCCTTTTAGCCTTGATTCGTTGACTTTCTCATCATCTTTTGTCCTTCCCGAATTTGATCTTCGAGCATTGGCTTCACTTCCAAAGCAGCTAGGAATCCTTCTAAAACTACTTCCAATTTTAAATTTTGTATTCTTCTCGCATGCTCGATCGCCCTTCCCGCACCATCATATTTGCCACGTAGTTTTGCGACTTAAGGCATCACCACTACATTTGCTTTTCCCTGATGGTAATGAATTCCCATGTTATAATCCTTGATTAATTCCAACCATCTCCTTTGCCTCATATTGAGATCTGATTGAGTGAAAATATATTTCAAACTCTTATGGTCCGTATATATCTCACATCTATTTCCAATGAGATAATGACGCTACAATTTCAAGGCATGCACCACGGCAAGCCAATTCCAAGTCATGCGAGGATAATTTCTTCAGGCGGTCTTAATCGCTTTGACGATATGCGACCACTTTACCTCTTGCATCAATACGCATCCAAGACCCCGCCTTGACGATCACAAGATATATCAAGTCGTTTCAACATTAGGCAAAACCAACATCGGGGCTGTTGTTAAACGCTTTAATTCTCAAAACTCTTATCACAATCAAGGCCCATGAAAATTTCTTTTCCTTTTCAATAATCGAGTAAGAGGTCTCGCAATCGTTTAAAATCCTTCTATGAACCGCGATAATATCCCGCCATTCTGTAAAACTTTGACTTGAGTGATGACTTTGGTTGCTCCTAATGCAACATTGCCTCCACTTTGCTTGGGTCGACAAAGAACTCCTTCTCGTAGTCATGACATGACCGAGAAATTCCACCTTTCCTTCCAAAAGTCGTGATTTATCGAATTTAGCATACAAACTGTTGCTCACGCAGCTTTTCCAACACTAGCCTCGATGATTTTGCGTGTTCGCTTCGGTCTTCGAATATACCAAAATATCATCTATGAACACAACAACAAACTTGTCCAAGTATTCCATGAAAATCTTATTCATCAAGTTCATGAAATATGTCAGCGCATTGGTCAATCCAAAAGACATGACCGTGAACTCATAATGTCCATATCTTGAAGAGAATGCGGTCTTTGGAACATCTCCGCCTCAATCTTTAGTTGATGATATCCTAACGAAGGTCTATCTTGGAGAACACTCCACTCCTCTCAACCGGTCGAATGATCATCAATCCTTGGCAACGGATACTTATTCTTAATCGCTACTTCATTAAGTGCACGGTAATCAATACACATTCTAAGGCTTCCATCCTTTTCCCGACAAACAAAATCGCGCCCCCATGGCATTTAACTTGGTCTTATAAAACCTTTCTAATAACTCGCCGACCGCTTTCTTCATCTCTACTAACTCATTGGTAGGCATCCGATAAGGTCTTTTGCTATTGGTGCGTTCCTGCTAACTCAATGATTTAACTCGATGTCACGGCCTCGCGGCATTCCCGCAGATCTTCCGAAATACGCCCGATATTCCTCGACCATCGCACGCCCTCTATGACGACGGTTCTCATGCTATTAACCATTAATTGACCTCACGAACCGATGTCGCCGAATTCCACCTTTTCTCCTCTAGGGCTCTCAATGGATACAACCTTCACCACAATCCAAAACTGTTTTATGCTTGGTTAACTACCCATTCCCAATATGACATCTAAAACTTGGGCATCTAGAATAATCAAGTTCGCTAGAACTCTACCCCATTAATTATTAGCTTCACCCCAAACACCCAAGGTTAGATCTTAACTCGATCCCGGGCTTGTACTAGCATCACACTCTTAAGATTTTTCATGCTCAAACCATTTTCGATGCAAAAGCTCGAGAGACAAAGGAATGCGAAGCTCCGAATCAAATAATACTGCTAAGGTACCGAGTTTACCAAAACTTACCCAAGACGACGCCCGATGCTTCCCGGCTCCATCGGCGGTGATGTGGTTGACTTTGCTCGAATAGTAGCTTGAGGCGCCACTCCGCTCGCCCAGCCTCGATTCGCCTCCCGCCATCGGTGCCTTAGCAGTGTCGCTCCAAGGTTGAAACGCATTGGCGTGATTCCTCCTTTCGGGACATCTATTAGCATAATGCCCCTACCATTGCAATCGTAGCACCTTCTCGCTACGATCACGACTTCTTGAGCATTGTTACTCGGCCGCCCGATAACCTTGTCCGAGCAGAGATGGAAGCTTGGGTTGAGGAGGTCACAACGAGTCATCAAAGGCTATAGATTGGTTATATTCGATTCGCTTGCTTTTTCTTTTCTTTTTTGGTTGTGAGAGGTCCGAGTCCACAGCTGGTGCTGTGTGTTGGCTTGTTAACAGCTTGTGGTTGGAACCTAGCAAACTGCTATGTGTCATCCTCATTCGCAGTGGTTAGGGCGCCCACCGGGTTAGTCATCAAGCGCTTATGCGATTTTCCCAAGCTCCTTGCGCTTATCCTCCGTAATCAAAGCCTTGTTTACCAATTCTGGAAATCGAAAAGTGTGGGTAATCACCCCACTTGCGTACCGAAGTTTAGTCCTTTCATGAAGCGGATCGCTCGCCTTGTCCGTCGCTACGCCCTCGTAAGCATAGCGAGCTAATCGCGTGAATTTGTTTAAGTAATCGCCACCGTTGGCTTCCTTCTAAGCGCTCGAACTCTTCCTTTTTCAGTCCATCATCCTTCCTGACATGGTATCGCGAAGGTCGCTGCAAACTCTTCCCATGTGATTTATGGGTGCTTCATGAGCAGACAATAGTTCTCCCACCATTCGCAAATTGCTCCTCTAGCCGATGGGATGCGAAGAACCTTCTCATGGCCTTCACATTGAGTGATGTACAATTTCTCTCAATGGTTCTCACCAATCATCCGCTCCAAGGGATTGACATTTCGAGAATGTTGGTGGTCGGGTCCTCATGAAGTCCGACAACTTGAGTAAGGACGAGGCCCGCCATTGTTGTTCGAGCAAATGGGTTGTTGATCGCAGCCATATTGGTCATCTCGCTGATCATAGTTCGATCAACCGAGTTTGCGCAGCGAGAAAAGCTCCCAAGTTCTCGTGATATCCATCGGGCGGTGCTTGCGCAGTGGTGCTCCTTCATTGGGATTGTTGCTCGAGCGCACTCACTTCCTCAAGCCCCATTGTTGCCGCGAGTGTTCACCATCCGCTTGATTGCTTCTTGGGTTAGGAAAGATAGATGTAGCATAGATAAGATGCAAGAATTTCTAATGGGGAAACAGTTAAACCCAACTTAAATAATCTTTATTATTATTACTTGGTATGGTTGCTTACAATGCCTAAGGGCTTTGCAACACATAACGCACACTCAAAGAAACAATTAAGAACCCAACTAAACATGCAACCTTAACGCCTACTAAAAGGTAAAGGCTAACTTAAGAACGCGACTCAACACTCGAGTCTCAACACAACTCTAAGACTAACTTCACTCATCCACCCACCTCGGTCGAGATCGATCCGCATACACCGGGTGGGCCGGCATGGGTGCGAACCTATCCTCGTGACCTCTCACTGCTCCTCAGCTCCCACTCACGCCTTCCGGTCTTCTTCTTCCTCCCCACGACCTCATCCGGCCTCGACAACCTGGTCCGCTAGCTCCTCGCCACCGCAAGGCTTCCTCCACCGATGACTCGCACGCGCCACGGGTCTTTTGAAGCTCTCGCCCGCCACTCGCCACACGCTGCTCCAGCCCCGCAGCAGGTCCCTAGGTGATCCTCCCGGCGGTGGCGAACTCAAGAAGGTGTGCTGCAGTAGCACACTCTCCTCCACGATCCGCCGACGCCGCACGCCAAGACCGTCGGGTGAAGTCGAACACGGTGTCGCCGGCTCAGAGGCGAGTCGCGGCGCATCCGCTGAGAGCAAGTCTAGCAGCCTCCCCAACTCCGGGCCTCGTAAGTGAACCTCCGGCGTGATGTGGATCGTCCGGTGGTCTCGCCGCACTCTCGAGCGAAGATGATCACCTGCGTAAGAACCCCGATGCACACCGCTGACGCCCAGCTTGCTTCCTCAGAGCGACGATCAAAGCCTCCAATCACTTGAAGAACTCTCCACGCCCCATGGCATAGCCACCCTGCCTTGACTCAAGGATCGAAGATCGCATCTATTCAAAACAAAATTTTGAATAAGATCTCCACCAAACGGCAACTAAAAGAAGGTAATTTAGCAAGGATGAGAGTAGGAGGATGAGATAAGCCAAGAGTTTCATATTAGTCAATTTTACCATTTTCTTTAGAAAATAATTTTGACACTCCTAAGAGATACCAACTACCTAGGGCCAAAACCTATAGTCAAGATGGCTCGATACCACCTCCGCTGGACCCGAATTTGCAATCCGACCTCCGTGTATACCGCACTAGTCCAGATCACGCTTAGTGCACACAAAGCTCAACATAGATGCTATCATAGTCACACACAAATAAATATAGCATAAACTTCATTAATTAATAATAACTGTTGTCTTACATGAATAATGCCTCACAGGCTTAAAAAGAGTATCAATGAGAAGCAATAAATAGAATAAATGCATGGCACTCCAGCCGCCACAGTAACCGACGAGGCTCTGACCCTAAGCATTCGTGATCCAAGTAATCCTCCTCCATGAATGGTATAGATTCTCTTCTTCAAGTTGTTGTTGTTGGGGTGAGTACATAAAGCACTCAACAAGTTGTGCACAACAATGCAAGTCTAATATTTTATATGCTTGGCTTAATCCAAAGGAATGGCTAGTAAGGGTATTTTGCAATAAAGCAAAGATTTAACAAGAATACAATAAATAGATTGGAAAGCAAGAAACAAATACAAGAATTAATAAATTCAAGATTTCAAATACACCAAGTTTCCAATCCTAAATTAATTTTTCCACTTTCCATGGCACCTGCCATCCCAACAAGTTTTTGTTTAACAAAAGTCTAACCCTTAACTCAGAATTCTTTAGCATTGCCCAATACCGTGAGCACGGCTATTCAATAGATTGTACACTCGCAGAGGTTATGCACTTTACCCACACGATACAACCAAACACCACCAAGGCGAGTGATCA
>JAYEVK010000472.1:0-153223 GCA_036346275.1 Otatea glauca
TGTATCCTCAGAGTTGATTATTATGAAATAATAAATTGAAGATACCGTGTGTATTGGCCCGTTGGCCGTTAGGATCGAATTCCTTGTGTTGTGTTTCCTGTTTGGGATTTGGGTTTGCTACCTAGATCAAGAGCCGACGTCCTTGATCAGTTGCGTGCTGAATCTATATGATGCACCAACTTTAATTCGTTTTCGGTAGTGACCACGGTTTGGAGGTTTCTTTAGTGAGTGTTGCATGTGTTCGTCGGATTATAAGCAAAAGTTATCTTGGCGAGTATGTTGTTCCATCACAAAAGATGGGACCATCTTCGGTTTGATACATATCACTGCTAGTGCGTGTGGAGGAAGGGGTCAACATCATGTCGCAATTGGGGAATACTAGTTGGGCCGCATCATTTCCTGGAGGCTTTTTAGAGGCATAAGTCTGACGCATATCGTACTTACACATACATGTGTATGTCTCCTGCACATACTAAGAAATTAATTTGGAGGCTCACGACCTCTGGAGCACAAGAACACAATGTTTCCCTGAACGCGCACAATTATTTGTATCCGTTTTAATTTTGGTTTGCTCGCGTATGCTCCGTCCTCATCATTTGCTTTCGAGAGATTGCAAGGTTACAGTCGGTTCATCGGTTTTAGGGTCTGCGGACCATCGGTGCCAGCATGGCAGACAGCGCGCCCCTGGGTGTTTTGTTCTGAATTTGGTTTTTTGTTGGTTCTCTGTGTCAAGTTCCTTCGGACAATCCTCCATGGGGGCAGCGGACCACCTGGGGTTAGCGGCAGACCGACGGCAATTTTCCAGTCCTACTGATCGCAAACAGTCCGGCATGAAAGGGCGGACAGTCCACAGTAGCTGACTGAGTTGAGTTTGTCTGTGAGCTGAGTGGCACACCTAGGGAAACTGCTGATCAACGTATCATCTTTTGTACACCATGTCCCACCGTATCAATAAATTTGAGAGAAAGCTCTCAGGACTACGTCTTGTGTCTACTTCTTTTTCTACTTCTATCAGTGAATGAGTGGTTGATCATCGTTAACACACTACTGCAGAACAGCACATCTTTGCCGACATATCACTGCCGGTTAGGATAGAGCCGGCAGTGAGAACATATCACTGCCGGTTCGAAAGTTAAGCTGGGGGAGATCTTATCACTGCCGGTTTATATATAAAACCGGTAGTGATATATCACTGCCGGATCTTGTGTCAACCGGCAGTGATATTGGCATTTTCACTGCCGGTTTTATACCAGAACCGGCAGTGATATTTATTTTCCCGCGCAATCCGACCTTAAGTCCTTTATATATCTGGCGTCCCTTCCCCCGACCGATCAAGCATAACAGAGAGGCGTCTCTGCTCCATTATTGTGTCGAATTGCTGACGAAAATTGTACTAAAATTCATATCTATTTGTCTTCAAGGTTAGTAATTTGAATAACATTATATTTGTAGTTGGATTTTACTTTATAGATTGCTTTAGATTTTGATAATTACAATTATTATTCATTTCAGTGATTTAGTGGATTTTTAAATGGTGAAAATGGCTAGGTGAATTTTGCAATAATGAAAATTGCAAGATACATTTGTAAATCGATATATTTTCAATTATATGCTTATTTTCAATTATTAAAGTAATTAAAAATTGAAACATTGATATATCAATTATGAAAGTAATTAAAAAATTGCTACCTGGATATTTTAAATATAATAAAAATATGTCCAAATTATTCACAATTATTTTATACTTTGTAAATAAATAAAAATTGCCAGGTGGATATTTACATAATGAAAAAAGGTTGATGTATGCTCAAATTTTGAAATAATAAAAAATTTCTACATGGATATTTACATAATGAAAAAAGGTTGATGTATTTTAATATAGTCAAAATGTATCCTAACTATTTACAATTATGTATTATTTTGTAAATAATTAAAAATTGCAAGATGGATATTTACGTAATGAAAAAAGATTGATGTATTTTAATATAGTAAAAATATATCCTAAGTATTTACAATTATTTTCATTTTATAAAATAATAAAAATTGCTACATGGATATTTACATAATGAAAAAGGTTGATGTATTTTAACATAGTCAAAATATATCCTAACTATTTACAATTATTTATTATTTTGTAAATATTTTAAAATTGCAAGATGGATATTTACATAATGAAAAAAGATTGATGTATTTTAATATAGTAAAAATATACCCTAAGTATTTACAATTATTTTCATTTTATAAAATAATAAAAAATTGCTAGATGGATATTTACATAATGAAAAAAGGTTGATGTATTTTAACATATTCAAAATTGCTACATGGATTTTTAAATCTTATCATTTACAATTATATTGTTATTTGCAATTATATGCTTATGTGATGTTTGATTTAATTAATTGTCGATGAACCGAAGGTGGATGTATGACACGGACCATTGCGGCGCAAAGTTCTTTAATGGTGTGACTTGTTTTGTAAACGCGGCTGCGGCGTACAAGTCGAAGAATCTGTCGAACTATATGTGTTGTCCATGCGTTGATTGCAAAAACAAGAAGTTGTTTTCTACCATAGAGTCGATATGTGCACACTTACTTCGAAGGGGTTTCAAGGCTGGCTATACCTGTTGGACCGAGCACGGTGAAGATGAGATTGTACATGAAGGGCAACACATTGGTGAAGATGACGGAGACAACGATATGACGGCTGTCGAAGATACGTTTGTCGATAGCCACGACGACGACCTGGATCAAATGTTGTGTGATGGGGAGGGGGACATCACGAGTGAAAGAGAGTTTCAAAAGTTCCAGCGTATGGTAGAGGACTCCACAATACCATTGTACCTGTGCCGCAAAGAGGAGCAAAAAAGCGCAACCGTGCTTACACTCATCGCAGCTTGAAGGCAAGCAATGGTTGGTCCGATAAGAGCTTCACTGAGCTCTTATGTCTCTTGGGAGACTTGCTTCCAGAGGGTAACGTGTTTCCTACAACTACGTACCAGGCCAAACAGGTTGTCTGCCCGTTGGGACTGGAAGTACAAAAAATACACGCATGTCCAAACGATTGCATGTTGTATCTCAATGAATTTGCAGACTTGGATGCCTATGCTGTTTGCAAAGCAAAGCGGTATAAGGGCAACGATGATATCCATAACGACGATATCGAGGTGGAGCATAAGAAGAAGAGATCCCCTCGTAAGGTGGTGTGGTATTTTCCTATAATCCCCTGTCTGAAGCGATTGTTTGTGAACAAAAGGCATGCCCAATTGCTACGATGGCACGCCGAAGAGCATAAGAAGGATGGAATGCTTAGGCACTCTGCTGATTCTGTGCAATGGAGGAACATCGACAAAAAATATAATAAGCACTTTGCATATGATGTGAGGAATATAAGGTTTGGGTTGAGTACGGATGGGATGAATCCTTTCGGCAACATAAGTAGCCGTCACAATACTTGGCCGGTGACTCTATGTATCTACAACCTTCCTCCTTGGCTTTGTATGAAGCGGAAGTACATTATGATGCCACTACTGATCCAAGGACCCAGGCAACCTGGCAACGATATCGATGTGTACCTCAAACCATTGGTTGAAGATCTTCTAATACTGTGGAACAATGGAGTACAGGTATGGGATGAGTACAAAAGAGAGAACTTTATCCTACGCGCATTGTTGTTCGTAACCATTAATGATTACCCTGCCCTTGGTAACCTGTCGGGACAGATGACAAAAGGGTTCAACGGATGCGTCCAGTGCTTGGATGATACAGCTAGCCGATGGCTGAAGAACTGTCGAAAAATGGCTTACATGCGACATCGTAGGTTTCTTTGCAAGGATCACCCATACCGCAATAATAAGAGAGCCTTCGACGGTACAAAGGAGACTGCCTTATCTCTGAAGAATCGCACTGAGAAACAGATATTTGCGGTCGTAAAGGAACTTCATATTATTCACAGAAAGGGAGCCGGCAGTACATCTATCCCGAGTTCCCGTGATAAGGCTCCTTTGTGGAAAAAGAGATCAGTATTTTCGGTCCTACCTTACTGGCAACACTTGGAAGTTCGACACGCAATCGATGTCATGCACATAGAGAAGAACGTGTGCGACAGCTTGCTTGGTATCTTACTGGATATACCTGGCAAAACAAAAGATACCCTCCACGCACGGATGGACCTTGAAGATATGAAACTTAGGAAGGAGTTGCATCACGAAGACATGGATACAAGCAAAAAGTACCTTCCCACAGCCTGCTACACTCTGAGCAAGAAAGAAAAAATTAGCGTGTACGAATGCTTGCACGGAGTGAAAGTTCCATCTGGTTACTCTGCCAACATAAAGAGAGTAGTCTCAATGAAAGACTTAAAATTAATTGGCATGAAGTCTCACGATTGCCACGTGATGATGAAACAGATGCTTCCAACCGCAATTAGGGGTGTTCTGCTAGAGAAAGTCCGAGACCCAATTATAAAGTTGTGTTCATTCTTCAACGCGATTTCACAGAAGGCCATCGATCTGTTGAAACTAGATAAGCTGCAAGAAGACATGGTCCACACTCTGTGCAGGCTCGAGATGTGTTTCCCTCTATCTTTTTTTGATATTATGGTCCATGTCATTGTTCACATTGTGAAAGAGATACGGATTCTTGGTCCCGTGTTTCTACATCAGATGTACCCTTTTGAGAGGTTCATGGGGTTATAAAGAAATATGTTCAGAATCGACATCGCCCTAAGGTCGCATTGCGTATGGTTGGGGAACCGAGGAGGTCAATGAGTTCTGCGTCGATTATATGGATCTCAAACCGATTGGTGTGCCTATATCTCGGCATGAGGGGAAGCTACAGGGAAAAAGGACACTAGGCGAGAAATCACTCCGTACAAACAATCTAGCTTCATTCACACAAGCACATTTCGTAGTTTTGGGACAATCAGTTGTGGTGGCCCCGTATGTCAACATGCACAAGAGCATGCTATCCAGAACAAACCCAGCGAAGTCAGAGGGTTGGATCGCGAGAGAGCATAGAGATAATTTTGACGATTGGTTGCGTAGGCACATGATGCATACGGAGACAGAGTGCGCTCAGTTGAAAGTGTTGGCTCAGGGACCATCAACTACAATTCGGACATTCCAAGGGTACGACATAAATGGTTTTACATTTTATACAAGAGCACAAGATACAAAGAGCACGAACCAAAACAGCGGTATCCGTACAGATGCCTATGACAGCAATGAAAATAGGCAAAGCTACTACGGATTCATAGATGAGATTTAGGAGCTTGACTATAGACCTTTGAAGGTCCCTCTCTTTCGGTGCCAATGGGTCAGACTTCCAGGGGGTGTTAACATCGACAAGTACGGTATCACTACCATGGACCTCAAACTCGTCGCATACAGGGAAGAACCATTCGTACTTGCTAATTCTGTTACACAAATCTTCTTTCTAACTGACCTGGCTAACAAGGAACGCCACGTGGTTATTCAAGGAAAAAGAAGGATTGTCGGAGTTCAGAATGTTGTCGACGAGGAAGAATACAACCAGTTCGATGAGCTTCCTCCTTTCGGAGAGGACGTTGAACTAAGTCTCATGGAAGAGAGTGAGGAAACTACGTACATACGTCGCGATCATAATGAAGGTCGAATCGTAGCTTAGTTGTTCAAATTAAAGATATGATTTCTTTTGTACGAATAACATGTTTATTTTCTCATGTGTAACAATTAATGTATTATATGAAGTAACGGATTTGACTGCATTTATGTGAATTGTTACAAGTCACACCATTAAAGAACTCTGCGCTGCAACGGTCCGTGTCATACATTAATATGAATTTTTTATTATTTCAAAATTTGAAATTTGTATGCCTTAATATGGATTTTTTAAGCACTATTTGATTTATGAAATATTAAAACAGTGAGCAATTTGGTTTTTCTGAATTTCAGAACTTAGTCAAAATTAGGGAAAAATATTTATATAACATATTATATGTCCTGTAGTATGCCTCCAAAAATTTTCAGATAATTTGGATCAAATTTGATAGTATTTCAAAAATCCCAAAGCCGTCAGTCTTTGAAATGAAATAAACTGAAAGTTCCACTTAATTGGGCGGCAGTACTGTATATATCACTGTCGGCTCTCTTTAACCCTGGCAGTGATACTTTGTACTACTGCCGGGTCACAAAGAGAGCCGGCAGTGATAGTGGCTTATCACTGCCGGTTCTACTAAACCCCGGCAGTAGTACGTAGTATCACTGCCGGGTTTTAGTAGACACTTATCACTGCCGGTTCTACTAAAACCCGGCAGTGATACTATGTACTACTGTCGGGTTTTAGTAGAACCGGCAGTGGTAAGCCACTATCACTGCCGGCTCTCTTTGTGGCCCGGCAGTGATATTCTATCACTGTCGTTTCTTTTGGAACCCGGCAGTGATAGTCCACCCTTATAAATATCACTGTCGCACCCAACCCAATCCCTCTTCTGTCACTTGCATCTCCACCACCTTTCACCTCCCGAGTCCTGACCTCCACGCCTTCGGTCGCCTCGAGCCTCCCCCGTCGCCGCCTCGGGCCTCCCCGTCATCACCTGCGCGTCCGCGTTGGCTCGAGCTTCCCCGTCGCCAACTCGTCCTCCCCGCACTCGCCGCCATCGCGTCCCCTCAAATTCGTCGCCGTCGTCGCATCCCCACTGCGGTGAAGAACTTCTCAACCCTAATTAACTTCGGTGCTTGTCTAACCCAGCTTGAGGTGAAGAACTTGTCAACCCTAACCCAGCTTGAGGTGTGCGGTTGTGCTTGACTTCGGTGCGGTAGGCTCTAGGGTTTGAGGAGAGCCGAGCTTGTCTTGCGCTGTTGGATGCCTGTACTGTGAGCTCTAGAGTTCAGAGGTAATCTGAGCTTTAGAGCCTAGATTGTGCTTGAATCCGAAAGTTTTTCAGTTGGGGATTCATCTTGTGAGGCTGACACTTGCTTGGAAACTCGATTGGCTCCAAAACAACAGGAGCTTTTCTTTTTTTTCCACTGGACCATGAAAGAGGTGACAATTTGGGAATTATGTCTGGGAACCTGCCATTTGCAAACTCCACCTTGCTGCCTTGTGTTTGCTCGATGATGATAATGGGTGAAAAATGATCATAACAGTTAATTTTGCGAGTTTGGCCTTGAACCAGTAGACTTGCATGCTAATAAGTCTTTCTGTTGCTCAATTATGATAACCTGTCAAGCCTGATATTTTATTGTTTGGCACCTATCAGTATTGCTTTGTTGCTTTTGAATGATAACCTGTTAGCCTGCTATTGAATGCTGTTGTCGGTTCGGTTGTACTGACTTTACTATGTTAATCAATAATCGCTAATCGTTAACGTGCATCGATATGAGTTTAATTTGTTCATTAAGATTCTATTATAACAGTGCATTCAATTATCAATTCTTTGTTTTACATGTTAAGGTGGTAAGGGTTCGAGGCCTGATTCGCTGAATTAATTTGTTTAGCCCATTTGTGATTGAGGTTGAAGATTTAAATCTTCAACCAAACCCTAAATCTGATAGCACTATAAGCAAATTCACGTCAATTATGTTATTTTTATCATATTGTTATTTGGGATTAGAAATAGATTCTTGTTCATTCTTCATCGCATTTCATTCAACAATCCAGAAGGCTGTATGTTGTTCCAAAACCATTACTGCTTATTCTTGTGGCAATGTACAAATCTGGGTAGTTTTTTTTACTATATATGTGTCCTCGAAAGGTGTATATGTGTACGTATCCTCGAAAGATGTATGTGTACGTATCCTCGAAAGATGTATGTGTATGTATCCTCGAAAGATGTATGTGTATGTATCCTCGAAAGATGTATTTTGTGTTCTAAACTTGTTATGTATTTGTCGTTAAATTGACATCACGAAATTCCCTTGCTTAATGGTAATCTACATGAAAACAATCTCGAATAAGATGTATATGTTTATATATCCTGTATGTGTATATATCCTGTGTATGTGCATGTGTATATGCCCGTATAATATCCTGTATGCGTATATATCATGTGTATGTGTATGTGTATATTTGTGTTCATGGTAAAATTATTTTGGAGCATGCAGATTCAAAAAAAAGATGTACATGCATGTCTTAGGTCGATCTGCTATTGCCTCTAAGTTTAAGCCTTAATGAGAATCCATATTAAGGCTTAATGATAATCTATATGAAAACAATCTCGAATAAGTGCAAAATATCACACGACTAACTTTAAAACACTTGAAGGGATATATATACTAGCATAGTCTACAAAAGGATCTGTATGTGTGTTTCAAAAATGACCTTGCTAATTTGAAATTTCCGACAAACTTGCTAGGAATGGCCTCTGACCAAGGACAAGTACCAGCGGGAGTTGGGCCCTCAAATATGGACGAAGGAGAAACGGGTAGCCCGAAACATAGTCCAACGTCCTACCTGAACTTGCAGGATCCTGTCATGGACCAACCTGACGTCAGTAACGAATGCGAGGTAAAGTTTAAGTGTACTGTGGTTCTCAAAATATTGTTGGCCCAGACGACTCATGAGAAGATCAAATTGCAGGCTTAGACGTCTGATCAACGAAGGCAGCGCGCAAGTCGTGGTCCAAACAAGATGCCTAAGGGACTTTTTAACATAGTGGAACTCTCGGCAGTCGGGGAACCTGCTCTACCCGAGTCATCGTTGGGCGCCGTGACAGACAAAGATGCGGTGTTCTTCTTTGGGGATGACGTGCCCATCGCCCTCTGATTGTGGATTGGCCGCCAAGGTGACCCATGGGTGGTTCCCAATGACCTGAAGAACTCGTTGTGGGACAAGCTAAAACAAGTGTTCCAGTTCCCCCAAGGGACCGAGCTGGTTGCAAAGAAACGTGCACTATCCATCATGTGCACAGCATGGAAGAATTGGAAGACGGCACTAAATAAGAACTATGTGAAGAAGAATAAAACGCCGAATTTTGACATGTACCCAAAGTTAAGAGAGTTTTGGGAGGACTTTGTGGCGTACAAGAAGTCTGAAGAAGCGCAGATAGTAAGTCAAAGGAACAAGGCAAACACGGATAAGAATATTCACCCTCACACACTAGGAACAGTAGGGTACGTGAATAAAATACCAGCATGGGATCGGACCGAAGAAGAACTAACCTGCAAGGGTGTCATTCCTGCGATGGCCGTCTTGAGCAAACGATCGAAGAACTGGTTGCTTGGGAGGGGTGCTTCTATCTCCGATGATGGCAGCTTAAGCTTCAAAGCAATAGAGAGCAGGAAGTGTCGCGCAGAATCACGGATGCTCACATGCAGTCTTCTCAAGGATCTTTCAGGCCAAGAAGGGACAATGATGAGCTAACCATAGCCCTGGGTAACAAGGAGCATCCAGGTCGCACTCGAGGAGTTGGTTTGGTGCTGTGGAAAAAAGCCTTCCCAGCAGACGCATGGTTGTACAAGCGTCCAAAGAGATTAAGAGAAGATCAACTAGACCGTCAAATAAAAGATAATGTGGCGAGAGCGTTAGAGGAACAGAGAGCGGAACTAGATAAGGTTGTGGAGCAAGCAGTACAGAAAGCTCTCAGCTCACGACCGCCACCTGGAGAAATCCCTGAGCTCATCAGTCCTGGTGCTCGTAAGAGCAGTTGCGCGTCCACAGGGATTCCCGAAGAGCACAGACTCCATTTTCGTGTGGATGACATCAAAGAACCGACACCATGCAAGCTACATTTGTCCTCACATGGCATTACCATCAAGGTGGCTGAGGGAAGGGCTTGGCCATGCCAGGAATCGCAGGTTTTGCAATCGTCGCCCGACATGCGCAGGATTCGCCAGGTCGGCGGGCGATGTAGTCCGCCAATACCGTAAAATGGAGGTAGAGATCCCTGGCGAGGACGAAAACAAAAAACTAGGAGAAAACATGCATAGCTTCCTCGTGTGGCGCAAGAGCTTGATTAAGGGCTACGGCAGGAGTAAGTAGCCTCCTTTATGGATTTTATGACGAATGCTCTTAAGACATCAGCTTACCCTTTGTCTTCTTACACAGCCGACACCATCAGCGTAGGTCACAAAAATCTTGGCCGACCTTCCTGGCGCTTCTTCGGGAGCTCTGGCTCCTTCTCAGCCGACACCACCGGCCTCGACAGTCGCGGTGTTCCTAGAATCTTCTGACCCAATGAATTTATTGGGCTTTTCGTTGGCCGATCTTGATGATCCAGAAGATCATGGCCACGGATGATTATGATGCAGAAATCAGAAAAATCCTTGAAGTCTCTAAAGAAGCATCGGCTGCGCTGACATCGGCTCCAGGAATGCAAGAACACCTTGACAAGCTCTTCGACTTGGTGATGAAGCCGCAATCGTAGATCCTTGCTAATAAGTAGCCGATATGTGATGCCATGGCATCCGTTGAAGCTGAATTGCCCCCGAAGGTGATGGAGGCATTGCTAAATGTCTGTCATTTGGACAGAAAGAAGGCTCTAGTAGAGGCAACTTAGGTGAGAATAGCCTAGCGCGAAGCTCAAGAAGTCGATCAGAAACTCTTGGATGAGCTGGTCGCTGATGCTAAGGAAAAAAAGCATAAATTTGATGCCGACACTAAGCTGCTTAGGGCTTCCAAGGAGTCCATATCAAAGCTTGAGAGGACTAAGAAGTTTCTTCTGGAAGAGTTGGTTAGACCGAAAAGCAGCTCCTAGAAAGCCAACAAACCATGGAGAAGACTTCATCAGTAATCAAATATCAGAAACTGGGCATTGCCATGGCCGTGGTAGGCGTGAAGAAACAAATGGCCAAGGTGACCCCTATGCCTGGAAACGCCAAGGAGGACCAACTTATAGTCAACGAGGTGTAGGACATCATTGCCAAGGCTGCAGGCGCCTTGTCGGCTCTGGGCACAAGACTTCACGGCTCTAGCCTTCAATGTTAATCTAGTTATAATGAAAAATTCTTGGATGTTCGGCTTTTGGAACAATACTTCTATAATGCTTTAACTTTTATAATCGGCTGTTTAACCTATTTTATGCTTATCTTTTCATGTAATTCATTTCCTTTTAGCCAATTAACCGCAACGAGTTAACTTGGCTTTTCAGAATAATACTTCCTCTTAGCCGACTAAGTTCTAACCCAGACGCTAAGATAGTATTTCCCATTAATCGCTTTAGGAAAAATAAATCCTTTTAACGTCTCGAGTATGTATGAATTTCCATCGACTAGCCGATTAATCTTATACGGCCCTTCCCACGTAGGTGACCATTCCCCAAGTCGGTTATCTCTAGAACCAACAGGTAGTATAGTCTTCCAAATTAAATCGGCTTCACCAAAAGACTTAGGCACCACCTTTTTATTATATGCTCTCGCAACTCTTATCTTATTCTTCTTAAGCCAATCCAGCGTAGTCAAGCGTAATTCTACCAATTCATCCAAGTTATCGATTATTAGATCGTTATAATCTTGAGTCGACAAACCATTTTGTCTAGCTATTCTCATAGAATTAATGTTAATCTCCACGGGTAAAACAGATTCTTTGCCATATACTAACTGATAAGGCGAAAGCTTTGTTGCTCCGTGATAGGCTAACCGATATGCATATAGTGACTCTGATAACGTGGAATGCCAATTCCTCGGTTTTTCATCGACTTTCCTTTTAATTAGTTTAATCAACGTTTTATTAGACGACTCGGCTTGTCCATTAGCCTGAGCATAATATGGAGATGAATTTAACAACTTGATTCCCAGGCTCTTTGTGTAATTTTGAAATTCATTAGACATAAACACAGTACCTTGATCGGTCGTGATCGTTTGCGGTATTCTAAACCGATGGACAATGAGTTCATTAACAAACCCGATAGCTTCAATACTCGTAACCCTTTTGAGGGGTATAGCCTCAACCCATTTAGAGAAATAATTGGTCGAGGCCAAAATAAATTTATGGCCTTTGCTCAAAGCAAGAAATATTTGGCTGATTACATCTATTCCCCACCCTCTGAACAGCCATGGTTTGATAATTGGATGCAAAGCCGACGCTGGTGCTAGCTGCACGTTGCCAAATTTTTGACAAATCTAACACCCTTTGTAATATCGAAAGCAATCTTCCAACATTGTTGGCAAAAAAATACCCTGTTCGTCTAAGCATCCACTTCATTTTATGAGCCGATTGATGGAACCCGTAGATACCTTCATGCACTTCACCCATTGCCACCTGCGCCTCTTCGGCTCCAAGACATCTTAACAGCAAATCTTCTAGTTTCCGATAGTACAAAATCTCATCTAAGACTACGTACTTCAATGCCTGCTGCCTTACTTTGCGTTCTGTTGGCTTAGATGGGTCGATTAGATAATCTCTTATCCGCGTTCTCCAGTTGATAGCATCGGCACATATAACAGCTTTGCCTACTAGCTCAGTCATCTGATATCGGCTAAAGTCCTTGTATCCTGATGCCTGCTGAGCCAATGTATTGGCTCTATCATTCAACTCTCGAGGAATATGACCGATAGAAAATGAGGTAAAGGAGCCGATTGTCTCGAAGTACTGTTCTAAATATTTGAGTAATCCTTCATCACGGCATTGATACTCGCCCTTTTCTTGCTACACGATCAACAGAGAGTCGTTGTGTGCCTCAACAGTATCTACTCCGATATTTTCCAATAGTTGTAATCCTTTGAGCAATGCTTCGCATTCGGCCTGGTTGTTCGAGCATCGGCTATTCAACCGAAATGCGAACTCAAAACTGTGACCCTTAGGTGAGATGAGTACGATACCAATATCATCACCCTCTCGACATACCGACCCATCAAAAAATAGCTGCCACGGGGCAACAGGAACTAGGTCGACGGTGGTAACATGTCCTATGATAAAATCGGCTATAACTTGTCATTTAACTGCCTTAGCCGATTCATATGATAGGTCGAACTCTATTAAGGCATAAGCCCATCTACCAAGTCGACCTCTCAAAATCGGAGCTAATAACATATACTTTATAACATCGGTTTTGCAAACCACCTTACAAGCCGATGCTAAAATATAATGCCTTAGCTTTGTACAGGAAAAATATAGAGATAGGCATAATTTTTCGACAAAAGGGTACCTGATCTCAGGATCTAGTAGGCGTCGACTTAAATAAAAGATTACTCTTTCCTTACTATCGACTTCCTATGCCAAAATGGCTCTGATAGTTTCTTTTTCAGCCAATATATATAGCTTGAAAGGAACCCCTTTCCGTGGTGCGGCTAGAACCGGAGGATTGGCCAGGTATTCCTTGATATCATCAAAAGCCCTTTGCTGGTCAGCTCCCCAAACAAACTCTTGATTATCATTCAACTTCAGCAGAGGGGTGAACGTACGAATCCGACTACAAAGATTTGAAATAAATCGTCTGAGATAGTTAATTTTACCAATCAGCTTTTGCAACTCATTCTTGTATGTCGATGGTTTTGTTTTGGCTATAGCTTTGACTCTTTCTTGATTCACTTCGATTCCCCTTTCATGGACCATAAAGCCCAAAAATTGCCCAGCCGACATGCCAAACACACACTTGAAAGGATTCATTTTCAAACCATGTACTCTTATATTCTGGAAGACTTTTTCTAAATCGGCTAAGTGCTGTAGGTCATCTTTAGATTTTACTACAACATCATCAATGTATATTTCAACAATGTGGCCGATTAGGTCATGAAAAATCAAATTCATGGCTCGCTGGTAAGTTGCCCCGGCGTTTTTCAAGCCGAACGCCATAACCGTCCACTCAAATAGCCCTATGCACAAGGACACCTGAAGGTAGTCTTAGGTATATCGGCTTCTGCCATGAATATCTCTTTGTACCCAGCATTACCATCCAAAAGACTAATGATTTTGTTTCCTAATGCAGCGTCGATAAGCATATCGGCTATCGGCATCGGATACTCATCCTTTGGTGTGGCTTTATTCAAGTCTCTAAAGTCGACACATACCCTAAGCTTTCCATTTTTCTTCATGACTGGAACGATATTGGAAACCCACTCTGCGTACCGACAAGGCCTAATGAACTTTGCTTCCAATAATCGTTCTATCTCCTCTTTTATGATATTGTACAGGGCTAGATTAAAGCGTCTAGGGTACTACTTAAACGGCTGATATCCTGGCTTAATCAGTAATCGATGCTCGACAAGTTGTCGGCTTAAACCAGGCATTTCGTGATACTCCCAAGCAAAACAATATTTATAATTTTTAAGAATCTTGACCAACTTCTCCTTATGTTTTACATCTAATTTTGCACTAATAAAAGTTGGTCTTTTCCTATCACCACCACCTATATCGACTTCTTCAAGCAGGTCGGTGGATGTGAACCCTTGGCCTAATTTCTCGATTTCTTAGAAATCTTCGATGGCCTCATAGCTATCTGTCATTTGCCGATAGCTTTGCATTTTGTCTTGTAGGACCCTCACTGTTTTACTTGACCCCATCAATGTAAAACCTCATTTGCTCGATCAAATGTACCCGGCTTAACACTGATCGACATAAGTCCTGTTTTACCGACACAAATGAAGTCACAATCATCCAGCATTTTTCCCGATATACATTCGGCTTCCTCATGTTGTCAATTTGCATCCGAACTAGCCATAGCAATATGAGCCGATGTATCAGCCGAGATGACTTCAACTTCACCTCCAATCCACTGGACAAGCGCCTGATGCATGGTCGACGGAATGCAACAATTGGCATGAATCCAATCTCGGTCGAGCAGCACGCTGTAATTGACTTTGGCATCAATGACGAAGAATGCAGTTGGCAAAGTCTTACTACCGACAGTTAACTCTGTGACCATAACGCCTTTGGCTTCTGTGGGATCGCCTATGAAGTCATTAAAAACCATATTAGCCTTGATCAAATCTTCATCGGACTTACCCAACTTCTTGCAGGTGGTGTACGGCATCAAATTGACGGTAGCTCCTCCATCCACCAGCATCCTTGATATCGTCTTGCCATTTATATATCCTTTTAAATATAATGGCTTTAAATGCCGATGATCACCTCGTGGTTTTTCAAAGATCGCATCTTGGACACCTAAACATGATTAAGCAAATGTTTCATTGGACGATTCGGTTTTAATTTTGAACTCGACCGGCAGCGTGAATAACATGTTGATATCCATCGAAGGCGTGTCATCCCTAATCATGGGAGAATCCAGGTCATCAGCTGAATCGAAATCTTCTTCAGCCTGCTCTTTCTTCCTTCGCTCTTTTTTGGTAGTTTTGATCGACCGAAGTTCATTGAAGGTTCGATCCCTCTGTTTCTCTTCATCAACCTCTCTAATTTCTAGAGTTCTTAGTCTTTGCAATCGTCTACGCTGTGATCGGCTTAGACCGGGTGGACACCACCTTGGTTTGGGTTCCATTGGCTTATGTATTTTGCCAGCCAAACCTTCTCGATTAGCAGAATCTGACTCCGTCTGGATCTTAACTTGATTCAGCACCTGATTTGGCAGAGAAATTCTCTCGTGAACCGGTTTTTAGTAGCTTTTGTTAGGACGATCTCGTATCGGCCCAGATAACCTTTCTTTGGCCGATCGACTAGGCCAATCATCCTGGGGATAGTGTTCCATTAGGCATATGTATGGAGATGGCAATGCTACTCCTCTTTCCCAGCAAAATTGCCAAAAGGGGCACATTCGATGAATCTTTCTACGTTTTCAGTTCGATATAAATTATCTAACCGGCGCGAAGAATATCGCGGCCGATTGTTCATTCTTTCATACTTCTCCATCAACTGAGAAAACGTTGGCCTAGGCCTTTTCGCTAGTTTCCTTGGCGGTGACTTTTCTGCTTTATACCATCTGCCAACTTGCGGGTCCCCTTTGGGTTTAATAGTCTTTGATTTTTTACCCTCACGGTCGGCTTCTATTTTTAATGAACCGATCGTGATTTTCAACGTTTGGTTACCACCAGAAGTTGACTAAATATCAACTCGTCGATCCGTTCTTGGTTCTTCGCTGTGCATCGGCTTTTTTCCCTTGCTCGAACATTGCACCATATTTATGGGGAACGGATCTATGTCAACTTGCATGGTCAGCTCATCAGCAAATTTTAGCCGACCATCCTCAATAGCTAATTGGATCTGCTGATGAAAAATATTGCAATCGTTAGTATTATAAGAAAAAGAATGGTGCCACTTGCAATACCTTCGCTTCTTGATCTCGTCAGCCGATGGTATAATGTGTCCTTCGGGTAACCGTATTATTTTTTCTTGTAATAACAAATTAAAAATACGACCACACTTAGAGACATCAAAAGCGTATCTAACTTCTGACTTATTCCTAGTCGGCTTAAGCCAGGAACAGACTAAAGATTTTTTAGACCCTTTAATCCATTCGGCTATATTCACCTCTGCATCATCATCTTCAGAAGATTCACTCGGGCAATAATTGGATCTGCTAACTAAAGATTTTTTAGACACTTTTGTGCTTTATCCTTTTCTTTATTATTGCCATTTGCTTTGAATCTCTCCTTGAACCCCTTGTTATCCGGAAACCGGCTTTCTTGAGCCGACACGCGATGAAGCAGGTGACTTAGATCAGTGAACTCTTGTCCTCTAAACTTTTCTCGGAGTGGTGGAATTAGCCCTTAGAAAGCCAAATCGGCCAGTTGATTGTCGGGTAATGTGACGCTAAAGCATCGATTTCTAACTTCTCTAAATCTTTTAATGTAATCAGTTACCAATTCTCTAAATTTCTAGCGGACAGAGCTCAGATCGGAAATCCTGAGTTCCAAACTGCCAGAGAAAAAATATTCATGGAATCGGCTTTCCAAATCGTTCCATAAATGAACCGAATTTGGAGGCAAACTAGTAAACCAAGTAAAAGAAGCTCCTAATAATGACAATGGAAAAAATATGATTTTTATCCAGTCGGACTAAGCTGCTTCGCCGTATTGTGCGATAAAGCGTCTGACGTGTTCCAATGTCATAATTGAATCATCTCTAGAGAATTTTGCGAAATCTAAGACTTTGAAGTTGTGAGGATATGGCATACGATCTATGTTATCAGGATTTGGTTTTCTATAACCGATGACTTTTCCTTTTGGCTGTATGCCAAATTGATCCCTTAATACAGCGGAAATTTGATCGGCCCAATTAATACTATTGGCAAACGGAACGGTAGATCCTTGATAATATTGGTCATAATTGGCATTCTACCCCCGAGTGCAAACTTGAGCTGTCGATTAGGCTGAACCGATAGGTGATGAGTGTATTGGTCGTATCCATTGTTTCTCCTAGTTGGCGGTTCCGGCAATAGGACAAAGGGTTCTGAATAGGTTATTACCTGGTGCGGAACCGGATTCCTAGGCAGGATAGGTTCATGACATTGTGGGTATCTATCAGATTCAATCGGCTGTGGAACGGATTGTGGAAAAGCGTAAAACGGAGTCGATGGTGGTAAATTCACCGATGCATCTATCTTAGCAGCATCGGTATAGGCCTGATAATGGGTTACCCCACTCGACCGAGGATCTCGTGATAGTATGATGGTGGGTTGAGTTGGCATCATGGTTAGAGGTGAGGTTATAGCCGATGGTTTAGGATTGGCTAACGTGCTCTGCGTACTTTGTGTTATTGAGAAAACAGGATAGCTTGGCAAAGCTTGCATCGGGTCAAGCAGACTCCCGGATGAGGCCAACTCCTGAGCGATAGTTTTCACACTATTCGCAATCATCGACTTAAGTGTTGTAACAAGAGCCGATGATTGGTTTATCAGAGCATGGTGTACAGATTGCTTAACCATAGCCGATAGTTCGGCTTGAGCAGGCAAATATTGATTTACCGGACCTTCTGTAATGCCTGCATCACCAAGGGCATTAATCGTCGGCAGCGCGGTTTTCTGAGTGACCACGTCGAGTCTTCTGATAACAATTCAGCATCATCTCTTCAAGAGCAGCTTTTCGATCTTCAATTCCTTTACGTTGTTCTGGCATTAAATCGTCCAGCGTAGGGAAGATTATAGCTTCAGTATTGAGATCAGATGGCGGAATCGACTTCCCTAATGAAGACATTATTGTCCCACCGGACGTGCCAAGAGTGTGTTGACGTCAAAAACTTGAAGTAGGGTTTCTGACAATAGCACACCGCATTTAACACCGATTCAGCGTGCGGTCGATTTGACTCAGAATCGATAAGATAAACTATGAACTTTATTTAAAGCTGATCGTAAGGATCAATCGGCTTAGATTCAATCAGCCCAAAGCCGATTAAATCGAGACAAAAAGGCAAGCCCAACTAGCCATTTAAGGCTAATCGGAGGATAAAGGTAGATCGATTATGAAGAAAGCGATGCGCAGCAAAATCAGAATAAATCGAACCTGAGCGTAATTGATGAAGACCAACAATCGGCGATACGCAACTTTATTGATCAAGATCGAATTACAAGAAGACTAAATTACAGGAACTACTCATAGTCGACAGGGAAAAGAGAATAATATAAATTTGTGGATTTGATTGTGTTGTTTTTTCGTAGCTCGCCTTGTCCTCCTTTTATACTAGTCAGCCGATTGAGTCCGATTACAAAACGTTAACGAAGAGTGATCTGTATCGATTTTGGTCTTTCCTAAACAACGATTCGGTTTCCAAATTATATCCGGATAGAGTCTGCGAACGTATCCTTTTGACCATAGACTGCCGATTCTGATCGTACCTGCTATTTTTCAGTGCAAATAGACACATAGAGGAATTTTCTCAAATTCAGTAATATATAAAGAATTAATCTTTTTTTAGATAGGAGAGGTACCAACTTACGGGACAACATGGCCTCTTTAAAATAGTAGAGAGATGTTGTACATGTGCACGTCACAAACTCCAAAAAGCCTGACTCGTGAGATGTTGTACATGTGCACGTCACAAACTCCAAAAAGCCTGACTCGTTTCGAACCAGGAGGTGCCGCCGCCAAGGTTAAAAAAACCAGCGAAATCTCGGATTTCGGACCCCAGCGAGTTTGCACAGACCGGCCGGATGGAAAAATCTAAAAAAAATTTGAAATTGCTACAGTAAATTTCGGAATTTTAAATTTTTCGCCGAGATTTCGGCAAAAAGCGCCGAGATTTCGGAATTTTAAACCGGAATTTGATTTTTTTTGGCCAGATCTGACCGGAATTATATCAATAAGTTCTCAGGAAGTGATCTTCAATGATAATATTTCGAAAAAGTTGATTTTTTAGACTTTTTGGCATTTCGGCAGAAACACTCACTGAATTTTAAAAAATTGAGAATTCATTTTCATGCTATGAGAAATTTATGGGAGTATCATAAGATATGTAGGATAATACATAAAATTTATGAAAATATTTTAACATCATTTGTTATGTTTTAAAAATAAAAATCAGAAATAGGATAAATGAGGCAGTGACAGTGCTAGAATTTTATAAATTTATTAATGTATGATAATTACCTAAAATTTTTATGGTAGTTTAAAAATTCTCTCATAACCCTGTTTTAAAAGTTTAAAAAAATTTCAACCAGTTTTGTTGAGTCAATAAAAATTTTATGTGGTACAAGGACGTGATGTACATTTCGAAAACAGTGATGTACTACATACACATATTTTTGGTATTTTTTTGTGATTGATCATGATCTCAAAACTTTATCACAAGATCATTGATGCTTTCCAAATATGTACCATTTTTTTGTAATTTTTACATTGTTGAAACTATTGGAAAAAAACTATTATGAAGTAACACTTTCATGTTTTCTGTGATTATTTTATGTTTGATCATCTTCTCAAAATTTTATGACAGCATCATTGATGCATTGCAACTATGTTAAAAAAAATTGGTAATTTTTACATGCTCCGAACTATGGAAAAAAAAGTTGCAAAGAAATGTCATTGTGAGGATTCGAACTCGTGACCTCTTGTTTGATAGAGTTTAGCCTTACCACTGAGATATGTGTGCTCATGTGTTCTAGAGATGAGAAATAACTCATTTTATACATTGACAACTCACTGGTTTTAATACATCGTCAATCATTGAAGTTCATTCACAGCTCATTCCACCGAGAGGCTCTCTCGCCATTTCACTTTCCCTCAAGCAAAGACCCTTCTCCACCTTGCTCCTCTCTGTCCGGCCAATCTCCGGCCAAGTCCGGCCAGCCCCTAGCCTCAGGAGGTAAATCTCGGCCTCCCAGGGCGAGATTTCGGGCCTACAAGGCGAAATCTCGGGCTTGAAAGGCGAAATTTTGGGCTTCCAAAAAAATCGGTATGAACAAATTGATTTGTTGGATTTTAAGTGCAATTTGTATTTTTTTGCTTATTTAGACATGTATTCATGTGGGATATAGTCTAGTAAGAACTAACAATGCATGTACTCATGTGGGAATTGGGATATAATTCATATGTCAGTATGTCTTCAAAACTCAAAAGACCATGTCACTTACTCACTTAGTCACTTGTATGGTAGTATGGTACAGCTAGCAAGCCTCACAACGAAAGGCATATATCATGCATTTTAGCAAACATCGTGAGTTAAGAATGTTGATCAGAGGTCGAGGTCGTTGTGATGGTCATACAAGCTTATATATCATGCATTTTTCGTAATGATGCAGTGTGAGGTCGTTGTGATGGCGGAGCCTCGTGGTACCGTATGGGACCACGGGAGCGTCGGTTGTGGTCGAGGTGCAACCATCGCGCGCATGTTATGAAGGGTGGAGGGGCGACCCGTCTTAAGGAACATTTGGCTGGCCGCGCCGGTGATGTGAAGGCCTGCCCCAATGTGCCTAAAGTGATTAGGAAGGCCATGATCGCGGACCTCCGTGGTGGCCGTGACAGAAAGAAGGAGAAGCAGGCGATTCGCCTGCGTCAGGAGGAGGCTTGCACCGAATGGGCCACTATGGGCACGGAGGATGAGCAGCTTAAGATGGCCATAAAGGCCTCTAAAGAAGAGGCCTACCTCAGGAGCCAAGGTTTGACGCAAGGATCGGGTTCCGGGAGTGGTGCACGGAAGTCTTCAATTCAATCGACTATCAGCAAAATGTTCGGTCGGTCCAAATCGACACGGGAAAGCCATGCCTCCATGGATGTTGACCTTGCACGGGCTAGTGCCCCGCAGCAACCTCGTATTGACACTGCATTCCAGCAGGGGAAGCGGGAGAAGCTAGGGAGGGGATGGTCAAAGTGGTTACATGCTAATGCAATTCCCGAAAGGAAGGTGGACTGCCCGTATTTCACAGGTATGAAACAATTGTATGTTTGTAAGTTACACGTCGTGTGATGATTGTACTAATCTCTTGTGCATGCGGTCATAGCTGCAATTAAGCTGACGCAGGAGCTAGGCCCAGGGGTTCGTGCACCACGAGGATATGAGATAGACGATAAGTACTTGGACGCGAATGAGCAGGAGATTGTGAAGTACCTTCGGAGGTTCAGGGACGACTGGGCCACCTTTGGTGTTACAGTGATGTGCGATGCCTGGACGGGACCTACACAGCAGAGTATCATCAACTTCATGGTATACTGCAATGTGACGATGTTCTTCCATAAGACCGTAAATGCCACAGGTACAAAATTCATTTATTTTTCCTATTCCGTATGATCGTCATTGCCACACGTACTAACTTCTTGCTTGCTCATTCGCAGCTAAGGTCCAGAACCACAAATACCTACTAGCCGAGATAACAAAGGTGGTGGCCGAGGAGATTGGGGTGGAGCATGTTGTGCGGTGGTTCTCGACAATGGTGCCAACTTCAAGAAAGCATGCGGATGTTACGAGTGCAAGACCCTCAGATAGTATGGCAGCCTTGCTTGGCACACACCGTAAATCTTATGCTAAAAGACGTGTGCGAGGATGAATGTATCAAAGATATTGTGGCACGTGCCAAGAGAATCTGCAGATTTTTATACAACCACAAGAATCTACATGTGCGGATGAGGCAACATATTGGTGGAGAGTTGGTGAGGCCAAATGCCACTAGATTTGGGACGACCTTTGTTTTCCTTGATAGCTTCTTCAAAAAAGGAAAAGTTCCAAGATGGATGACACATCCCGATTGGATAGGTAGTAGGTGGGCTGAAATGGCGGAGGGCAAGCACGCATATGACCACCTCGTGGTAAGGTGGATTTCGGACATGGGTGGAGTGGACCGTGGTGGCCGAGAACCCTTGTACAAGTTGTTGAGGTTCGCGGATCAAGACAAGTTACCAACAATCACGTGTAATGATGCAAGACGCAATTGCACGGAATGAGTACAACAATAACTTACGGAGCATGGAGATAAAGATAGGATATTCCTACAAGTCATGGAAAAGAGATTTGCCAAATAAGGAAACCACATTTGTGCAAGCTGGTAAGTGAAATTAACATGTTCGGTTCTATTATGCTAAGTATGCAATGTTCGCATCTATTATACTAACTATGCAATCTTTTCATCAATTGCGCCTCCGCCCCGACCCGAAGTCCCAGTTCTCATACAACATATGCAGCACTCCGTAGTACATGGGAGCGCTCTCGACTGCACTAAGCATTATGGCTGATGACGACGCTACCGCGGTGAAGGCTTTACGAGAAGCAGACACATACCGTCTTAGACGGGGACGTTTTGCCACCCAGCTTGCACAGACCAGCGCCGTCAATAACCAAATGATGGCAGGTAAGTACATAAACTGAGGTTGGTTGGTATGTTGTTGTGTAGCACTCACTGACTTTTCTTTCTTCGTGTTGTTCACAGCTCAATGGTGGATGGCCTTCGGGAATGAGACGCCATCGCTGCAAAAGTTCGCCTTGAGGTTGGTGTCCCAGTGCGCATCGTCGAGTGGGTGTGAACGCAATTGGAGCACATTTGCTTTGGTGCACACGCAGCTACGAAACCGTTTAAGTTGTGCGAAGCTCCAACAGCTCGTGTTCGTGCACTACAACCTGCGACTTCGCCTTCGAGACTATGAATCCACTCGCCAGACCCAAGATGAAGACCCTGTGGATCGCCTGATCGAGGATGCGATGCATCCTGGCCATGACCTAATTGCAGAGTGGTTCGACTCATCCAGGTCTACTGGGGAGCCTCTACTCGACGAGGACGGTCGCGACGACCCACCCTCCCAAAGTGAGATTCGTGGTTGACTCCATCCCAGTGGAAGAGATGTATAAGGCAACAGTAAACAATGCAATTGTTTTCCATTCCACTTTTAACCATGTATGTCCAAACACGAGAACAATGTTAACCTTACTTCTAATTGGCCACAGGAGGGAAGAGCCTCCCAGTTAGGCGAGTGGAACATCGGAGACACGCACACAGGAAGAGAAAGCGTGCTACCGACGCCGAGGATGATGACACTCTAGCAGGAGCTTTAGGCGGATTACAAAAGTTATCGGGCAGCCAGAGTGGTAAGGAAAAGGAAAAGGCCGAATTGATGATGAGCCTATTGTCGGCAAAGTGAGGACGACACACGCAACACCTTCCGATAATGTGCATCACCTCGTAGTAGCTCGATCGCGATGCAGACTCTCCGGCGATGACGGACGGAAGTCGACCAAGACTCTCCCTACCGCCCACAATCACAATCACCGGCAGGAGGATCGCACTGCAGGGTATCGCCCGAGAGGTGACTCAGCCAGCAGACCAGCAGATGGCGGAAGGGCACGTCGCGTCTTTGGGGTGGACGCCAGCAAGACTACCACAGGATGGTGCTCAATCATGGTGTAGCAATGAGTCCTCCACCATTTGGGCATTCCATTGAGCATACCGGGTATAGTCAAATGCCGCACGGATGGGATCGGGGTGGGTACGGATGGGATCGTGGTGGGTACGATTCTGATGAGTTATGATGAATCGAGCATCTCTTTGCCATTTGACTACAATGATCCATATGTCGATCCATACGCACGGCACTCATCCGCCAATGTCATGTACCTTCACGGTCAGAAACACGATACACTGGAGTCTCATTACCAACATTGGAAGTCCGCTGGCTACCACGAGACATGACACAGGAGGAATACAAGCAACAACACGAGAGGAGGTACCACGAGATCATTGTCGACAACGCGGAGGTGGAGTTTGCACCAGGGGCGCTTTACTACTCGTAGGTATGTGATGCAAACATACATTCATTTAATTGTCATATGCAAATATGTGAAGACTTGTTGTGTGTATCGATTTTATTACATTCTTAATAATTGTCATGCCAATATACATTAATTGTTTCGAATTGTGACTCTCAATCTTCGAATTTCAGTCAAAATGCTGCCGAAATTTCATACTTCATGCATACCCGAATTCCCCAATTTTTAAAAATTCCTCGAGCTTCAGTAACAACTGAAAATTTTATGGCAATATTATTCACATGTCAGAATCATGCTATTAAAATTTCAAATATTTATAACATACTTTGTCCCATTTTTCATTCAGTTCAAAATTGCCGGTGAGCGTTTCATTACAACAGTACCAATGTTTCAATTTTTAAAAAATTTACATGATTCAAAAAAATCTGAAAGTTTTATGACAACATTAATAATACGTCAGAACTCTCCACAAAAAATTTCAAAATTTTTCTCCATCTTTTGGACCAATTTTCGGGCTTGTCAAACTGGCCGAAATTTCGCCCATTCTCGGCGAGATCTCGCCCAATCTCGCCGAAATTCGGTATTTACCGGTAAAAAGAAACCGGATTCAAATTTTGAATTTGAATTTCCGGACGAGATTTGTCCGAAATTACCGAATTTCGCCGAAATTTCGTTTTCCGAGCATGAACGGTATTTTATCCGAAACCGAAATCCGAAACCCTGGCCGCCGCCCGCCGATGTGCGCGCACCCCAGCTTTTCCAGCATCTACTTGTGCATTAGAGGCAAATGCCACTCAAGTTTACATTATTAACATCAGCCCTTTCAGAGGTATAAGAATTAAGCAATCATATCACATCTCTCATACGCTAGCAATCTCCACCCTAAACGGGGCCGTAAGTCCTTCCTTAGAATTCTTATATTCCAGGTGGACATTTTTATGCACATTAATTAGTATTTCTCTATTTACATAAAGGGATTGCATTTAAATATAGTGTTAAGGATTACGTTGTTTCATTAGCACGCCAAGGATTAAGGAGGATTAGTTGTTTCTGTAGCACACACGCGACAAAGATTAAGGACTTGCTTCCTTGTTGCAATGACGTAGAAATTATTTCATTGGATCTTTATTGGTTATAGTTAAATATTTCTATTCTGCCTCTAAGGGGTGTTTGGATTAGAGGTATTTCATTGGAATGTTTTAGGATGTAGTTTAAATTTAAACTAAATCCTAAAACCTTTTAAAGAATTACCACTCATCCAAATAAGGTCTAAGTGAAATGATGTCTTGACAAGCAGTGTGATGGCAATAAAGATGTACATATATACTCTCTTCAGTCACAAATAGTTGTCCTTTTTCAAACTTTCAAAATTTTCATTATGAATATGTTTTTAAATATTTAAATTGGATACATAAATATTATGTAGATTTGTCTCGAAAAGTACTTCAATAATATTATAATTTTATAAATATATTATGACATAAATTAGTGGTCAAAGTTGTGTTTTATAGACCATGTCAATGTCCAAACAACAACTATTTATGATCGAAGGGAGTAAAAGCACATTAAATAGATACACATTCCTATATAGATCTAGGCATTGTACCATGCTAGGCTTGCATGGCACGAACACATGGCCATGGGTTTAGACTCTGCCATGCCACTATGGCCCAGCCAGCTCGCCGTGCCATATCGTGTTGGCCTGACTTACTATGGCTAACCTAAGCATGGGCTATTGGCACGTCATGCCACCTCCGAGCTGTGCCGACCTAGGTCCAGTCCATTTACACTATTACGAGGAGAGGAAAGGAGCTGGAGATGTATGGAAAAAGGCAATGCACAAAAATATAGAGGAAAAACTAAATTTTATTCATTCTTCACAAAAGGACGTATTGAGATAGTGGTTGATCTCTACCTGTAGATTCTATTGTAACATGCTCAGTGCTTCGAAAGACAAATTAGACTCTTTGTCTTTTAGCTTCTTCCACACGCTTAAAGTGCTTGAACCACCTCGTGTTTGTTGTATTGTCAAGGTAATTCTTCCTGCTTCACTTTTGTTGTCAAACATTTCATAATATTTTATCGAAAACTGTAAAAAAAATTCGTGCCAAAGCTGTGACATGCCTGCGTCGTTCCTGTCAGTCCTGTAGCGTGCTGTGCCAGTCCAAACATGACCCTTCTAGGCGTGCTGTGCCACCTATTGTGCCTGCTCTTAGCAGTACAGCCTTGACAATCATGTTGGGCAGGCTCGCCCCATATACATGTGTGCTATTCTGTGCTTCAGGTCGTACCATGCCACTGGCCAGCCAAAAAAACTCAACCCCATTCCCACGTCTAATCCTATAGCATCCTTTATCTCAAAATATAAGAATGCAATTTTTTTCTTTTAATAATAGATGACGGTTAGTGCGTCATGCCCCCAAAAGAGATTACACAATGAACACATAACGCTATACATTTACACCAAATGCACACACATGTAAGTGCAAAAACTATCACACGTTTAGAATTACAAAGGTCAGTGATAAATCCGTTGTATACGTTTCTACCAGCGGAGCAAGACGTGGTTCGCAAGTCAAATGTTTTTGTGAAAGGAAAAAAATATATAAAACCGACAAACTCTGCTAGGATGGTGATCTACCATTGTACCCTTCGGCGTTGAGATATTTGTTCTTTGGAGCACAGCAGCAGTGCGCAGGCAGCCGACCGCGGAGAATCCGTCGAAGTCGTGGAAACAGGGATTTTTCCACTGCTGACAGGCGGGCAGGAGAGAGAGCCAAGCCAACAACAGGGCAACTGGGACTCTGGGAGTCTCGAAGGAAGCAAACAGCCCAACAGCACCAACAGCACCAAACGAAAATCAATTAGGAAAGAAATCCTTCTTTTAATATTCCCTGTAATCACATCAATCCCCTCTCTCTTCTCCATTCCTATTTCCCTTTCTCGGTTCGCGTCGAATCCTTTCGTCGAGAGAAGAAGAATTGACATGGCGGCGGTAAGGTTCTTCTTGCCCCTGTTCTTGAATCCCCTTGTTTCATCGCGCGCGGTTCCTGAATCGGTGCGGTTAGGTCCTTGCAAGAACCTGGTTCTTGATCTGTCGGCTAGGCCGTAGTGATCGATGTAATTAATGGTGGTGGTGGCTGGTGGATTTGATGGGCTAGGGTTTCGTGGGCTCTATAATTGCTAGTACCGTCCCTTCTTTACCTTTAGGTTTCTGTGTGGATTGGGCTGTGCTGTTCAGAATTAATGCTTCATAACAGGACACCGGGCCATTCAATCGTCTAGACTCTAGAGGTAATTTGTAGCTCGTGAGTGCCCTGTTTCTCATGCGTTTTTGGGACAATCTAGAGATAATTTCAGCTTGGAATTGATTATTGGTTTCGTGGAGAGCTTAGCTGCTAGTGGTATTGTGTGTCTTATTGGATGATGTTGCAATTACCAAGTTTGGGGAATAGATGGTTGAAAGGTAGCCTGTGGAAGCGCCGGCGTCGATTCTTGGATGGATTTATACTCTGATATGCTTTGTGTTTTTCGGCAGTTCTATTAGCATTGCACTTTTAGGGATTCTTTCTGCTTTAGCCATTTTTGTTTGTTGACAAGATAGTGACGAAATATTCATTTCTAGAATGGTTTGCTGCACACTAGTAAGGATGATTTGTTGCTTTCAGTATGCTTGGCCGTTATTGTTCTATGGAACAAAAATGATCAAATTTTTCAAAATTGGATTGTGGTGTTGCTTTATTTAGTCGTCTCAATGTCAAAACCAACCCACTTTACCTTCATAGTTTGAAATGTGGACTATAGTCTGTTGTATGGAGTTTCTAAGTTACTGATACTTTTGCGGTGTCAAGAGTAACTTTACCTTCATAGTTTGAAATGTGGGCTCTAGTCTGTTGTATGGAGTTTCTAAGGTACTGATACTTTTGCAGTGTCAATAATGATTTTGTCAATGCCTTTTTTTTAGGTTACGTTTGATTTTCTCGAATTGATGTTCGCAGATTAATTTTTACTGCAAAAATTGTATTGATGCTTATTCTTTTGCCTCAACGGACATGCATTTAGTTCTGAATAATTTATCGACATCTGATATTTTCTGAACTCATATAGGAGAAGGGAAGTCCGTTGCCAAAGTTTGGGGAGTGGGACGTCAATGATCCTGCTTCTGCTGAAGGATTCACAGTAATCTTTAACAAAGCTAGGGATGAGAAGAAGACTGGTGGCAATTCACAGGGACAGGATGTGCCTGCAAAAAGTGAACAGTCATCTGGGCAAGGCTTGTATGCAACAAAGGGGAACAATTCTGTAAGGGCCCTATTCATTCCATTTCAGCATTCCTTTTTCCTGGGCTTTGCAGCTCTTTCATATTCTAATAGATAATAATAGATTGTGATTGCCTAGAATAACATGGCATTCCAACTAGGATGGATACAATCATTAACCAATTCATCATCGTCCTGTCCAATTATTCTGACCAAACTTATTCTTTTGGAAAAGAAACTACATTTCGATCCAACTTTGGCCATGAGTGATCAACCATAGACAGTTACTTCTGTAGTTATTTACGTAACAGCGGTTGTAATGTGGTTATTTGAGCATGTCAAGCTTTTGTAAGCCATCGTTGTGGGACCAAGGCTATGGTTCAGGCAGGATGATGAGTTATACTGTTAGCAACCAAAAATGGTAGTTTAACTTGCCTGCAGTGTCAGAAATCAGAAAGAGACAACTTAACTTGGCTCTAATGATTTGTGCTCACCAAAGAGCACAACGATGTCTCCCTATGTAGGCTTCTACTTTTTTCCAATTTCTACAAATGATTCTCTAGAGAATAACTATTTGATGGTCATGTCGTTGGCATCCTTTTCTAGTGTTATTATTTCCAATGGAAGTTAATAGACAAGTCAGTTTTGCAGTAATGCATGTATATCACTGTTTTGGTTAATTTGAATATGAAGTCTTGAGCACATGTGTATAAATATGTGGAAAGTACAAGGTTTCACGTACTAATATGTGTAAATATTTGGTGAACATAAACACTCCAACCAGTTGGTGTAAATTGTAAATGGAGAGGTTTGTAGAACATGATTATTGGTATTAGTAGCTCTTGTGGAAATTATAACATGCCTACGAAATGAAAATTTTTACCTTGCTGAGATAATGGTTTGAAATGGAATTTTTTTTCATCATAATCTATTTTTATTTGCAGAAGAAATGGTTCTGCTGTATGCAACCTACTGCTGCTGAATCTTGAAGATCACAAGATCAACTGGATTGTGGAACTGAACTGTGGCTATTTTGTTAAATTTCTGAAAAGATTCCACCGTATCCATGGAAACATGTAATGATTTTTTACAATTGTGTGGCCACGTTATTCTGGGAAAACAAGTAATGTTACTACTTTGGTGTGTACATTATTACAACCCATGTTGTGGTTAAGCATGGCTGGTGTATATCTGATGCATAAAGTTGTGTTTGGCCAAATTGACTCAATCTTGAATATTTATTCTCCTAAAAAAAGTAAACAAAAACAGGGAAAAGAAAGTCAAAAGTAATACCAAAAAGTGTTGCAAGTATGATGCGCATGCGGTTTCTTGCTGTCCGTTGACCTTTGATGTTTTCAGCACCAAATGGGTATTGCATGCGCACTTTGGTTTGGCAGTTATCTTGGAAGTTGTAATCGTTCTTTTATGAAAATAGTTCATTTTATCCTCTACCATGGACTACAAAGATTCAAATAACCATTTGCCTTAACTCTTCATAGTCGGTTATGTATAAAAAAACATATATCTTGGTATTTCAGTTGATGCTAAAACAAAACTTGCATGATATTGTTTATCTTCAATGTGCTACCATTTGTTTTGTAGGTATACATTATTTGTTCTTGAACTCTGATTATTTTGATCACTGCATAGCAGATTTGGTAAACATAACATCGATGTGTCTGAGCCATCAGGTCATCAGGTTAGTGTGATTTGTTTGTGTTCCATTGATCCATAACCTCTGGATCTGGCATTGCTGTTTGTCGCACCAATGTTGCGGGCGACTTCAAATTTTTTTTTTTTTGAGATTCATGGAATAGGCTTGAACAAACACTTCTTTTTTGTGCATGACCAAATGGAGCTAGTTTTGTTGACTAAACATGCTTGTTTGTTTGAACTATACAGCAGAAAATACCTTAGTCAGCTTGTCCTTGTCGTATCGGTAGTTGATGCTTGTGTTATGTCTTTTTAATCTTGATTGTCTCATAAGATATATTAGTGATATTATGAAAGCTCTCTGTTCGTTATGCAGATGATTCATCAATTTACTGTTACATCATCGTTTCCAACATGCGTGTTCTGGCTCTGCTTGCTATTTGTCAAGGTAACGAGGTTAGGCTCGGTTTGTTACTGGGGATAAACAAAGGAAAGTGCAGGTGCAGTAAAATTTCTCAATAAAAGTATCTATAAACATTTACAATAGGCACTATATTTAGTGCAAACATAGGTTGCACTGATACTTGACAGTAAATTTCGATATAAGTCCAGTATCTTCAATATGAAAATGTCGGGCTACCTAGGTGGGTGGCTACTGGCTACGCTCTGTTTAACCTCTACAGCTATCTCCTCTCCCATCTCTTAACTAATAAAAAATATCTCTTAACTAATAAAAAATTAGGATTTCCTTGTAGCGCAGGACACTTTACTGGTCTGTAGGTTCACCTCCCTCTCCACTCCGTGCAACCGCCTAGTATCCTGCCTCCTAACTAATAAAAAAATTAGGTTTCGTCGTAGGGACACTTTACTGGTCTGTAGGCCATAACCTTCCTCTCCGTGCATCTGCCCGGTATCCTGTCTGTTACTGGACGGTTGCACGGAGATCTCGGATTTCGGATGTAGACGAGATTCCAAGATGTGAATAAAAAAATTAAAAAAAATTAAATTACTACAGTAATTTCAAAAATTTTGGTTGGGTTCTTTTTTTTATCGGATTTGGCCCAATAACCCTTAAGAATGTTATCTTCTATGAAAATTCGTTGAAACCGAATTTTTGAGACGTTTTATAATTTCGGCAGAAACACTATCAGATTTTTATAAAAATTGTACAAATTTGATCATGCTCTTAAAAATTTATAGTACCATTTTAGCCGTTTAGGATCATACATAAAATTTTTCGAAAGAATTGAATTTCATTTGTTATCTTTAAAAAATAGAAAATAGAATGAACATAACTGAGACAGTAACCTTATCATAATTTTATAAATTCGCTCGAGTGTGGTCATAGTCCAAAAGTTTTATGAGAGCTTAAACATTGCCTTAGAATCCTTCTCTAAAATTTTCAAAAATTTAAATTTTTTTTGTTTGCTGAATCAAATCTATGGAAGCATTGAACTTCATTTGTTAACTTTCAAAAATAAAAAAACAGAAGGAACATAAATGATACATTATCGTTGTAAGAATTTTATAAATTTATTGGAGTGTGATCATGATTCAAAATTTTTATGAGAGCTTAAAAATTGTCTTAGCACCCTTATGTAAAAGTTTCAAAAAATCTAAAACTTTTTTTGGTTGCTCAAGCAAAATCTATGTATTGATCATCAGGCTTTTATCAAGATAGTAACAACATCAGAATTTTTGAAAACTCCTCATGCTTGATCATCATCTGAAAATTTTATGAAACTATTTATGATGCATCAGGATCATCCACAAAAATGTTAAAATTTTTCTAACATGATTTGAACCAATTTTCATTCGGTTGAAGTTTACGGGTAAGGTATTTATCATGACAATAGCACTTCCATAATTTTTTAAATTTCTGAGGCTTGATCATCACCGAAAAATTTTATGTCAACATTATTGATGAGTCAGGACCATCCAAATTTTTTTCAAAATTTTCTAGCGTGGTTTGTTCCATTTTTCAATCGGTTCAAATTTGCTAGTCAGCCTTTTGTCAGGACAGTAACACTTTCAGAATTTTTGAAAATTTCTCAGGTTTGATCATCATCTGAAATTTTTATGGGAATATTAGTGATGTATCATGACCATCCACAAAAAATTTCAAATTTTTTTAACATGTTATGCACCATTGTTCGCTTGGTTCAATTTTACCGTAATCTTTGCATTTCTCGGTGAAATTTCAGTATTTCTCGGCGAAATCTCAGAAATCTCGTTTGAAAAAAAAAGATTTGAATTTTTCCTTTTGTATTTCATCCATAATTTGTCCAAAATTTTAAGATCTCTGAAGGACCATGTGGAGGTCCATCCATGTTTGTGATGAGTATTTGACTTTATTTGAGCAAGGTGTGCTCATGTTTGAGTTAGATTTAAATTGGAATTGGAAGCAATTTGAGGTCTTCTCTGTTTTCCCGATGCGATATTTCCAGAGAGAGCATTATTTCGGGTTTTTGGCCGGCCGGTGCTATCGACCATGGTAGCCTGGTGCTACCGGGTGAGTGGTAGCACCGGACTTTGGAGCGGTGTGAAAATTCCAGAGAGGGGTGTTCTCTGGTGTTTGCGCAGTGTGGTGCTACCAGCATGAGTGCGGTAGCACCGGTCCACCATGGGCGGTGGTACCAGCCTAAGGGCGGTAGCACTGACCAGAACGAACAAAGATGAATTTCAAAGTGTGTACTTTGATGAATTTCTTGCATGTCTTTGTGGGCATTGCTATGTGAGGAGTTTCCTTATTTTTTTATTATTGCAGGTCGACGATATTAGATCATGGTGAGGCGAAGGATGACCGGGACTAGACGAGGAGCGTCGGAGGTCTAGACAGTCGGGGATCGTCGGAAGATGATCGGAGACGGAGTCGTGGCAAGCCATGAAGACAAGGAACGGATGAGATGCTAGCTAGACGCTGCGTGGATCATGAGGACCATTGGATCTTAGTCTAGTTGATAGGTTAGCGGGTCTAGTTAGTGTGATTTGAGAACCGTGCAAGAAAATCCATTATTTGTTGTGGGTTTTGGGTGAACCCTTGCATGGCTGGTTGAGTGGGTAAATCCTAGCCCTTCATGGATGCTCTAGAGTTTAGAGGCTCATTCAAGGGTGGTAGGTGGCTCAAGAGTTGTATAAATAGGGGTGGAGGGGTAGTCTTCCCCTCTTGAAGGTTTGAGTTACTCCTTTGAACTTTGCCCATATCAAATGAGGCTTTGTAAACCTTCCATCCAGAAAATACAAAAATTTTCTTTACCGTATTGTGAATTTAAATTGCACATTTATATTGTCTTTACTTTACGCAATTTAAATTCAGCATTTACTTTCCCGCATTTATATTCTCGCAATTTACTTTCTCACAATTTGGATTTGCTTCCCCTCCTTCTAAATTTTGTTGTTCTAAGATGTCTTGAGGGTGTTTATATGGTTTTACACTTCTCTTGCACCCTAGGATAGACTAAAGATCAAGTTTTCTATCAAGTTGTCGTTTTGTCCATAACTTGTTCTTCGAGCAACAGTCAGTCTTTGATTTTTACAAAAATCTAGAAAAATCCTTTTTGAGTGATTCTTATTGGAGAAGGTGCGTGACTCATATATCCATCTCTAGAAAAATTTGTGAGTCCACTGGTTGCACCATTTGAGCGCTATGAAGTGAAAACCGAGCCTCAAAATTTTTGGTCGAAGTTCCTGACTGTCTGTAATACTTGATTTTTCATGTCTATTATACAGTTTTTTAACGTGATTTTTGGTGGATAGTTTCACGACTCAAATGCTCAGAGGGAAAAAAATTCCTAAGAAACTCACCAACCCCCTGCTCCAATTGAGGACAATTCCTGAAAAATCTGCTTTTACTTTTCTGAAAAGAGACTTTGTTGTTTTTAGCTTTATCTCTTTTAGAAAAGAAGTCTTTGAATTGATTCCTTTTTGTTTGGACACTTGACAACCAGGATTGTGATTAAAACATCCGTAAGATTCAGACTTATACCTCATTAAGTAGATATAACCATATATACTAAAATCATCGGTAAAAGTTATAAAGTACTGAAAACCACGTCTAGATGTTGTGCTCATTGGTCCACATACATTCATATCTGCCAAGTAAATAAGATTCACATGTTTCAAATGATTCAAAATCAAATGAGTTTAGAAGGCCATTTTTATGGAGTTTCATCACGCGCTTCTCATTTATATGACCTAAATGATAGTGCCAAATATAAGTGGAATTCAAATCATTTGGCCGAAGCCTCTTAGCATTAATGTTATAGCTTGTCATATCCTTAAGATTCAAAATATATAATCCATTCACTATGGGAAAATGACCATAAAGCACATCATTCAAATAAATCGAACAACAATTGTTCTTTATTATGAATTCATAACCCTCTGCTTCCAAACATGAAGAGATAATGTTTTCGCTTAAGGTTGGAACATAATAACAATTATTTAATTCCAAAACTAGTCATGAAAGTAAATGTAATGAATAAGTGCCAATAGCTAATCTAGCAACACTTGCTTTATTGCCCACACGAAGATCAACTTCACCTTTTGCCAAGCTTAGAGTCTTTATTAGCCCCTGCATCGAATTGCAAATATGAGGAACCAATCCGGTATCAAATTCCCAAGAACTAATATGAGAAGTAGCAATATTAATTTCTATAACATTTATACTTGAAAGAGAAGTCTCACTTCCCTTTTGCTTCTTATGATCTGCTATGTACTTCTTGCAGATTCTTTTCCAGTGTCCAGTGCCCTTGCAATAGAAGCATACGGTGTCAGGTGCAAGTCCAATCTTATGCTTCTCAAACTTAGACTTTTTGCTCAAGATCTCATCTTGGGTTTTACCCACGCCCTTTCCCTTACCACCAGTTTTAGTCTTCCTTTTAAACTTGGTAGTTTTATGAACCATCGTCATATGACTAGAGCTTTTATTGATGCTTTCCTCTACTGACTTGAGCATCCCATGCAACTCGGTAAGGACTTCTCCATGCCATTCATATGAAAGTTCAAAATAAATAGCTCAAAGCTCTGAGGGAGCGAATGGAGAATCATGTCAGTAGCCAACTCTTGGCTAAGGGGAAAACCAAGCTTTTCCAAACTTTCAATGTAACCAATCATCACTACTACACAAAAGCTCATCACAAACGATTCAAAATCCTCATCACAGACGGTTTTGTAAACCGTCTGTAAACATGTGTCAGTGATAAGAAGGGCACATCACAGACGGTTTTTGAACCGTCAGTGAAAATTAACATCACAGACGGTTCTAACCTAGAATCGTCTATGATGAGCCCTCATCACAAACTGTTCTATCCTAGAACCTTCAGTGATGAGGGCACATCACAGGCGGCTCTAGCCTAAAACAGTCTGTGATGAGGGCATATCACAGACTGTTCTAGCCTAGAACAGTCCGTGATATGCGTGATACGCTTACATTCTATATCACAGCAACTTGAGCAACCTTCAAATGGGAAAGGGCTTAGGTTAGCTGCGGTACATTTCCAGAAAAAATGCTGCTCAGACTAAATGGTGCATTGTTGAAGAAAACATTATGCTCATGAAATATGCAACATAAAACTAACCTTACATTTGGTAAATCTACATCTTCGCACACAATAAATGCATCTTTACCACCAAGCTCAAGAGTTACAAGTATTAATGTCTCCGATGATCATGTCTGTGATATGCGTGATATGCTTACAGTTCCATATCACAGCAACTTGAGCAACCTTCAAATGGGAAAGGGCTTAGGTTAGCTGCGGTACATTTCCAGAAAACATGTTGCTCAAACTAAATGGTGCATTGTTGAAGAAACATTATGATCATGAAATATGCAACATAAAACTACCCTTATGTCGTAGGTTTGAAAACTGGACATGAGAGTGAGAGCGGACGCCGGTCGTCTTACGGGCCTACGTCCGAGATAGAGAGAGTAGACACAAGGGTTTATACAGGTTCGGACGCCTAAGCAAGCGCCATACTCCTGTCGGTGTGTTCCCTAGGGGGAGTAGGGAGGGGAATCCTGATCTGGGCTCCCGAGGGACACACCAGTTGTGTAGTTTTTGTATTCAATGAGGGCTCAGGTTACAAGCATGGGTTACAGTGGGCTTTTATAGGCGCCCAACCTGTTACACAAAGTACCATCCTACCCCTACTGGCACGGCTCAAGTGGGGGCATCTTGGTCTTTCCGACGAGGAGGTAGTGGATCCCACGTCATCATCCCGTAGGGGTAGGCCTCTGACTCCGAGGGCCCTATAGGAGACTTTGGGACCCCTCTAGGTGGTTAGTCCCAAGTGGCTCGAGGGTGCCCGCCAATCTCCATGAGTGTTTGGGGGTGCCTTCTTGAACCGGGAGTCTTCCCAAGTGCCCTGCGGCCAGGGGTCTTTCCAAGTACCCTACGGTTAGGGCACTTGCCAAGTGCCCTGTGGCCAGGGGTCTTTCCAAGTGCCGTGTGGCTAGGGGTCCTTACCTTGCCAAGTGCCCTGCGGCCAGGGGTTTTTTCAAGTACCCTGCGGTCAGGGCACTTGCCGAGTGCCCTATGGCTAGGGGCCCTTGCCTTGCCAAGCGCCATGTGGCCAGGGCCCTTGCCAAGCACCCTGCGGCCAGGGGCAGAGCCCTTGGAAAGACCCCTGGCCATAGGGCACTTGCCAAGCGCCCTGTGGTCAGGGGTCTTACCAAGTGCCCTATGGCCAGGACCCTTGCCAAGCGCCTTGTGGTCAGGGGGCTAGGTGAGATCCCCGAGCACTTCCTCTAGAGAGTTCGTGAGGGTATGAGGGAGCCCTCGCTGCACACCCAGGGGGCATAAGGAAGCCTCCTGGAGCATGCTTGCGGAGTAGGAGGGAGTCTCCCGTAGACGCCCGCGTAGTAAGAGGGTGCCTCCCGTAGTAGGAGGGAGTTTCCTGTAGATGCCCGTGAAGTAGGAGGGAATCTCCCGTAGCACACCCGCGGGGGGCACGAGGGGACCTCCCCTCATGCTTGCGAGGGAGACCATCTCAACATCCCGCAGACCCATGTCCACATGCCCACGAGGCACGGGGTGAATGAGGCCTCCTTTCTGGGCCATCGGAGCTAACAGGGGCACGCCCCTGGAGGTTTGCCCGTAGGGCTTGAGGGGACCTCCCACGGGGTACGCCTTGGAAGGTATGGCCACGGGGCTTTAGGGGACCTCCCGCGAGGTACGCCCTGGAATGTAAACTCGCGGGGCTTGAGGAGACCTCCCACTGGGGACAACCCTGGAGGTATCCCCGCAGGGCGTGAGGAGACCTTCGGCGGGGTACGCCCTGGAAGGTATGCCCACGGGGTACGCCCTGGAATGTAAACCTGCGGGGCTTGAGGAGACCTCCCACTGGGTACACCCTGGAGGTATCCCCGCGGGGCGTGAGGAGACCTCCTGCGGGGTACGCCCTAGAAGGTATGCCCGCGGGGCATGAGGAGACCTCCCACGCGGTACTCCCTGGAGGTATGCCCGCGGGGCTTTAGGATACCTCCCACGGGGTACACCCACGGGGCATGCCTGTGGAGTTATGTGGGAACTTCCCCTCAACACTAGCCCCCCTATCCCTCGGGTATTTTTGAGAATGACCGAGGGGCAAGAGAGAGCTATCATGCCGTCTTTTCGTGCGTTACATCGCCACCCAAAGTTTAAGCCCGTGGGGTAAACTCTCTTCGTCCATTTCTACCCCATGGGCGTTGGCATCCTTTCCCGGGCTGCCCTAGGCGGGCATTATAGTGTTGCCTAGTGGCTCGCACATTACCACATTCTGGATAGGCAGAGCCCCCCTTGCAATATCCCCCGCTTGCGGTTAGCAAAAGTGCACAAGGCTAAGGGAGGACACACTAGTTAGGTGCCTCCCTCGGCTCATATTGTGCGCTTTGGCTGACACCCATGCAGGGTTCTGTCGAGCACTTGGGCCAACACCCAGGTTGGTTTTCGGGGAGTCACCTGCTTGCCTTAGAGTGGGCGTCCGGGGGCAGCGCCCTTCTTTTCTGCTTATTTCTTCTTTGCTTGAAGGGAGTGAGGGTTGGACCTCTTGGACCGCGGGTGTCCAGAGGATGCCAGCCCTCTCTCTATACCAAGCTGGGTGCCGGCTTCCCTCTATGCCCAGGGGAGCGCCAGGACCCCTGCCTGTCTTGGGCTCCGAGGCTTAACAGGGCTCCTAGACGGGGCGCTTCCGGAATGCCCACAACCAATGCAGCTTATGGGGAGGTCATGGATCGAGGGACTTGCTATTTTACGTCCCTTCTTGCCCTTGGGGACTTGGGTGAGCGCCCAAGGGAGATGTTGGATTGGGCACTGGGACTCATCTCCTGTGCACTTTGGTCGCCCAGGCCCCCTCACACCCCATTGGGTTTTTCCCCCGGGCGCTTGTGCTAACGCCGAAAGGATTTGCTCACGACGTTCAGTGGGGGCGTGCTCTCCTCAATCTATATGAACTTGCTTTGGTGTTATGATATGGATGACTTATGGATTTTGCAATGCTTTGTTCTAGGATGTGTCCTGGAGGGCAGTTGGTATCCGCTATAAACGAAGTGCACAGAGGGCTCGGGCGCCACGCCGATTATGCCCACCAAAGAAGGTCTGCCGCAGGATTGGGTGACTTTATAGGGGTATGATCGTGCCTTAGGTCCCAGGAGGGGTCCAAGGCGTAGGTGGCCCGCTAGAAGGTCATATAGTTGCTTCTCCCCAAGGGAGAGGAAGTAACATATTATGTAATGTATGAAGGGGGAAAGTCCCCCTTGTCATTAGACAGCGCGGGAGTGTTTCTTTCCCGGCACGACTGAAGGATTGATATGGCGTAGAGGGGGTGAATAGGCAATTTTACAAATTCTGGCAATTTTAATTTACTAACTTATTTTAACGAGAGTAACTTATAGCAGGAGTAAAGCGATTTCAAGCAACAAACAAATACAAATAAAGCAATAAAAGAAATGATACAGAAAGACAAAGATTTATCCGTGGTTGAGTGCACTCCTAATCCACGTTGAAGCACTTCTCTTGAAGTTGACTTCTCCAAAGTTAGTCATGATAGCTCGTGTTCACTTGTGTAACTCTTTCACTTCTCAAGTGAGGTGAGTTCCAAACCTCTCACAAAACACAGCTTGCCTTCCACAAACACCTTTGGACAGTCACTTTGTTTTACTTCCTCCAAGCTGTCTAGGATCACCAAGATCCAAGAGTAATAAACCTTGCACAAGTTCTGTCTTTTGGTTCACTATGCAAATCACAAAACTAGACACTGACTTGGAGCTTACACACTTAGGGAAGTATGAAGATTTTGTGTGAAAATGAAACACAGACTCCTTTTTGAGAATGAGAGCTATATGTTAATACCAAAATGTAAGGAGTTCATGTATATATCAGGTAGATGGCTTAGGAAATGCTTATATAGCCATTTTGAGTGAATATAGCCGTACACACCACTCTGAGAGCCGTTGGACGTGTCGATGTCGAAACAACGAGAAAAACACATGTACAACGGACTATGTATCGATGCTTAGCGATCTCGGGTATGTGTATGACGGACCAAATTTCCGAGTTCACGACGGACCAAATATTTTGGTCCGCAGTACATGGGTTGATCAAGAAGATGGTCTGGCATACAACTGAGAGATATATATGAATATCTGACTAAGAGGTTTGGTCCGTTACACATGACTTTCAAAAGATTTTGCTTAGACATAGAGACTTATGTACGCCGAACCAAAATTTTGGTCCGTCATACATGGACGAAGCCACAGATTTTCCAGGCAAATAGACACATGTCCTTCGGACCAAATTTTTGGTCCGTAATGCATGGACTTAAGAGAAGATAGGTTCTGGCGAGAAGACATATGTATTTCGGACCAAAAACTTTGGTCCGTAATGTATGGACTTAAGAGAAGATTTGAGCCAAGAACCTTTTTCAATTATAGATAAAAGAAATACCGGCTTTTCAATCTAGCAACGGACTTAAAAGAAATTAAGCACAAAGGTTTTGTCATTTCCGAGTAACAACTTATTTTAGGTTTCGATCGAAAAGGAACATCAAAGATTTAGTCCGGCCAAAACTTATATGCCGAAAGGGATGCCGGACCAAATTTTTGGTCTGCTGAGGATAGGAAACCTAAGACATCTTTGGTCCGATACTGAGAAGCGAGAATTGCATGTATGCCGGACCAAAAATTTGGTCCGTCATACATAGGCAGGTTTCTGACTAAGATATTTTTCTGGGAAAGTTTGTTCAATGAATATGTGAATATCAAAGCGAGAAAATTCTAATCTGAATAGCAGATGTACAAAGGAAGTTTTGACAAAGAATAGATTCAAGGTTTGTAACGAACTGAAGAATATAGATAGGTAAAGATATGGTCCGTTTGAACTGGAAGATATAGTTTGAAAAAGATATAGATTGAGTGTCTTTTGCTCCAAGTGATCTGGTTTTGCTTTTGCCTATCAAACTATTTCCTTGTGCTAAGTCCCTCTTTTGAACAGCTATACAAAGGCAAAACTCATTCAGTCATAAACTATGAACTAAAGGCCTTAATCTTGTTGTCCCAGCTTATTTCATCATACGTTCCAGCTCACTTTCTTCAGGCTTTGAATATTACTAACTTAGTCATCAATACCAAAATCATAATAATATAAAAAATAAATTTGAGGGGTGCCTAGATGCTATCAATCTCCCCCTTTTTGGTAATTGATGACAACATACCATTTAGTTAGTAATATCTTATTTATTCGCAAAAGCAGAGTTAGTGAATATACCGACAATGTAAATAGATAGTAAATTTGCTCCCCCTTAATGAAAGCATTCATATCAAAGTAGAGAATCCGAGCATATAGTATCTAAAAAGTAAATAAGAAATCACACCATAAACATAGCACAGAACAAAAACATAATTAATATCCATATAGATAAGCCAGCCTATAGAGGAGAACTAAGGTTTTTCTCTCCCCCTTTGGCATCAATAGCCAAAAAGGGTCCCTATTTGCGTCTTGAAAAGAATCTTTTGAGCTGGCCCTGAGCTTTGCTTTGCTGGTGAAAAGGCAGGTTGTTCATCAGTATCTTCTTGTCTTGGATTTTCTGGCCCTTGAGACATAGCTCGATCATGCCAACTTAGATAGTCTGGGTCTCCTGGCTGGATAACCAACAGTTAAAGATCTGACTGAATTTGGTCCAAAGAATCACTCATATTGCGAGTCTCAGCCAGGACGTCGCCCACATCATATGTGACAACATGTGCTAGGCGAGCATAGTCTAGCAGGGCATCTTCAGTAAACTCAGTTAGATGATCTAATTGGTGTCTCATCCATAACTGATTGCTTGTATGTGATGTTCTTGCAGCTTCCACTTGATTTCTCAGTTTCTTGTAGTGGTCATCCATCTTCTGGTTCATGTCATACAATCTGTCCTTTATCAGATTTTGAGTAGTATCAATCTGTTGGACATGCTGTCTAAGATCTTCTTGATTTTTGCTTAGGTGGTCAAATCTTGACATGGCTTCATTAAAGAATTTCATTTCTCCCTCATATCTTTGAGCTGCTGCATTCTGATCTTCAATATATCTAGCTTGAAATCCCCTTTGATCGGCATAGTATTGGTGCTCAAAGTTTGAAAACCAGGAAGGCTGAGTTTCAAAGATGTTTTCTTGAGCTTGAAAAGTGTTGTCTTGTCCTTGCTCATCATACTTGGGAGAGGATGATTTGGGGTCTTGATAGTCAAACAAGCTTTCCCAACCAGGAAATGTATCCCTTTGATCATGCTCAGGATGAGTGAGGTTGAAGGATAGACGAGTTCATATGGTTGGGGTACTTGGATGGAATACTAGACCCTCCGACTTCATTTTCATTTGCTCCTGATGCGAAATTCTGCGCTTCCATGAACCTTCTTCATTGCATGTTGCTTCTTGAAGTTGATGAATTTGATGTTCTTCATCCAAGGCTCTATCAATCGAGCTTGAAAGCTTTTGAGTAGCAAGCATCATCATTTTCCATGATTCACTTCCATAAATGACTTGATTGCTTCTTGAGAGGGTGGCTCGAGTCTTCCCTTTTCCTTTTGAACACTAGGTTCTCTGTCATTTCGCTCGATCGGATATATGATGACTTTCATACTCTTGATGATAGCTTTCATAGGGTGATGCAAAAATCACTTTGTTGTGCTTGGGAAAGACTTCTAGCACAATTTCATCAAACTCATTCTCACCTCAACCCTTTCTTCACTTTCTTCTTCAGGCTCAAATGGTTGATTTTCTGCCACTCTTTGAAGAAACCCAGAAATCCTTAGATTTTGACCAATAGCCTGATGCATACTGTATTTCTTCGGGAAGCATTTGAACTCTTTATTTAGATCATCTTGAGAACTAATGCCTTGAGCCAATAAGACTCTAGTGATTAACTGGGCAAAAGGCAAAGAGCTGCTGATTTTTTTATAGATGGCTTCTTCCATCTGTCCAAAGAAATAATCAGCTAGATCTATAGGCTGTCTTGACAGAATCAGGTGTAGTAACCATGCTAAAACTGAGGTGATTCCTTCTTTATATCCAGACTTGGGATATATAGAGTGTCTTAAGATTAAGAGCGTAACCTTGGCTTCTTCCGAGCATGTGACACCCTATTTGGATTAAAATTCTTACTTGAGGTATCTTGGTATATATGCCCTGATACTTGTAAATCTGGCATGTCCCCACTTTGTCTCCACCTTTGATGTGGATACATCTTTTCAAAGATCCTTGTTCTAAATGCCTGAGGACTAGAAGCTCCTATTGCTGATTCAAACTGGGATGATCTGATTTTCCTTATTTTTCCATTTATAGTGAACATGATATATTTCCTTTGTTTGTTCACTAGTAGAGAAGCATAAAACTCTAGAGTCCTGAAAACACTCCATGGAATTGTTTTATTTGACATGATTCCTACTAGTCCAGGAGTGGAGTTTATGCAATCATATAATCCAAATGATCCAATAATATTGTTCACTTGATCCCAATCTATATATTGGTGATTTGACAAAGCAGAAATCAGCTTTCCTTTTCCATCTCTTCTGTTCAGATAGGCATTGTAAATATTTTTGTGTAAAAGGGACACAAAATTTTCACCTCGGACTGGCCTTGACTCAGGGAACCAGACCTTTTCACTGACCAAATGAACGGCTCTTAACTTCTTAGAATTAAGTTTTCCCAATTCTTCACTACTAAGAATATCAATCTCAGAGATCAGTTCCGTGCTTTCTGAGGATGATTCACGGTCGGGTTCATAGGGATTATCCTCAGAGGATGACTCAGAGTCAACTATCTGCTTTCCTTTTCTTGGATGAGAGGTCACTATTTTTCTGTTTGCTCAAGCAGCACTATGAATATCAGGAATTAGTACTGGTCCATGAGATTGTTCAGACTCATTTGTTTCAGACGTTGAACTGGATCTTCTTTACTTTTTATTCTTGACTTTATCAAAAAAAATTCCAATCAAGCCCCTTTTGTTAGGATTCTTTGACCTCATTTTTGCTTTCTGACTTAAACACGGACTAATTGCTCAGACTCAGGACCAGGCTCTCTTCAAACAAAAGAACAGACCTAAAAGGAAGAACTAAATCTAAACACTAGGTCTAGGGTTTGAGATATGAAGAGACAAAGAGAAGAACTAAGGAACTTACTGAACTTGGAAGGAGATTCTTGCGCACAATGTCGAACGATCACCGTCACCAAGATCCGGTCAGGATTTGCTTCGGTGAAGAGAGGAAAGAAACTTCCGGTTCAGAGAAGATTTTGCGCAAGCAAGACAATAACAAGGAGGTTTTTTTTTATGGAAGAAGTTACTGCATTGAATGTATTGGCAGAAGTAAAAGCCTTGGAAACTGACACCTTTTAACCAGGGTGGTTGAAGAGGAACAGGAGCAGTGGGACCCCTTCTTTTTAAAGTCTGTTTGAGCAGGCACAGAGAGTCCCAAAGAGATAAGGACAGGATAGCAATAGGTAAGACCTAAAGCAATAGGTAAGATTTTGAACAGCTTTTGAAATCTGAGAAGAGAACAAGGAATTTTATTTAAGCTTGGTGCAAATTGTTTGAGTTTAGATAAGAGTTAAGACTTAGAGGTATTTAAACATGAGGCAGACTTGACTTAAATGGATTTGGACACGTTACAATTTGGGCCGGACCAAAAGTTTTGTACATAGTCTGGACCAGATTTAGTCCGCTTGGTATTGAAGACCAAAACTCTTATTGACGGACCCAGAAGATTTAGTTCGGAGAGCATTATTGGTTTAATGAGATTGGTCCGATCCAAGAAGGAACCCGTAACTTTGAGTCGTTCTCAGTCTGTATCATGTCTATATTTCTGAATATTTTAAAGATAAGAGATAGATCTAAGATCACCAACCAAATTCAATCAAACAAACGATTTTAGTGAATGTTTGAGTCTGGTAATCAAGTAAGCTCAAGTATTTCTTTAAACTAAGCTTATCTGAGAAACTCAAGTGTTTTAATATGGACATATTTTTTTAAAAAAAAAAACTTTATTTAAAGAGTCATTTTATCTTGACAGAGATACTTTACTCATATTGTGTAGTCGAAACAGTAATCTGTCGAACTAGAGCCACGAAAGATCATAACGTGCTATGCGACTAGTCGAAGTTATGTTTTAGCGATATACACTTATGAATAGAGTTTACCAAATAAAGTATGAAAGACAAGAAATGACTCAATAGATCATTTTAGAACACCATCATTTTATTTAAATCTGAGTCCGGATAACATGATCGGAGGAAATGGGACAGACAAGAACAGACACTAGTTTTCTCCCTACGAGCGGCCGAGAGCCTCTATGAGAGCATCTCTGGCTTCGGACAGAGCGGGGAAGACTACGAGAAAAACATCTACTTTAGCAGCGTCCTTGACGACCTCCTTTTCTTCTGCAATCTCCTTTAGATAGAGATCAAACTCCTTCCAGAGTTCAGCCAACTCTGGATTGTCTCGATCATCTCCATAGAGCCTTTTTGGCATGGTGAAGAACTTTAGATTAGAGAAGAAGAGAGACTGGATAAGATGGGAATGCATATTCAGGGTCTCTGGAACCCCTTTTATAGCCAAATAGATAAGAGAGAAGTAAATGCCTCAAAATTTGAAGCGACTTTGAAGTTTGAGAAGATATGGAAAAACTGGGAGTTAGGAAAACGAGACGATTTTTGAAAAAAAAAATTCAAGGCTTGGGTAAGAAAACAAGGGAAGAGAGCATTAAGATATACATGGTAAACAAAAATGCTCCCCCTTAGACTGACATTATCGAGCAATATTTGAAAAAGCAATGATATTTAGTTCATTTCTTAATTTTGAGAATTTTGCCTCATCAAGTGGCTTAGTGAAAATATCAGCCAATTGGTCTTCAGTTCTTACATGACTAAGCATAATATTGCCTTTAGCAACATGATCACGGATAAAGTGATGTCTAATTTCTATATGCTTAGTTCGGAATATTGAACCGGATTGTTTGCTATTTTCTTTGCACTTTCATTATCACATAACAGAGGTACATTATCAAATTTTATACCAAAATCCGAAATGTTTGTTTGATGAATAAGATTTGAGCCTGACAACTTCCAAAGACCACATATTCAAATTTTTGCGATGGATAGTGCTCTGAATTTTGCTTTTAGAAAACCAAGAAACTAAAGACCTTCCAAGCAAATGACACTCCACGAGGTCTTTATTACGATCAATCTTGCATCCGGCATAATCAGAGTCTGAGTAGCCTAGAAGCTCAAAGGGAGCACCTTTGGGGTACCACAAACCAATGTTAGAAGTAAACTTAAGATATCTAAAAATTCTTTTTACAACACTCAAGTGAATTTCTTTAGGAGCAGCTTGAAATCTAGCACACATACACACACTGAACATGATATCAGGCCTAGATGCTGTCAAGTATAGTAAAGAGCCTATCATGGATCTAAAGAGCTTCTGATCTACAGACTTACCTCCCACATCTTGATCAAGATGTGTATTAGTAGCCATGGGAGTCTATGATCTTGCATTCTTCCATTTTGAAGCGTTTGAGAAGATCCTTAGTATATTTTTCTTGCGAAATAAAGGTTCCTTCCTTTAGCTGCTTGATTTGAAATCCCAGAAAGAATGATAGTTCCCCAATCATAGACATCTCGAACTCTTTGGCCATCATATCACCAAATTCTTTACAAAGAGAAGTATTAGTACAGCCAAAAATAATATCACAACATATATTTGACAAATCATTAATGTTCCATTGATGTCTTTTAAAAACAATGTTGGATCAACCTTTCCAGTTTTGAAGTCTTTATTGAGTAGAAAATCTCTAAGGCGTTCATACCAAGCTCTAGGAGCTTGTTTTAGACCATAGAGTGCCTTAGATAATTTATACACGTGGTTTGGCAAATTTGGGTCTTCAAAACCAGGTGGTTGTTCAACATAGACAGTTTCATCAATGAATCCATTTAGAAATGCACTTTTTACATCCATTTGAAAAAGAGTGATATCAAAATGAGTAGCAAAGGCAAGAAGGAACCGAATTGCTTCAAGACGAGCCACTGGGGCATAGGTCTCTCCATAGTTCAGTCCTTCTATTTGAGTAAATCCTTGAGCTACAAGTCTGGCTTTATTCCTTATCACTACTCCATTTTCATCTTGCTTATTTCTGAACACCCATTTTGTACCAATAACATTGTGATTCTTTGGGCGATTGGTTAAACTCTAGACTTTGTTTCTTTCAAAGTTGTTAAGTTCTTCTTCCATAGTTTTAATCCAATCAGCATCTTCTAGTGCTTCTTCCACTGTTTTAGGTTCAATACACGAGACAAAAGAGTAGTGTTCACAAAAAGAAGCTTGTCTAGAACGAGTTTGAACACCCTTACTGAATTCACCAATGATTTGATCTGAGGGATGATCTTTAGCAATGGTATGATGGCTTTTGATGAGAACAGGATGATCTTGCTCTTTTTCATCTTCTTCTTCCTCTTGTGTTCCATTATGAGGCACCATTGATTGAGTGGGGAGTTCATCCTTGTTTTCTTTTGGTCGAATATCTCCCACTTCCATCTTTTTTATGGCTTGTGCCAAGCCATCATCTCCTACATTCTCATGCTCACCTTGTGAGCCATTAGATTCATCAAACTTTACATCATAAGTTTCTTCTACCAGTCCAATGGTATTATTAAAGACTCTATATGCTTTGGATTTAGAGGAATAGCCTAGCATGAAGCCAGAGTCACATCTAGTTTGAAATTTTCCCAGATGAGTTCTCTTTTTATAGATATAGACTTTACAACCAAACACACGAAAATATGATACATTTGGTCTTCTACCTACCAACAGTTCATAAGGAGTTTTCTTAAGCAATCTATGAAGATATAGTCTATTTGACATGACAAAAAGATTAATTGCTTCACCCAAAACGCATCGAGGTTTCATATTCATCTAGCATAGATCTAGCCATTTCAATCAAAGTTCGATTTTCCTTTCAACAACACCATTTCTTTGAGGAGTATAAGTAGCAGAGAGTTCATGCTTAATCCTAGTTCATCACGGTATTCAATGATATTTGTGTTAACGAACTCGGATCCATTGTCACTTCTTATTTTCTTGATGGGACAATCAAATTCATTTTGAGCCCTTTTGCAAAGTTTTGAAGATTTTTCCAACTTCACTTTTGTTTGGCAAAAGAATACCCAAGTAAATCTGGAAAAGTCATCAACAATTACTAAGCAATAAGAGTTACCACCAATCTTTGGCACATGAGGTGGGACCAAACACATCCATATGCGAAGCTCAAGTGGTCTAGTGGTGGACATGATACTTTTAATTGGATGAGAATTAGCTACTTGTTTGCCTGCTTGACAAGCACTACATAGCTTATTCTTTTCAAATTTGACATCTTTCAAACCCACCACAAGATCATTTTTGAAAAGCTTCTTTAGATTAGACATACCTACATGCCCCAGACGCCTATGCCAAAGCCATCCGAGGGAGACTTTAGCTAGTAGGCAGGTTGAGATACATGAGGAGTTAGATTTGAAATCTACTAAATAGAGATTTTGAAATCTGAATCCTTTGAATATAAGCTTTTCATTTTTATCAAATACAGTTACCCCATCAGAAGTGAAGTTACAATGAAATCCAAGATCACATAATTGAGCAACAGACAGTAAATTGAAGTTTAAGGAATCAACGAGAAGAACATTGTCAATAGAGTGATCGTTTGATATGGCAATTTTACCAAGACCTTTTACCTTTCTTTTGCTGTTGTCTCCAAAGGTGATTTTGTGACTTGGATCACTTTCTCCTTCAATTGAAGTGAACATTCTTGAGGTATCGGTCATGTGTTGAGTGCAGCCACTGTCAATGACCCAATGTCTGCCTCCACTCTTATAGTTTACCTACAAGTTCATTTCTTCACTTTAGGTACCAAATATTTTTGGGTCCTTTGATGTTATTTACAGCCATCTTAAGTTTGAAAGGATTTGTCAACATGGCCTTAGGTACCCAGACAGCTTTAAGCTTCTTATTTAAGTTTGAGGGACCTACATATTTCACATTTGTTTTGCCCCTGAAATCTTTAAATAGCATGTAATGGGCATCTACCATGCAATCCCTTTTGGCACGAGAAACATTTGCAAGATAGCAATTTTTGGATTCATGGTTTGATTTATGACAATAATAACAATGAGTGTTTTTCTTGACAAAAACTTGTGTAACGTGACCTAACCCATTTTTATTTGGCGAGCTGACGGGTTTGTAACCCAAGCCCTTTTTGCCCAAGTTTGGTCTTTGTTCAACAAGAATTTTGTCAAGAGTAGCACTTCCCAGAAAACATTTTTCTAAGCCTTTATCAAATGTGGCTATATGAGCTTTTAGATCTTTATTTTCAACTTCAAGCTTCTTAACACAAGAAGCATATTTGCAATTTTCTTTGCAAGCATCAGAAAAGCCACAAGTTAAGAATGAAGAGCCACTTGAAACAGATGTATTACTTGAAGAGACATGACTGGATTTGTTAGATATCATTTCATTTTCAATTTCTAGTTCACAGTAGTTGATTTGCAAGTCTTCATAATTCTTAACAAGCAAAGCATGACTTGCAACAAGGTCATCATGAATTTGTACAGACTTTTTATGTTCATGCATAAGGTTTTCATACTTGTCTGTAAGCATCCTTTGATCATTAAGCAAGCTAGAGATAGTCTTCTTAAGAGTTCTAGTTGAATTTGTTTTATCATGCAAGGCATTATTTAGTTCTTCAACTAGTTCTACTAACTCATCATAAGAAGGAGAGTCACTCACTTTTTCCTCATCCGATCTTGCCATAAGACAGAGAGGGAATAAAGGTGGCGGTGGAGTTGACTCATCTAGAGCGAGTCCGCTAGCCCTTTGACTTGGACTTTCTTCTTACGAGGATGAGTCTTCACTTTCACTTTCATCATCATAACCCGTTCTCCTATGTGAGCTTCTCCTTTCCTTTCTTCATAAATCTCTTAGAGTAGCTTTTCTTGAAGAATTTCCTTTTTGATTTTTCATGAGACTTTTCTTCCTCATCATCATCCTTATTCTTGTATTTGCTCTTCTTCTTGATTTTGTTGGGACACCGAGCAGCTATGTGTCCTTTTTCATTGCAATCAAAACATACAACATTAGAAAAAGGATTTTTCTTTGAGTAAGAGTTTGACCTTTCTCTGTCTTTGAAGTTGACCCTTCTCATGAGTTTGTTTGCTCTTCTCATGAGTAAAGCTAATTTCTTTACGTCTTCATCTTCATCTTCACTTGACTCATCATCTTCTTCAGATGAGTCTTGAACAACTTCTTTGGCCTTTAATGCAATGGATTTCTTTTTTGGAGCATCTTCATCAGCCAGAGTGAGCTCATGAGCGGATATCTTGCCCGAGAGTTCGGTTGGAGTGAGCCTTTTGAGATCACCTTGTTGGACAGATAAGTGATCAAGCTGTGATATGATCGTGGAAGCACTCTAATCATCTTCCTGCATACTTCAACATCTGAAATTTTAGTTCCTAAGCCCTTTAGTTCATTTACAATAGGATTTAGCCTAGAAAACATATCATTAGCATTTTTTGAGGAAGCATTTTGAATTGATCAAATTTTCTCTAACAACATAGTATTTTCTTCTTTTACATGGAGGTACCTTCATGAATTTCTTGTAATGTTGTCCATATATCATATGCGAAGTAAGATTACTTACTCTATCAAAGACTTCTAAGCTAAGACAAGAAAATATGGCATTTCTAGCTTGGGCATCATATTACATATTTTGAATTTCACCCGAGTGGGTTCTCCATATCTGATTGCCCTTGGTATGACACGAGGAGGCATAGGCTTCTCTGTAACCCTCCACACATCATACCCAATGACTTCTAAATAGCATCTCATCCTAATTTTCCAATAAGCATAGTTTTGCCATCAAAGCAGATACTCTACCAATACTAACGATTCTAGAACCATTTCCCTCAACCATATACCAAAGCTGGTTAAGCTAAACAAGGTAAACCCTGCTCTGATACCACTTGAAGGATCGATATGGCCTAGAGGGGGGTGAATAGGCAATTTACAAATTCTGGCAATTTTAATTTACTAACTTATTTTAACGAGAGTAACTTATAGCAGGAGTAAAGCAGATTTCAAGCAACAAACAAATACAACGAAAGCAATAAAAGAAATGATACAGAAAAGACAAAGATTTATCCCGTGGTTGAGTGCACTCTAATCCACGTTGAAGCACTTCTCTTGAAGTTGACTTCTCCAAAGCTAGTCGATAGCTCGTGTTCACTTGGTAACTCTTTCACTTCTCCGGTGAGGTAAGTTCCAAACCTCTCACAAAACGCAGCTTGCCTTCCACAAACACCTTTGGACAGTCACTTTGTTTTACTTCCTCCAAGTGTCTAGGATCACCAAGATCCAAGAGTAATAAACCTCGCACAAGTTACATCTCTTGGTTCACTATGCAAATCACAAAACTAGACACTGACTTCGAGCTTACACACTTAGGGAAGTATGAAGATTTTGTGTGAAAATGAAGCATAGACTCCTTTTTGAGAATGAGAGCTATATGTTAATACCAAAATGTAAGGAGTTCATGTATATATCAGGTAGATGGCTTAGGAAATGCTTATATAGCCATTTTGAGTGAATATAGCGTTACACACTTTCTGATGGCCGTTGGACGTGTCAGATGTCAGAAACAACAGAAAAACACACGTACAACGGACTATGTATCGTTGCTTAGCGATACTGGGTATGTGTATGACGGACCAAATTTTCGAGTTCACGACGGACCAAATATTTTGGTCCGCAGTACATGGGTTGATCAAGAAGATGGTCTGGCATACAACTGAGAGATATATATGAATATCTGACTAAGAGGTTTGGTCCGTTACACATGACTTTCAAAAGATTTTGCTTAGACATAGAGACTTATATACGCGGACCAAAATTTTGGTCCGTCATACATGGGCGAAGCCACGATTTTCGAGCAAATAGACACATGTACTTGAACCAAATTTTTGGTCCGTAATGCATGGACTTAAGAAGATAGGTTGGCGAGAAGACATATGTATTTGGACCAAAAATTTTGGTCCGTAATGTATGGACTTAAGAGAAGATTTGAGCCAAGAACCTTTTTCAATTATAGATAAAAGAAATACGGCTTTTCAATCTAGCAACGGACTTAAAAGAAATTAAGCACAAAGGTTTTATCTGTTTCTGAGTAACAACTTATTTTAGGTTTCGATCGAAAGGAACATCAAAGATTTAGTCCACCAAAACTTATATGCGAAAGGGATCTGGGACCAAATTTTTGGTCTGCTGAGGATAGGAAACCTAAGACATCTTTGGTCCGACATCTTGAGAAGCGAGAATTGCATGTATCTTGGGACAAAAATTTGGTCCGTCATACATAGGCGTGTTTCGACTAAGATATTTTTACGGGAAAGTTTGTTCAATGAATATGTGAATATCAAAGCGAGAAAATTCTAATCTGAATAGCAGATGTACAAAGGAAGTTTTGACAAAGAATAGATTCAAGGTTTGCAACGAACTGAAGAATATAGATAGGTAAAGATATGGTCCGTTTGAACTGGAAGATATAGTTTGAAAAAGATATAAATTGAGTGTCTTTTGCTCCAAGTGATCTGGTTTTGCTTTTGCCTATCAAACTATTTCCTTGTGCTAAGTCCCTCTTTTGAACAGCTATACAAAGACAAAACACCTTGGTCATAAACTATAAACTAAAGGCCTTAATCTTGTTGTCCCGACTTATTTCATCATACGTCCACTCACTTTCTTGAGCTTTGAATATTACTAACTTAGTCATCAATACCAAAATCATAATAATATAAAAAATAAATTTGAGGGGTGTCTAGATGCTATAACGACGACGAGGGGGGCTCGGTCCCCGTGTTGCCCTTGGGCAACCTTAGCCTTGTCTTGGCCCTCGGGCCATAGGGGCACCGATCCATAAGGCCTTATTTAGGGGGTCAGGCGTCTGGCTAAAGGCGTAGCCCCTATAGGAGCATCGTGAATTGCTTTTTTGGCTTCGCTAAGATGCTTAGGCATGTGCCCATTGAGAAGGGGATGTCTCCCGGGCTATGCTCCTTGCAATAAGAAGATTCCTGTTGCTTCCCACGAAGGGGATGAGGCTGTGACCCGGGGGTCGTTTTGGCTTAGCACCAAGGGTCCATGGGGGACTAAGCCATGGAACACCCTATGACTTGGGCAAAATGCCTTAAGTCGTCATCCGCTCCCTGGGTCCAACAGGGAGGGGGCCGCCCAAGGGGAACACGAAATGTCCAAGCCGCTTGGGGCTTTTTTAGGGATAGGCCCCGGAGGGAGGTCATGCGCCCTGTAGATGTCCCACAGAGGATGTGAGGTTCTAAACCATTCCCCACAGCTACGTGTGGGGGATGGGTCTTTCGAGACAACCACACAAGTGATAGGAGACATGCATGACTTAATTTGATACTACATTGATGACCTTAGAAGGGTTTACATCAATACGTGATAGGTGCCGTTGCGGCGTACAAGAAAGCTTAAATGTAGAACCACTTGAGCTTGTCCGTGTTCCAGGCGTGCTTGAGCTGCTCGCCTTCAATAGTGGAAAGTGCCCTGCGGCTAGGGGTCTTTCCAAGTGCCCCACAGTCAGGGCACTTGCCAAGCGCCCTGTGGTCATAGGGCGAGGTAAGACCCTTTGGAGGACCAGAGACCCCGAGTACTTTCTCTAAAGAGCCTGCGGAGGTACGAGGGAGCCTCTCGTAGACGCCCGCAGGGGTACGAGGGAGCCTCCCGTAGCACACCCGCGGAGGTATGAGGAACATCCCGTAGCACGCCCGCGGGGGCTATGAGGGAGCCTCCCAAAACGCGCGCCTGTGGGGGTAGGAGGGAGTCTCCCGTAGATGCCCACGAAGGTAGGAGGGAGCACCCCGTAGCCCATAGCATGCCCGCGGAGACACAAGGGAGCCTCCCGTATATGCCTAGGGGGGTAGGAGGGAGCCTCCCGTGATGTCCGCGGGGTACGAGGGAGCCTCCTGTAGCATGCACGCTGAGGCATGAGGAAACCTCCCGTAGCACGCCCGCTGGAGGTATGAGGGAGCCTCCCAAAATGTGCCCGCGGGGGTAGGAGGGAGCCTCCCGTAGATGCCCGCGAGGGTAGGAGGGAGTCCCCCATAGCACGGCCGCGGAGGCATGAGGGAGCCTCCCATATACGCCCGCGGGGGTAGGAGGGAGCCTCCCACGAAGGCAAGAGCCAGCCTCCTGTAGCACGCCCACAGAGGCATGAGGGAGCCTCTCGTATATGCCCACGGGGGTATGACGGGATCTCCCATGGCGCATCCGCGGTGTTACGCCTGCGGGGTATGAGACTTTCCCTTAGACTCCTGGGTCGTTGACCCTTTTTAGCATCAAGTCCCCCAGGAGGAAGGTCCGCCCCCACACCTAGTTGTTGTAGAAACGAGCGACTTCTCATTCGTACGCGACAGGCTTGATGACGGTGCATCATGGACCTCTGCGAAATCCACTTCCATCTTGTGATTTTCTTCATTTGCCATGAAGTTGATAGGTAGGGCCTCCGAGAGCATCTCCACATGAAGGGAGCAGTGGCGGACCTTTGCAGGGAGGACCGCTTCCACTCCGTACATAAGTGAGAAAGGTGCTCACCCCGTAGAGTGGCTAGGAGTGGTGCGCATCCCCCACAGGACACTGAGGAGTTCCTCCGCCCACAGCACGCGCTTAAGTGTGCTCGTCTTGAGTCGACGGCGGATGCCTTGGAGGATTAGGCCATTGGCCCTTTCGACCGCCCTGTTGGACTCAGGGTGAGCCACCGAAGCGAAGTAGAGTGTTTGCCCCAATTGAATCACAAAAGTCCCCGAAGGAGGAAACATCAAACTGAGTCCCATTGTCCATAGTGAGCTCCTTCAGGACTCCAAAGCGGCACACAATATTCTTCCAGAAGAACTTTTGCACCACCCAGGATGTGATTGTCAGGAACGGCTCCGTTTCCACCCACTTGGTGAAGTAGTCCACCGCCACCACCGCATGCTTGTAGCCCCTCTTGGCCGGTGGGAATGACCCGAGCAGGTCCATACCCACCGGGCAAAAGGCCAAATGATAGGTATCTGGTGCAGAGGTGCAACGGGGGAGTGGTGAGCCGGTGCCATCCTTTGACAATCTTCACATGTTTTGAGGGTTTCAATGGCATCTTGCAAGGTGCGAGCCACAGAGACCTTCATGAACCTCTCGGAGGAGTGAGACCCCCTCCTTTCTTGCGAGGCACTTGAGTAGCGCGGAAGTCCCTTTTTTGTAGAGTATTCCCTCGAGGAGTACAAAGGACTTAGCCTTCGCAAAGAGCCTCTGGTCCTGAACGCTACCATCCATTTCTGTTTTTCCTTGGATGCACTGTATGATTAGGGTCATCCACACTGTGGGCGACACTGAGATCTTGCTGACCATCAGAAGTAGTTTGAGATCTCTCTTCTTGTCAGGATCTTCCTTGACGGAGGGTGTATGAAGCACCTCGAGGAAGACCTTTGGTCCTCCTTGATGGCTTAACATCGCTTGAGGGAGAGCTTGCGGTGCTTTTGTCTTATCAGAGGGTGCCCGGGCCTAACCGCGAGGCGATGCTGAGTCACCTCGTGAGGGACACCTTTCATGTGTTGATGGGACCTAAGTGAAGACGTCTGTGTTGGTCCTTAAGAACTTGAGGAGTTCCTCTGCCACCCTCTCTGGGAGCTTAGCCTCGACCCGGATGAAGCGTTCATCGCCCGGGCCGAAGAGCCGTATCTCTTTTAGCTCTCCTTTGGGGTCAGGCTTCAGGGGGTACCTCTCTAGCACGAACTTGTCCTTAACGATCCCCTTCGAGGGCAGTTATGAGGGAACTTCCCCTCAACACCTTACATTTGGTAAATCTACATCTTCGCACACAATAAATGCATCTTTACCACCAAGCTCAAGAGTTACACAAGTATTAATGTCTCCGATGATCTTTCCATGATCTGTGATGAGCATTAAAACTGAAGACATCAGAACACACGAAAATAACAGAGGACAGCAAAAACTTCAAGTACAGACATGCTAGGGGATAGGTCCTAACTCACTATAAAAAAATATATGCATGTTGCTCTACCAAAAGAATATTGATTTACTAATTAACTGTCAATGGTCAGTTGATTAACTCTACCGTAGAGCGAGATTAAGAAATCGCTACTTCAGATGTGAGTTATACCATCCTTCCATCACCAGGTGATCCAACAAATATTATTTTGTCCCCTGCGGATACGAGAGCTTGGCCCGTTTCTGCAAAACTAGAAACAAACAAGAAATAGAGGCCAAGTAAGCCATGTGAGCAATTAGCCTGAACACTAAGCAATGCAGATTTACATTTATACCCAGTTATTATGTGAACTAGATTAACTGGTGCACCAACAGCTGAAAGAGCTGTTTATATGATACAAAAATAAAAGCAGCCCGACCAGCTTGCATGCTTTGAAACCTGTAAAAGGACATTTTACCGATCAGAATAATAAACATCTGAACAATTGTTAGCTTAGACGAACACATCTGATGGAAAGTGAATTTCAAAGGTCATAATGAACTTTAATCTTGCAGCAAAGAGGCAGTATACATATGATAGTCTATAGAAATTTAGCACTTTGGCTTAGGACTGGCACAGCAAGAGATGTTAATGACATAATAAAGTACAGCTTTGTTATCCTAATATACTATTAACAGCAAAACAGGATCAACCCAAGAAAGCTTAGATGAAAATTGTTCCTCAGTACATTTGAGAACTAAGGGTGCTTTCTCCTAGCCTACGTTTTTGGTTCACTGTGCAATTTATTATTTCTTGAGAATTTTAGTAGGTTCACCTAAAACGATGACAAAAAAAACATCACACAAATAATAGCCATCAAAGACTCAAAGGTGATACATAATATATGCAAGGCTTTGAGACCATCAAATAACAAGGTTTAGCAGTTTGACATGCGAACCTATGACATGTCCTTCACAACGATGTATAAGAAAACAGATTGTCAAGGTTGGATTAAAGGATTTGACCTTATAGTTTACATAAAGAATCCAAAAGTTCCCTATGGTAAACTTAAGGTACCACATTTATACTCAGGTTGGGAACAAGCACCAGACATCAAGCAGATAACAAAACTAGTAACAGAAATTTAATGAAAAGTGTGCAAAGGATGCAAAGAATATTTCTTTTGCCTGATCATGATCAGCAACTTTAAATTTATCTCTATATTAGAGAACATTCATCTGATGGCTTACATTTATAACTGCTGCATTACCAGAGAAGAGAATACTGCAACGAGCATCGGATTGAAAACATTGTGGAATGGGTAAATTCCAAGACACAATTGCACCAATCACTCCAAGAGGGTAGAATTCAACTTTTGCTCTCTTATGCAGCATTGATCCCCCACAAGACATGATACAATATACAAGGCCCGAAGTTACTTTATCCATAATCCATCAAGTTGGGAGTATTTCTTGGAGCTAACCCATATTCAGGTTTTAACCACTTCTCACCCTCGTCCAAAAGCCAGGTAATCTTCTCACAAGTGGTCATTATCTCACCTAATGAAGCATCAACCATAGTCTTCCCCACTGGCGGATCCAGGATTTTCAGATTGGGTGTTCAGAGTATGTAAATGAAGTCATTATATGTCATACTATGTAAAGCTAAAGCATTAGTAGTCATTGTGAACACATCATCCATGTGACTTTCATTTTTTCATAAAAAGATAACAAAGGCATAGATAAACAAATTTGCACTGATGTAACTAACTAGTAATTGATGTAACAAACACATTGTACAAACCATAGCATGCTACAAATATCTCACATTGAATTTTATTCTCACATATCCATACATAACAAGTAACTAATGTACTGATGTAATGGCATAACAGATGCATAGATCAATGAATAATCAGTTGGAATTTTATTCTCACATAGCCATACCAACACATCATTTTCCATCAAATGCTATGAAGTTTTCCATCAAATACTCATGCTCGGCTTCCTATACTAGTTCTCCTAATCAGCTAATCTCCTATGGTCACTGGTGGAGAGGTCGAGAGGAGAGGAGAGGCTGGATTGGCTTATCACCAGGATCAGGCAAAGCCGCGAAGAGGCCGTCGACCTTGAGGGCAAGGAGTGCTCAGGGCCGGGCGGTGAAGCAAAGCAGCAGCCGAGCAGCATGTGCGCCGCCGCCTCCTACGGACCTGTGCCCATGCGCCGACCTCCACACCTGCCTCCACGTCACGGGCACCGGCGTGCGCCCTTGCTCCCCCGTGTGGCCGCACTGCGGCGGTGGAGGCAGCCCCTACGCTGTTCGAGTCCGCCGACCGCCAGTTCGGCCAGAGGCCCACAAGGGGCAGGCGAACTGGCTAGGCGACAGGGGCCAGGGGTAGGGCGGATCTAGATGGCTCGGGGGAGGCGTGTCCGGCAGCCACCCTCTGCCTCTACGGTTCCGCCCGTCAGCCCGTGTCACCCTTGCTCATCCCCACCATGTCCTCCGATGCCATCTCCTCAGCCACACGCCCCCGCTAAACCCTCACCTCCCGGATCGCCCACGCCCGCGACGGTGGCTCGGTGCGCTGACGAGGAGGAGGAGGCGGGGACGAGCGTGGCTCAGCTCGGCTTGGGGTTTCTCTGTGGCTACAGCGGAGGAGAAATGGGGGCGTGCGTGCTACTCATCTAATCGCCGCCTCCTCCGACTGTTCATCTCGATTGGGCCGAGGCAAAAGGTGGCTACGGTTTGGGGAAGACGGGAAAAGGGTGGGGATTTGGCGCGTGCGGGCTCAGCGTTGTGATTACATACGGTCCAACCAAAAAGCGTCAGTGACCGGCATTCTCATCACTGACATTTTTAATTAAAATCCATTAGTGATGTGAATAGAAATCATCACTGATGATTTTTTGATAAAAACTGTCTGTAATGTACATCTCATTACATACGGTTTTAACTAAAAACTGTATTTGATGAGCATGGAACTCATCACTGACTGTTTTTGCAAAAAACCGTTACTGATGATCCCTCATCACATACGGTTTTTGAAAACCGTTCGTGATGAGGGGTATGAGTTCCTTTTTAGTAGTGCATGTTGATTACATGAGGGCTGATCGGACTCCCTTCAACTAACTTGCAAGCAAACAATGACTTAGAGGTATTATACCTTTCAGCCATTGCCTAGTCCTCAGACATGCCCTTTAGACCCACAATCATATTTTAGGCATTTGTGTCCTCATATTGCTTCTGAAGCTCAGAGTTTATAGTGACAAGCATGAGGTAGCTAATATCAAGTGAGTCATTGTAATGCTTTTCATAATTATTCTTTTCAGCACGAGTAGTATTTTGAGTTGGTTCATCGGGATAAAGACTCTCTAGAACATATTCCTTCTTTTTGTTTGAGAACAATTCTCAAGTTGTAATACCAATCGATAATGTTTGTTTCATTAAGTTTATCTTTCTCAAGAATTGAACGCAAGCTAAAACTGAATGTGGAAGAAGTAGATGGTGCCATTGACTACAACATAAAATATGCAAAGATTTAGCACTATGTTCATCAAAAAACGTTCATTAAACAATTTAACAAAAGATACTCTCACTATATGTAAACATGATCCCTCCAATGACATATAGTGAGTCAAGATCCATATTTCATTAAGTCCTAGTGAAGTTTGGCATCACTGCTAAAAACCTAATAACATAGGTAAGCAACCACTTGCTAATTACATCATATGTAACTCTTGTTTGTTGAGTGGCATCATATGCCCCCGGCCTCAACACCATACCCCTAGGCCCAAAACTGTTTTGATAATTTAGTTAAGTTAAACCAATGTTATGCTTGTATGTGTCCGACACTTACCCTATCTTATTAAGATAATTAATGGCCGCACTCTACTTTGGTAGACCTACCAATTAACGATCAAAATTTTGATAGGTGCAACAATATAGAAGGGCATCAAGATTTACTTAATTTTTCTGAGGGATACTATTCTATCATATTAAAAACATCGAATATAACCACATGAAATATAGTATGACAGGAACATAAACAAGATCATAGATAATCATATTAAAAAACTATGAAATAGTATGGCTCTTAACATAACAATCTCCATTACCATGCTTCCTGTTCACGGGGCCGTCATGCTTGAAATCACCACATTCATCTACCTAGCTATTACTCCCAACAGCTAGTAATGAATTACATACGAGAGTATCAAGCATCACAAGTTGACATGCAAGCCATTATATAATAAAATGTAGCCCATGGCTATAATTTAACATGACTCACATGCCATGATAAGATTATACATGCATCACATACACAAAAGGCCATACATACTATTCACATCAATACCTGCAAAAATAAGTTATGCATAGAATCCAATTCTATCGTGCGATGAGAACACATAATACTATATATCACCTCTACGAGTGGTAGCAATGGCAGTCCCTTGGAAAAAAAATTCAGAGCATAAATCTTATTCACAACATCGCCCTTCAAAATTCATCGGATTTTATATTAACTCAATTTTGAACCAATCTAATTGGTTCGGTTTTCCATTAATAATCGCACTTGTCAGGTTGGTCCCGTACAGCTGCATATCATAGTTTACCTTGATGGTGGAACTTCGACTGGTAAGGGTGAACAGGCGATGCGGCGACAAATTGACAACATAACAGAACCAGATTGATCTTCGAACGCATCTATGACCTCCAAGATCGATTGATCTCATCAATCGTCCAGCCAAACCGATCCATCTATATGAATCGACCTAGGTTACCAAACCAGTACAGCAATAAATCCAATCTACTACTACTACCGTATATCACCTATATGCAATCCATCTAGATGAAAAACTACACGAGATAGCTCTGATACCACTGAAGGGATAAGGGTAGGCAACGCTAGAACAAATTAAAAATTCTACCGCGTAAACTAGGAAACCAAGTGAGTAGGTGATCATGGATCGTTATCACTAGACGCGTAGTGTAGCGAAAGGAAAGTGATGTAGCCCGATTCAATGTATCGTGCGTCCTGTTGCGGTGGTCGATCATCCCCGTGCGATGGTCGATCATCCCCGTGCGGTAGTCAATCATCTTGATCAGCATCGCAGTAGCAGCAACACCTCTACTGAAGTCCATATGAAGGCTTGAGTGATGACGGCTAGGGTTTCGGTGTGTCCGGCTATACAACAATTGCGACCGCAAACTCCCTTTAAATAGTCGTGCCCCCTCTTTCGGTGGAACCCTACATTAGGGTCCAACCAAGTTGCAAAGTCCACTTATCCCATTAGTGATGGATCCAATCCGATCTACTATATTCCAAACCGTTAAGTATGTGACTCTGTAGGCTCATGCATAATCGGCCATAGGCAAAAACTCCTTTCGGCTCATAAGTCAGCAGTGCCCCTAGCAGGACATAGCGACTTTCAAATACACACGAAGATCATATCGAATGAACTTATATAGTATACATGTATTGATCCCTTTGTCTCATGATACCATATCGAAATCAAGGCGAGAAATGTGCCACCCTATGATAGCTCGATCCTTCACTCGTTCTGTACTAGGCTACCAAGTTGCAATTGACTCCTCAATTACATTTGGCATGGCCATGCACTTCCTTAATCCAACCACATTGAGGGGCCTAGAGATATTTCTCCCGTTATATATGAAGGGCAAATTCTATCTTGATCGCTCACATTCCTCTGCATATTTCATAGTACACCCAAAAGCTACCTTCATGACTATCCATCCACTTACGGAGTAGCATTTGCAACCTCTAAGTATACTATTACACATGTAGAAAACCATGATGATCTCAGGTCTAAGGATCCCACATACACTATGTATGAGACTAACTAATGACACGTAAGAATATAATAATTCCTATAGTGTCTTATGGTGGGTTACTCCAACATATGTCCACATTATTGATTTGATATATCTATATCCATGATCCGTAAAACATGATCATCAATCAATACATGTGCGACCTATAAATCAAAATTGTCTCGTATGATGATATAAGGTCAGGGATAATTCAGAATAATATCAAAACATAAACAAGGAGTTCCACGAACAAGTCACATACTTGTTGATCGACAATAATAATATTCATTTAAAGGATAAAATAATTATATTATTACATAAACATAAATGTAATACAATCATCCCCATGATTGACTAAGGGCATATCACTAACAGAGGAAGGTTGCAATCCGTAGAAATCCATCAGTTTTGTGAAAGGAGACACTACTTGCTCTTGAGATACCAAAGCAAGTTGTGATTTCGTCGCCTACAAGCAGGCGCAACTCTTGGTCGTGCCCACCTTTGTCTTGGGTGAAAATCAATACTGACGGAGCTATTCGTTCGGCTGACAGTCCGGCAGGAGCGGGAGTCGTTGCTCATATTGATCGTGGGGCGTTTTGAAGGGATACGGGTAGGCTACGCTAGCACACAATTAAAATTTCTACCTCGTAAACCAGAAAGCCACACAAGTAAATGATCATAGATCGTTACCACTAGACGCGCAGAGCAGCGGAAGGAAGTTGATGCAGCCCGAATCAACGAAGTGCGCGTCCTGTTGCAGTAGTCGATCATCCTCGTGCGGTGGCCGATCCTCCTCGCACGGTGGTCGATTGTCCCGATCAGTGTCGCAGTAGCAGCAACACCTCTACTACATCCACACGTTCGGGAAAAGAACACTGTGTATTGGTGCGCCAGCACCAGCGCGCACGGGAAGGCTCAAGTAGAGACGGTTAGGGTTTCGATGGCTACGCCCTCTCACATATCAATTGCAACCACGAACTCCCTTTATATAGCCATCCCCTCCCCTGCAGTGAAACCCTACATTAGGGCCCAACTGAAGGAAAAAGCCCACTTGGCCCATTAGTGATGGATCCAATCCATACCACTATATTCTAACCCTTTAAGTGTGTGACCCTGTAGATTCATGTATATTTGGACACGACTCGGAAACACCTTTCCGATCAATAATCGACAGCGGTACCTAGCAGTACATATCGATTCCTAAATATCCATAAAGCATCGGACGAACCTACTATAATGTGATAATGTCATGTTCGCTTTGCTTCACGATATCAGATCAAGCTCAAGGCGAGAGTCGTGTCATCCTATGACAGCTCGATCTCTTCACTCATACCGTAGTGGAATAATTTATCTGGATTGACTCTCAATCACATCCGGTATGGCCATGAATTTACTTAATCCATCTACCTCGAGGGGCCCAGAGACATCTCTCCATTATATAGGAGGAGCAAATTTCATCTTGATCATTCATGTACCTTAGCATGTTTCATAGTAAATCCGAAAGCTTCCTTTATAGCTACCTGGTTAAAGAGTAGCGTTTGGTAGCTCCTAAGTAAACCATTAAACATCTAGAAAACCAATGATGATCTCAGGTCTAAGGAACATACATACACTATACATGAGACCAACTCATGACACATAAGAATATGTATAACAATTCTCGCAGTGTCTCATATAGGTCTATCCAACGCATGTTATCTAACATGTGTCCACATTATTGATTATATATCTCCATATCTCTATGACCCGTGAAACATGGTCATCAATCAATACATGTGCTGATCTATGAAACATAATCTTCTTATATTATGATAACCGATCAGGGATAACTTGAATAATATCAATATATGGAAAAAGTTACACGAACAAGTCACTTACTTGTTGATTAATCCAATCAATATTTATTGAAAGGACAAATAATTATATTATTCCATAAACATAAGGCGTGATACAATCATCTCTATGATTGCCTCAAGGGTAAATCACCAACAGTCTCCCACTTGCACTTGAGTCAATCATGATACCCATGGCTCTCATGTGCGCTTCATGTTTTGGCTATGGAAGTAGTTTTATCAACAGATCAGATACATTTGAATCCGTGTGCACCTTGCATATCTTCACATCACCTCTATCCACAATCTCTCGGATAAGGTGATAGCGCCGTTGTATGTGCTTGGACTTTTGATGCGATCTAGGCTCCTTTGCTTGCGCAATGGCACCACTATTATCACAATAGAGATCCAATGGGCTAGAAGCATTATCAACCACACCAAGTTCAGTGATGAACTTCTTAATCCAAATAGCCTCCTTTGCAGCTTCTGAAGCCACAATGTACTCGGCCTCTATTGTACAATCAGCAACCGTACTCTACTTGGAACTCTTCCAGCTTACTGCTCCTCCATTTAGCATGAACACATAACCAGATTGCGAACGATAATCATCTTTATCTATTTGGAAACTTGCATCGGTGTAACCACTTACAACGAGCCTTTCCTCACCTCCATAAACAAGGAACGCATCTGTCGGGACCCGAATATGCAAATCCGGACCCTCTGTGTATTCTGTGCTAGTCCAGGATCACGCTAGCACACACAGTCTTACAGGGTTGCACATCACAGACATTCACAGCGATATAAGAATAAATAGTGCAAACATTTATATAAAGCCGAGTTATGCGACCTTATGGTCTCCTTACATAAAATCGACCACGCAGGCTTACATTATTGAGTAAAAGAAATAGCGGCGGAATAAAATAAATGTCGTGGAAGCCTTCATCTTGCCACAGAGCAACCGTGAGCTTGCCCCTAATTGTCCGGATCCTCATTGTACTCCTCCTCCCACGCTGGTGTAGACTCCTCCACCGATGTTGGGGTTGATAAGCAAGGAGAAATTTGAGTACACAAGGCACTCAACAAGTAATGCACGAATCGGCGCTATTACTATATGCAAAGCATATTCCAAAGGATTAGCTTAATTGGTTCTTTTGCTTCAAACAGCATTTTTAAGCGGTATCTTATTTAGATTAAGCGGTGAAACAGTTATAATAACACTAATTTCTTCAAATGGTTTTTCTTGAAGATTCTCGGCACTGACCTTATGAGTTCATTTTAACACGGCACACGCTACCCTTTCCACATTTTGTTTTGAAGATCTACCCCTGATTTGTAATCCCGAGCAATGTCAATACATGCGGACACGGCTATTTGAATAGATTTGACACTCTCAGAGGTTGTACACTTTACCCACAAGATCTGACCATTCACCACAGGTGATCGTCAGTAACAAAGCCTTTGGGAACCTCTACCTTAACCAAAGAACCTCTCGGTGTATTGCCTTCACTATCACTTCCCTCACACAGAGCCGAGGTATAGGACGGGTCAATCACCGTTGGATGGGCACCAAGCCGTAGCAGATGCACGCTCCCGTCTGAGATACACCCGAGTGTCTTGTCACCACGAGTATCGGAGGAAAGATAAAGAACCTAATCAACTAGATCCGTCCCATACCGGACATGTGGTTATGCGGGTGACTCGGATCAAAGGCTTGCAAGGTGAAGTCCTTAATCGACCAAGGCAAGACTTCCAACACTCAACGATGGCACACGGCCCAATGTAGCACAGACTCACATCACTCATCAACCCATTGCCACACGGGCCCATCGGCACTGACCTCTTGCCACTTGCCCCAGTCTAAATCATTTCCCACCTAGTTGATTATTGTGCAACACATGCCAGGAATAACTCAACATCGGTACAGAACCACACAGGTCTCTGTACCTCAATCTCATCATGTGGCATCATCACAGCACTTTCAAAATACATTCAATATTTCTTTAATCAATATTGTAGCATTTTCCCGAAAGATCATTCATGATTCGTTGCAAGGCTAAGCATCTACTCACGGTCTAGCCTCCCGTGTTGGCACAATATTAACATCCAACTAATACAATCAAACTTAGGGTGACAAAGATTTCAGGGCATACAGATAATACTTTCATGGTGACAATAACAATATAGGTTGATTAGCTACATTACCCAATTTAATTTAAATTCACTTTAAATAAATTAGCTTGCATAATTTCAAAGCAGAAATTACAATTTAAAATCTGGGATCAAAATGATCAAAGCATCACTTGCCTTCAAAGAGTTGCTGGTCGTGTTCCGAAGCTTGGTCTTGAGCGACGAACTCTTCCTCGAAACCTTCCGGCAAATTTGCGTCTACGCGTACAAACAATATATGCAAAAAATAACTAATACAGTAGACTAAATGACCTCAAAAATTAAAATAAAATTCACCATTCAAGATATCACAATTTTATGAATTTTAAGAAATTTGAATCACCCAAATCCGAGTTAAAATGCAAAAGTTATAGCCATTTGAAGTTTGAAAAAAATCTGAAAATACAGAAATTAGAAAATCCGATTTTTTCGAATTATTTTTATACTGAAAAAATCGCATTTATGACGTCAGCATCGCGTCATGATGACTTCAGCACAGAAAAGAATTTCGGCTAAAATATTTTTCTGGAGAAATGACATCAGCATGACGTCATCTGACACGTGGCATGCTCTGGGGCTGCCACGTCACCTCGGTCTATGGACCCAGTCCACGGCTCGGGTTTGTTCCACCGTGGACTCGGTCCACCACCACAATGCACCCACGTGGCAAGATTCGAGCCATTCCTTGAATCAACGGTCAGATCGACGCGCCACACCGCACTGCCTCGAAATCTACACGACAAGCGTCGCGCATCAAGCGATCGCCGCCGGATCAATGGTCGATCCGCGGCCCGACTCGGCGGCGCCGGCGTTACGTGCCTCCACGCGTAAGCGCATCAAGACGGACTCCACGGATCCAACGGCTGGATCTCGCGCACGTTCGGCGGTGTCTCGGTTCACGTGCGGCCACGGGGCAACATTGCAGCGGTGCGCCCGAATGCAATGGTCGGATCTGATCTCCGCCCCGGTCAACGCGCACACGCGTCTGCACGCGATTCGGTGGAGGTGCGATGTCATCTCCGTCGCACGTTCAAATCTGAACGGCGCGGATTCGTGCGTCACAACTCAACCCTCAACTACCGTTTAGATCTAATCTAACGGCCCACGGTACCCGAGATGATTACTGTTCATCTTAACTACACGGCGCAATCTCACGCGTACACTAACGATCCAACGACTGAGATCTAAAAAAATACAGAAACTAAATCTAATCACCACCGTTCAATCTAGATCTAACGGTCAAGATTAACGCTCGGATTTAAAACAGAAGGGGAAAAACGTGGAAGAACCAGAAGCGTGCGATGCGGATCGAACGGTCAATGGGGTTCGGCGAGGTCGGCGGTGGCGCAGAAGAGAAGGCTGTCGGAGCTGGGGAAGACGACGCGGTTCCGATGAGAAGAACTGACGGGGTCGACGCGTCTTGGCACGGCGAACTCGACGGAGACCTTGGGGACGGCAGAACCTCAATGGACGGTGAGCAAAGGGCAAGGAACTGCGGCGAAGACTTCAGCGAACTTCGGCGAGCTCTTGAGGGCAAACGATGGCGGCTCGGGAGGCGCGCGAGTAGTCAAAAGATGCAGCGGGAGGAGCTCTGCCAGACGCGCTACTCGGTGCACTTTAAGGAGCCTCGACGTGCGCGCTGCATGCGGCGAAACAAGCAGAAACGCTCGGCGGTGTTAACTCCGGCGATTACGCGGGCGAAGGGACGTGGCTCCATCACGAGCGTCCGCGTGGACTCGATCGGATGGCGCACGCGCGTGGGCGACGCGGCGCAACGGCAACCGTTTGATTAAGGTCGGACAGCGCGATTCTAGGGTTTCGGCGAACTGGGCCGGGCTAAGCACAGTACTGTGCCGGCCTAGTACTATTCACCCGATTTTTAAAACATATCTGATTGGAAATAAATCAGATAAGTAAACAAAGCTAAAATAAATAGCAAAAATACTCGAAATTCAAAAAAATTCTAGAAAATACTTTGAGACATTTGGAACTCAAATAAAATATTTTCTATAAAACTTTGCATAAAATTTTGCATGAATTTAATTGAATTCAAGAAAGGTCAGAAATGAATAAATCTAATTTTAATTCTAATAAATTCTCAGAAATTCTCAAAAATAAAAAATACTCCAAAATTTAAATTAGAGCAAATTCTAGGGTGTTACAAACCTCCCCCCTTAACAGAATCTCGTCCCCGAGATTTAGGGCTATCTACAGAAATAGGTTAGGGAACTCCTTCTTCAGATCTTCTTAACGTTCCCAGGTTGCTTCACTTTCCGAGTGGTTGCTCCACTGGACTCTGCAAAGGCGTGTAGACTTGTTCCTCGTTTTCTTGTCCATCGTATGTAGAATCTTCACCGGATGCTCTTTATAGGTTAAATCTTCTTGCAGCTCGATTGCTTCTAAAGGCGTTTGTTCTTCTGGTACTCGGAGACACTTCTTCAATTGAGACACATGGAATACATCATGCACTCCTGCCAAGGACTGTGGCAACTCCAACTGGTACACAACTTCACCTCTGCGGCTCAAGATCTTGAATGGTCCGACATATCTAGGTGCAAGCTTCCCTTTTGCATGAAACCTCCTGACTCCCTTGAGTGGTGTAACTCTAAGGTATACATAATCTTCAGGTTCAAAGCTCAATTCTCTGCGACGATTGTCGGCATAACTCTTCTGCCTTGATTGTGTAATCTTTAATCTTTCTCTATTCATAGAGATCTGTTCTTCCGCTTGCTGAAGAATATCCGGTCCAAAAACATGCCGTTCCCCAGTCTCATTCCAATTCAAGGTTGTTTGATAGGATCGACCATACAGAGCTTCAAATGGAGACATCTGTAAACTCGCTTGATAACTGTTATTGTAGCTGAACTCAGCATAAGGCAAACACTTGTCCCATGAAGTAGAATATGCTAAAGCTCATGCTCTCAGCATATCTTCCAGTATCTGGTTAACTCTCTCGGTTTGTCCATGCATGCATGGATGGTATCTTTGTCTTGAAGTTCAGACGAGTTCCCATGGCTTCATGCAGCTTTCCCCAAAACCTTGAGGTAAATTGGGTACCTCTATCCGATAATATCTTCTTCAGCACTCCATGCAAGCAAACAATTCTTAACATATAGAGTTTTGCTAACTTATCGCCCGAGTAAGTGGTCTTCACAGGTACAAAATGTGCAACCTTGGTCAAACGATCCACTATGACCCATATAGAGTCATATCCGTTCCGAGTCCTGGGTAAACCGGTTATGAAATCCGTACCGATCTCTTCCCATTTTCATTCAGGTGTCTTTAGGGGTTGCAATAGTCCTGCTGGCCTCTGATGCATAGCTTTGACTCTTTGGCATATGTCACATAATGCAACATATTCGGCAACTTCTCGCTTCATGCTTGGCCACCAAAATCTTTCTTTTAAATCGATACATTTTGCACTTCTGGATGAATTGAGTACTTGGAGTCATGGGCTTCCTCCAAAATTAGCCGCTTGGATCCTCTTTATTTGGCACACAAATCGCCCTTTAAACCACATAGTACCTTGCTCATCCAGTTTGAAATCCTTTGCCTTGCTGCATCCGTCTTGTCCTTAATTCTCTTGATTTTGTCGTCGTCTTTCGCCCTTCCCGATCGATCTTCCGGGTAGGTTTTACTTCAAGGTAGCCAAAATCATACAGTACCACTTCAATCCTAGCTTCGGAAATCCTTACACTCGATCGACTTGGTTCTAATGACATATTTCTGTTGTGGCTCTTAAGCTCAAGGCATCGGCCACAACATTGGCTTTACCTGGGTGGTAATGAATTCCAACATTGTAGTCCTTGATTAGTTCTAGCCATCTTCTTTGCCTCATATTTAGGTCAGCTTGCGTGAAGATATACTTAAGACTTCTATGATCAGTATACACTTCACATCTTTTTCCAAGGAGATAGTGACGCCATATTTTTAGGGCATGCACTACGACAGCTAATTCCAAATCATGAGTCGGATAGTTCTCCTCATGCGACCTCAATTGCCTTGATGCATATGCGATTACCTTTCGGTTTTGCATTAATACACATCCCAATCCTTGACGCGATGCATCACAATAGATGTCGAAGCCTTGATGAACGTCAGGTAAAACTAATACAGGTGCTGATGTTAATCGTTTCTTCAACTCCTGAAAACTCTTCTCACACTTAGGTGTCCATAAGAATTTCTTTTCCTTTTTCAACAATTGCGTAAGGGGTCTCGCGATCGTGGAGAATCCTTCAATGAAACGACGGTAATAGCCCGCCATTCCAAGGAAACTACGGATTTGGGTTACCGTCTTCGGTGGTTCCCAATGTAATACTGCCTCCACTTTCTTTGGATCTACCGCAATTCCTTCCGCAGTCATTATATATCCAAGAAATTCCACCTTATTCTTCCAGAAATCACACTTGCTAAATTTAGCATGCAACTGTTGTTCCCTCAACTTCTCAAGGACTAGCCTTAAATGTTCGGCGTGCTCTTCCTTTGTCTTGGAGTAGACAAGGATGTCATCTATAAACACAACGACAAACTTATCTAAGTATTCCATAAAAACCTTATTCATTAAGTTCATGAAATATGCTGGTGCATTTGTCAAACCAAAAGACATCACTGTAAACTCGTAATGTCCATATCTTGACGAAAATGCAGTTTTTGGAATATCCACTGATTGGATCTTTAGTTGATGGCATCCCGATCGGAGATCAATCTTGGAGAAGACCCCTGCTCCTCTCAACTGATCGAATAGATCATCGATCCTGGGTAGCGGATACTTATTCTTTATCGTCACATCATTGAGTGCACGATAGTCTATACACATCCTAAAACTCCCGTCCTTCTTCTTGACGAACAAGACAGGTGCTCCCCATGGCGATGAACTAGGTCTTATAAATCCTTTTTCTAGCAGCTCTTCAATTTGCTTCTTCATTTCCACTAATTCCTCCGTGGACATCCTGTAAGGTCTCTTAGCTATTGGAGTTGTCCCTAGAACAAGCTCTATCACGAACTCGATATCTCTTTCCGGTGGCATTCCAGGTAGATCCTCCGGGAAAACATCAGGATATTCATTGACTATGGAAACTTCCTCCAAGCGGCGAGTCTTCATCTTTGTTGACCATTAATTGTCCATCTCGTACTACTTTTGCTTCAAACTCAACCCTTCTCCCTTCTGGGCTCTCGATTGATATAACTCTTTTTCCGCAGTCCAACACTGCCTTGTGTTTGGTTAACCAATCCATTCCCATGATAACATCCAGGGCTTGGGTATTCAATATAATTAAGTTCGCTAGGAACTCTATTCCATTAATTATTAGTCTCACCCCAAAACATCCTACATTGGATTGGAGTTTTGATCCAGGGGATTGGACTACAAGTACACACTTAAGTTCCACAATATCCAAATTGTTGCGAACAGCAAAATCTTGAGACACAAATGAATGTGATGCTCCGGAGTCAAATAAAGCGATGGCTGATCGAGTTTACTAGAAATTACCCGATTACAACGTCGAGGCGTTACGGACTTCATGTCTTTGTAATGTGGTTGACTTCGGCCTCGTGCGATTCCTTGAGATGGAGTTCTTGATGTCGATGCTCGCGGTTCATAGTTGGTGCGAGGATTCCTTGTAGGCGTATTCCCGAGTTAAATCGGACCGGGTGACACCTCCTTCTTGGGCAATTGTTGGCAAAGTGCCCCAATTCGTTCTTGATGATAACAACATCTTCCCGCTGCTGTGAGGTTCCTCCGATCGTACCACGATTCGGTAGAGTCAGGCATTCTCAGCCCTTTGGGCGATTTGGCGGTGGTGCCACATCACTTGCCTGCAGGTTGGAACCGGATGAAGCTGTTGGGGTGCCGTCCTCGCCTCTGCTGTCCCGGACATCCTCCTTGTTGCGCCATTCTGTGCTTCCGATTGTCATCCATTTCTCGGCGCTTGTCCTCCAGAATAAGAGCCTTGTTAACCAGCTCTTGGAAGTCGGGAAATGTGTGGGTGATCAGTCCCACTTGTAACACTGCATTCAATCCCTTCATGAAGCAGGATTGTCTGGCCTTGTCCGTAGCTACGTCCTCTAGTGCGTAACGTGCTAGCTGGGTAAACTTATTTAAGTAGTCGGCCACTGACTGGCCACCCTGCTTGAGATTCCGGAATTCCTCCTTCTTGAGATCCATGATACCCTCCGGTACATGGTATTGGCGGAAAGCTGAGGTGAATTCCTCCCACGTAATACTCTGTGGGTCTTCATGAGTTGCGCAGAAGTTTTCCCACCACTCTGCGGCAGTTCCTTCTAGTTGATGAGAGGCATAGAGCACCCTCTCATGTCCTACACACTGGGTAATGTGCAGCTTCCTTTCGATTGTCCTTAGCCAATCGTCCGCTTCCATCGGATTGGCGTTGCCTAAGAAGGTGGGTGGAAGAGTTCGCATAAACTCCGACAACCTTGAATAGGGGTGTGGTCCATGGTTACCCCCAGGTTGAACATTCGCAGCAGCTTGATTGGAGATCTGCTGCATGGTCTACACCATCGTGTTCATGAGTTGAGTTTGGGCAGCCAAAAAGGCTCCCAGATTCTGCATATCAACTTGCGGTGGTTGAGGAATTGGCTCCTCATTCTGGTTGTCAGCCTGATTAGCTCCACTTCCGCTGGCTCCAGTGTTTCCGCGAGTCCTCACCATCTATTGCAAACTTCCAAGGTTAAGAAAAGAAGAAAGCATAGACAAGTAAAAGAACTTATGCGGGGGAAACAGGTGTAACTTAAATTATTTAACAATTTTATTAATATAAAATATTATGTTTGCTCACAAGTGCCTAAGGGCCATGCAACACATACTAGACACTCACAAACAGAAACAAGTAAACAAACATAGGACTCCACAACGACTCACACCTAATGGTGACTCTGAAACAAAAGACGCGACTCAAACACTCGAGTCTCGACACTACACCCGACTAGACTCGATCACTCATCGAGCCAACCCTGCTGCGGCTCCCCCGGAGCATACACCGACGGGTGCTCTGGCATCGGGGTGAACTGGTCCTGATGACCTACTGCAGCTGGTGCAAACAACCCCATCGACTCTGCTGGTCCTGTGGCTGCTCCCTCGTCTGGCGGCTCTCGTGACTAGTGCCTCTGCTCTGGCTCCTTCGGATCTGGATCGTACAGCTCCAGGACTGGCTTAGGCTCAGGTCCATACAGGGCCATCTCCAGCTCCTGGATCCTCTGCATGGAGTGAGCTAAGCCCTCCCGCAGTTGAGTCCTCGCCTCCGTGACCTCGTCATGGGTCCTCTGCAGCTCCCGGACTGTCTCATCCATGGTGTCCTCCTGGGCGATGACATACCTTGCCAGATGAGTGATCGTGGCATCCTCCTCCATGAGCTCCATCCTGTCATAGCGATTATCTCGGCGCGGGTGTTGACGAAAAACAGTACCCTCCAACTCGGCGGAGTAGGTGCGGGCAATCTGCCGCATCGCAAGACGTGCTTCTCCTGGATCCCGGCCTCAAAAGAAGTCCTCCTGGTGGTGATGTAGATAGGACGGCTCGCCCTTGTCCTCTCCCGGGCATAAACAATGATCTTGACATCCCAGGCGATATCAAGTCCTGCCCGCACCACAGTGGTCCCCTGATAATGCGGCCTGTCGAAACCTCCGAGCAGCTGCATCATACGCCATAACTCAGCGGCGAATCCTCCAGTGCGCTCTCCATAGGTGTAGATCATCCTCATCTGCCAAAACAAACCTCTTTTAAAATAAACATATAATAATAATAAGATTTCAGCATAGATATGAAGCAAGAGAGAAAAGATAAGTCGAGATTTCATTGATATTCTTGCTCAAGTTGTTAAATTCTTAGAAAATAGTTTTATCCACCAGACTCAGCTAATCTAGTTTAGGGTCAAGACCTACAGTCAGCCTGCTCTGATACCACCTCTGTCGGGACCCAAATCTGCAAATTCGGACCCTCTATGTATTCTGTGCTAGTTCAGGATCACGCTAGCACACACAGTCTTACAGGGTTGCACATCACAGACATTCACAGCGATATAAGAATAAATAGTGCAAACATTTATATAAAGCGAGTTATGCGACCTTATGGTCTCCTTACATAAAATCAGCCACGCAGGGCTTACATTATTCAGAGTAAAAGAAATAGCAGCGGAATAAAATAAATGTCGTGGAAGCCTTCATCTTGCCACAGGCAACCGACTGGGCTTGCCCCCCAATTGTCCGGATCCTCATTGTACTCCTCCTCCCACGTTGGTGTAGACTCCTCCACTGATGTTGGGGTTGATAAGCAAGGAGGGGTGAGTACACAAGGCACTCAACAAGTAATGCACAGAATGCAGCGCTATTACTATATGCAAAGCTTATTCCCAAGGATTAGCTTAATTGGTTCTTTTTGCTTCAAACAACATTTTTAAAGCGGTATCTTATTTAGATTAAAGCAGTGAAACAGTTATAATAATACTAATTTCTTCAAATGGTTTTTCTTCGAAGATTCTCGGCACACAGCCTTAACAGTTCATTTTTAACACTGGCACACAGCTACCCTTTCCACATTTTGTTTTTGAAGATCTACCCCTTGACTGTAATCCCCGAGCAATGTCCAATACCGCGGACACGGCTATTCGAATAGATTTGACACTCTGCAGAGGTTGTACACTTTACCCACAAGATACAACCTTTCACCACACAGGTGATTGTCCGTAATAAAGCCTTTCAGGAACCTCTACCTTAACCAAAGAACCTCTCCGGTATTGCCTTCACTATCACTTCCCTCACACAGAGCCGAGGTATATGACAGGTCAATCACCGTTGGATGGGCACCAAGCCGTAGCACAGGTACGCTCCCCTGTACAGATACACCTCTGTGTACTGTCACCCTGAGGTATCAGAGGAAAGATAAAAGAACCCTAACCAACTAGGTCTGTCCCATACCAGACATGTGGTTGTACGGGTGACTCAGATCAAAGGCATGCAAGGTGAAGTCCTTAACTGACCAAGGCAAGACTTCCAACACTCAACAGTGGCACACATCCCAATGTGGCACACAGACTCACATCACTCATCAACCCATTGCCACACAGGCCCACCTGGCACACAGCCTCTTGCCACTTGCCCCAGTCTAATTCATTTCCCACCTAGTTGATTATTGTGCAACACATGCCAGCAATAACTCAACATCGGTACAGAACCACACAGGTCTCTGTACCTCAATCTCATCATGTGGCATCATCACACCACTTTCAAAATACATTCAATATTTCTTTAATCAATATTGTAGCATTTTCCCGAAAGATCATTCATGATTCGTTGCAAGGCTAAGCATCTACTCACGGTCTAGCCTCCCGTGTTGGCACAATATTAACATCCAACTAATACAATCAAACTTAGGGTGACAAATATTTCAGGGCATACAGATAATACTTTCATGGTGACAATAACAATATGGGTTGATTAGCTACATTACCCAATTTAATTTAAATTCACTTTAAATAAATTAGCATGCATAATTTCAAAGCAGAAATTACAATTTAAAATCTGGGATCAAAATGATAAAAGCATCACTTGCCTTCAAAGAGTTGCTGGTCGTGTTTCGAAGCTTGGTCTTGAGCGACGAACTCTTCCTCGAAAGTTTCCGGCAAATTTGCGTCTACGCGTACAAACAATATATGCAAAAAATAACTAATACAATAGACTAAATAACCTCAAAAATTCAAATAAAATTCACCATTCAAGATATCACAATTTTATGAATTTTAAGAAATTTGAATCACCCAAATCCGAGTTAAAATGCAAAAGTTATAGCCATTTAAAGTTTGAATAAAATCTGAAAATACAGAAATTAGAAAATCCGATTTTTTCGAATTATTTTTATACTGAAAAAATCGCATTTATGACGTTAGCACAGAAAAGAATTTTGGCCAAAATATTTTTCTGGAGAAATGACGTCAGCATGACGTCATCTGACACGTGGCATGCTCTGGGGCTGCCACGTCACCTCCGTCTATGGACCCAGTCCACGGCTCGGGTTGGTTCCACTGTGGACTCGGTCCACCAGCACAATGCACCCACGCGGCAAGATCCGAGCCGTTCCTTGAATCAACGGTCAGATCCACGCGCCACACCGCACTGCCTCGAAATCTACGTGACACGCATCGCGCATCCGACGGTAGCTCGGATCCAAAGGTCAGATCCCCGAGCCGACTCGGCGACGCTTCGCGTTCTGTGCCTCCACGCGTCGCGCATCCGGCGGGACTCCTGGATCCAACGACTGGATCTCGCGCACGTTCGGCGGCGTCTCGGTTCACGCGCGGCCACATGGCAAGATCGCAGCGGTGCGCCCGAAAGCAATGGTTGGATCTGATCTCCGCCCCGGTCAACACGCACACGCGTCTGCACGCGATTCGATGGAGGTGCGGTGTCATCTCCGTCGCACGTTCAAATTTAAACGGCGCGGATTCACGCGTCACAGTTCAACCCTCAACTACCGTTTAGATCGAATCTAACGGCCCACGGTACCCGAGCTGATTACTGTTCATCTTAACTACGCGGCGCAATCTCACGTGTACACTAACGATCCAATGGCTGAGATCTAAACAAACACAGAAACTAAATCTAATCACCACCGTTCAATCTAGATCTAACGGTCAAGATTAACGCTAGGATTTAAAACAGAAGGGGAAAGATGTGGACGAACCAGAAGCGTGCGATGCGGATCGAACGGTCGATGGGGTTCGGCGTGGTCGGCGGTGGCGCAGAAGAGAAGGCTGCCGGAGCTGGGGAAGATGACGCGGTCGACGGCGCTAGAGGGCGATTCCGACGAGAAGAACTGACGGGGTCGACGCGTCTTGGCACGGCGAACTCGACGGAGACCTTGGGGACGGTAGAACCTCAACGGACGGTGAACAAACGGCAAGGAACTGCGGCGAAGACTTCAACGAACGTCGGCGAGCTCTTGAGGGCAAACGGCGGCGGCTCAAGAGGCGTGCGAGGAGTCAAAAGATGCAGCGAGAGGAGCTCTGCCAGACGCGCTACTCGGTGCACTTTAAGGAGCCTCGACGTGCGCGCTGCCGGCGATGAAACAAGCGGAAACACTCAGCGGCGTTAACTCCGGCGATTACGCGGGCGAAGGGACGTGGCTCCATCACGAGCGTCCGCGTGGACTCGATCGGATGGCGCACGCGCGCGGGCGACGCAGCGCAACGGCAACCATTCGATCAAGGTCGGACAGCGCGATTCTAGGGTTTCGTCGAACTGGTCCGGGCTAAGCACAGTGCTGGGCTGGCCCAGTACTATTCACCCAATTTTTAAAATATTTCTGATTAAAAATAAATCAGATAAATAAACAAAGCCAAAATAAATAGCAAAAATACCCGAAAAAATTCAGAAAAATTCTAGAAAATACTTTGAGACATTGGGAACTCAAATAAAATATTTTCAATAAAACTTTGCATAAAATTTTGCATGAATTTAATTGAATTCATGAAAGGTCAGAAATGAATAAATCCAATTTTAATCCTAATAAATTCTCAGAAATTCTCAAAAATAAAAAATACTCCAAAATTTAAATTAGAGCAAATTTTAGGGTGTTACAGCATCCTTAGTTCTTCTCAAGTATTTGAGGATGTTTTTAACTGCTATCCAATGACCTTCACCTGGATCTGACTGATATCTTCTCGTAACACTTAGAGCATACGACACATCCGGTCATGTACAAATCATGGCATTCATTATAGACCCAATTGCCAAAGCATATGGAATCTTACTCATCCTGTCCCGCTCATCAGTGTTCGAAAAGGGCACTGAGTCTTGCTAAGGCTAATACCATGTGACATGGGCAAGAAACCTCTCTTGGAATCTTGCATATTGAACCTCTTCAACACCTTGTCAATGTACGTATCTTGGCATAATCCAATTAGTTTTTTAGACCTATCTCTATAGATCTTAATTACCAGGATATATGCTGCCTCTCCTAAGTCTTTCATAGAGAAACTCCTAAGTCTTTCATAGAGAAACTCTTTCTTAATTAAGACTTTACAGATTCCAGCATAGGAATATCATTTTCGATCAACAATATGTCATCCACATATAAGATCAAGAATACAAGTGCGCTCCCACTGGTCTTCTTATAGACGCAGTGCTCTTCTTCATTTCTGACGAAGACAAACCCTTTGACTACCTCATCAAAATGAATGTTCCAACTTTGAGATGCTTGCTTTAATCCATAAATGGATCTCTGAAGCTTGCATACCTTTCCAGCATTCTGTGGATTGATAAAACCCTCAGGCTATGTCATGTACACATCCTACTTAGGTTTCCATTGAGGAAAGTTGTTTTGACATCCATTTGCCATACCTCATAATCAAAATATGCAGCAATAGCTAGAATTATCCGAACAGACTTAAGCATAGCGACAAGATAGAAGGTTTCATCATAGTCAACACCTTGAATTTGTTTGAAACCCTTTGCCACCAATCGAGCTTTATGGATGTGAACATTTCCATCCATGTCTTTCTTAATCTTAAAAACCCATTTGCACTCTATGGTTTTACACCATCAGTCGGATCAACCAAGTTACAAACTTGATTTTCATGCATGGATTTTGATAGGAGGATAGGTCCCGACCTTTCGATGAGAGAGGGATAGATTCGATTGGGTGGAAGAAGACGTTGGCGATCCGACTACACCGTCCCCAGACGATGCGCCTTAGCAATCGTTACACCGACTTCGAAGTTGTTATTGATCTTGCTTTGGTGCGATCAACCGACCACGAAGGCCTTTGTCCTGCAAGCAATCGAAGAACACGCAAGAACAAGATGAACAAGCACTGAAATTATAATTGAAACCACGAGTTCATTGAATCACAAAAGAGGGTTTCGATGACAAGTAATTGGGCGGTTTAGCCAACACGCGCGATTACAAGAAGTAGCAACTGCTATCTTTGATCTAAAAAAACCCACCATCTAATGGCAGCGGCTGGCTGTTTTTATTGTGGAGGCGTCTAGGAACCCTAGGGTGCAGCCTTAAGTGGGCTTTCCTTGTTACAAGGCCAAAGGCCCACTTTTGACTTGGACTGAAAAAGTGACGCTGCTTGATTGAACGATTCCCGTCAACTCAGAAGGAGTTTGGATGTGATTCCAGATCCGTTGGAAAGTAGACTTGATAAGCTTTCAGTGAAGTACAAGAACGCCCAAAACGGAGTCCGGATGTAGCCGTGGCGGCCGAAACAAGTCAGCCCTGTCCTGGAGTCGAATCTGAACCGAACTCGTGCACTTCTCTTCTATCCTTCATCTTGGTTGGTTCCTCACCCAAGTTCCTGAGGCAAAGGACATCATCACAAGAATTAAATAGCATTCCATCCATTAAAATATTCGTATGAAGCCCGAGGCGAATTCACAGTAATTGAGTTGGCGTCGCGAGCTCGAGTAATCGGTCCATGTATTACAGCAACGGGGACCGATTGATGCGTAGGTGATGGATTTGCAGGTGTGGCTATATCCATAGAAGTGATGTCCTCATCAGATTTTATTTCGGATCTCATGGCTTCAAGCCATTTCTTAGAGTTCGGGTCCATCATTGCTTCCTCATAAGTCCTAGGCCCATCGTTATCCAACAACAATGTTTCTCCATTATCCAACGATAGAACATCTTGCCCATACATTATGGGTGTTCGACGTTGTCTGCCAGACCTACGTGGGGCTGGTGTATCCTCTACAGGTTGTACAACTTCTTGTATAGCCTGTGGAGTTTCGGTGGAAATTGAAACACTTCAAATGGTTCTCGAATCTCTTTGAGTTGCATTGTGCTCCCACTAACTCCCTTGAAAGAAATTCTTTCTCCAAAAATACACCATTACGAGGAACAAACACTTTGTTCTCTTCTTTTATGTAAAAGTAATATCCTTTGGTTTCCTTAGGATACCCCACAAAGAAGTATTTTCATGACTTGGGCATGAGCTTATCAGACATCAAATATTTTACACATGCCTCATAGCCCCAAACTTTGAGAAAAGACAATCCGGGATGCTTTCCGGTCCATATCTCATATGGTGTCTTCTCTACTGATTTAGATAGAACCCTGTTAACAGTGAACGCGGCCGTTTCTTTCTAGAGGAAATCCCCAAAAGGACAATGGCAGATCACTTTGGCTCATCATAGACCGAACCATATCCAACAAAGTTCGGTTTCGACTTTCGGATACCCCATTCCATTGAGGCGTTCCCGACGGTGTGAGCTGTGGAACAATTCCACATTTCTTCAGATGATCACCAAACTCTTGGCTCAAATATTCTCCTCCACGATCTGATCGTAAAGCTTTGATTACCTTGCCAAGCTGATTTTGTACCTCATTCTGAAATTCCTAGAACTTTTCAAATGATTCAGACTTGTGCCTCATTAAGTAGATGTAACCATATCTACTAAAGTCATCGGTAAAAGTTATGAAATACTGAAAACAACCTCTGGCCGTTGCGCTCGTCGGTTCACATATATCCGTATGTACATTGGCCAATAAGTCACTCGCCCTCTCACCTATACCAGAGAAAGGCGTCTTAGTCATCTTGCCAAGTAAACAAGATTTGCACGTTTCAAATGATTCAAAATCAAATGGATCTAGAAGACCATCCTTATGGAGCTTCATTACGCGTTTCTCATTTATATGACCTAAGCAACAATGCCAAATGTAAGTGGGATTCAAATCATTAGGCCGAAGCCTCTTAGCATTTATGTTATAGATCGGCACATGATCAAGTTCCAAAATATATAAACCATTAACTACAAGACAACTACCGTAGAACATATCACTTTTATAATAGAACAACAATTGTTTTTACCAACAAAGTGATAACCCTCAGCCTCCAAACATGAAGCAGAGATAATGTTTCTACTCAAAGTTGGAACATAATAACAATTATTTAGTTCCATAACTAGCCTGAAGGTAAAGATAATGGATAGGTGCCAACAGCCAATCCAACAACTCTTGCTTTATTGCCAACACGAAGCTCTACTTCGTCCCTTACCAAACTTCTACTCTTTATCAGTCCCTGCATCGAGTTGCAAATATGAGCAACCGATCCAGTATCAAATACCCAAGAACTAATATGAGAAACAGAGGCGGAGCCAGCGGGGGGGGCTTGGTGGGGCTCTAGCCCCCCTGGCCCACCACGAGAAACCCCAGGCAACCTGCAGATTTTATTTGTCAAATCTCTTCTTTTAGACGGTGGCAATGAAAAGTAATATTTTTCCCTTGCATATTTACATACTAATACTATATTACATGCATTTAAATTTCAACTATAATATGTCAGCTTGGTAGTTTTTATATTTAGTATATGTACTTGTGTTCAGCCCCCCTCTTGAATGAATCCTGGCTCCGCCTTTGATGAGAAATAGCAATATTGATCTCTATAACATTAATACCTGAAGTGGAAGTCTTACTTCCTTTCATCTTGTCTATCAGGTACTTCGTACAATTCCTTTTCCAGTGCCCTATCCCCTTGCAGTAAAAGCAAACGGCATCGGGTGTAGGTCCAGCCTTTTGCTTCTGAAGCTTACACTTGTTGCTCGAGATGTCATCTTGAGACTTACCCGCACCCTTATCCTGACCACTAGTCTTAGAGAACTTCTTCTTTTTGAACTTAGTAGTCTTTTGAACCATCATCACATGACTAGAGCTTTTCTTAATGCTTTCCTCGGTTGACTTGAGCATCCCATGCAGATCGGTCAAGCTCTTCTCCATGCCATTCATATGAAAGTTCAAAATGAATGGCTCATAGCTATGAGGGAGTGATTGGAGAACCAAATCAGTGGCCAACTTTGGACCAAGGGGAAAACCAAGCTTTCCCAAGCTCTCAATATAACCAATCATTTTGATCACATGAGGGCTGACGGGACTCCCTTCAGCTAGCCTGCACGCAAACAAGGACTTCGTGATGTTGTACCTCTCAGCCCTAGCTTGGTTCTCAAACATGTCTTTTAAACCCACAATCATATTATGGGCATCCACATCCTCATATTGTTTCTGAAGCTCGGAGTTCATGGTGACAAGCATGAGACAGCTAACATCAACGGCGTCAGTGCAATGCTTTTCATACTCATTCTTTTTAGCTCGAGTGACATTCTCAGTAGGTTCATCGGGGTAGGGTTTCTCTAGAACATATTCCTTCTTTTCTTGTTTGAGAACAATTCTCAGATTGTGATACCAGTCAATAAAGTTTGTTCCATTCAGTTTATCTTTTTCAAGAATCGAACGCAAGCTAAAACTGGGTGCGGAGGAAGTAATAGGTGCTATTTAATCTACAACATAAATATGCAACAGATAAGCACTATGTTTATGCATGATCTTCTACTAAACAATTTAATAAAAAATATTCCCACTATATAAAACCATGTTCCCTCTAACAACATATAGTGAGTAAAGATCCAAATTTCAGTAAGTCCTAATGAGCTTTGGCATCACCGCTAGAAACCTAATGTTATTCGGTAAGCAACACCTTGCTAATTACATCTCATGTAATTCTTGCTGGTTGAGTGACATCTCATGTCATCGACTCAACACCATGCCCCTAGGCTCAAGACTATTTTGATAGCCTAATTAAGTTAGACCAATGTTCACTTGTACGTGTCCGACACATACCCTACCATGTCAAGATAAGTGATCGTACTCTGCTTTGGCAGACGCACTACTCAATGATCAAGACTCGATAGTTGCAACAATTTGGTAAGGCATCAAATTAACTTAAGTTTCATTGAGGGAAACTACTCTAACAAGATTGAATTATGTAGCAAAACATATGTAAAGCAGTGTAACAGAAAAATAAATCACAGATAATCACATTAAGCTGTGAAATAGTATGGCCCTTGACATAGCAATCTCTATTACCACGCCACCTGTTCACCGAGCCATCATGCTAGAGATCTCCATCCTACCTAGCTATTACTCCCAATAGCTATCGATGAATTACATTGATCATCAAACATCACAAACCGACACGCAGGCCGTTATACAATTATGTGTAGCCTTTGGCTATATTTCATGACACGAAGGTCATGACCATGCATCACTTACACGAGAGCCATACTATTCACATATTATCCTGCAAAAACAAGTTATGCAAAGAGTCCAATATATCGACCTACGCGGGGTCGAGGGGCGGTAGCCCCTCGTTGCTTCCAGAGCAACCCCCTGGACGAAAAATTTTGGGCATGTATTCGGTATATAGATTTCCATGGAAAAATTTCATGAAATTAATCAAATTAATCAAATTTTGAATCGATCTCATCGACTCGTTTTCCATTGAAAAATCGCTCTGCTTGATTGGACCCGTACGACTAAGCGTCGTTGTTCACCCTGATGGCGGAAACCGACCGGTAAGGGTGATCAAACAATGCCGCCATGTACAGCCGATATAACCAGAACATATCGATCTATCGTGAAACCCTAAATCCGAAACTAAAACCCGATTGATCTCATCAACCTGTTACTAACAACCGATTCATCTCATGAACCGATCTAGGTCATCATACCAAATCAGCAGTAGATCCAATCTATTACCGTTGCACATCGCACATATGCGGATCATCTAGATCATAAAATAAATGAGATGGCTCTGTGTTTGCACCAAAATTTGGCAAGTCTAGTAAAAATCGGCAATAAAGTCAAAAATGCGGGAATTAACGGACAGGTTGGAAAGGTTTGGAGATATTTTGGTAACGGCAAGATCTTTAAGGAAATAATTGTCCGAGATAAGGCCGATACGGATCAAAACTTGAAACGTGTTGTAGTCGGACACGATCGGCCGAAGGGTATAAAAGGACCAGAGCAAGCTGCGAAAAAAAGAAAAAAACAACACAATACAATCAACTAGCTTTTACTTTTTCTACTTTTTCCTATCGACTAGGAGTAGCCTCTGTAATTTAGATCTCTCTTTGTAATCGATTTTGATCAATAAAATTGCGCATCGCCGATTGTTGATCTTCGTCAATTACACCCCCAGGTTTGATTTGTTCTGATTTTGTTGCGCATCGCCTTCTTCAGAATCGATCTACCTTTATCCTCTAATTAGCCTTAATCGGCTAATTAGACTTGCCTTGTTACCTTGATCTTGATCGGCTTCAAGCTGATTAAATCTAGGCCGATTGATCTCCACGATCGGCTTTGTGTGAATTTTATATTTTTACTTTGTCGGTTACAAGTCAAATCGACTGGCACGCTCTGAACCCGGTGTTCATCTGGTGTGCTGCTGTCAGGGACCCTACATCAAGTTTTTGATGCCAACACACTCTTGGCACGCCCGGTGGGACCAATGTCTTCATTAGGAAAGTCGATTCTACCATCCGATCTGAACGCAGAAGCCATAATCGTCCCAACAATGGACGATTTGACCGCGGAACAACGTCAGGAAATAGAGGATCAGAAGACTGCGTTGGAGGAGATGATGCTAAGCTGTTATCAGAAAACCAGACGTGGCATCACTCAAAAATCCGCCCTGCCGATGGTCAACGCCCTGGGAGATGCGGGTGTCACAGAACCGGTAAGCCGATATCTGCCTGCTCAAGCCGAATTATCGGCTATGATTAATCGATCATGCACCACGCCTTAATAAATCAATCATCGGCTCTCGTAACAACGCTCAAGCCGATGATAGCAAATAGCGTTAAATCTATAGCCCAGGAGTTAGCCTCGTCAGGAAGTCTGCTTGACCCATTACAAGCTCTGCCGAGTTATCCCGTTTTTTCAGTAGCACAAAATACATAGAGCTCAACAGCCAATCCTAAACCATCGGCTATAACCTCACCCCCTACAATGATGCCTACTCAGCCGACCGTAATATTGCCTAGGGATCCTCGGTCAAGTGGGGTGAGCCATTTCCACTCCTACACCGATGCCGCTAAGTTAGACGCATTGATAAATCTGCAGCCGTCGGCTCCATTCTATGCCTTTCCCCAATCGGTTCCACAGCCGATTGGTTCCGAGAGATTCTCGCAAGATCCTACCATGCTTAGAAACCCAGGTCCACATAGGGTAGTAACATACTCAGAACCGTTTGTCCCAGTGCCTGAACCTCAAGGCAGGCATAATCGACATGATCAGTATGGTCGTGTGCCGACGATGCAGCATAATTGGCAACCCGAGCTTGCACTTGGGGAGCAGGCTGCCAACTATGACCAACATTATCAAGGGCCTGCTATGCCAATGGCCGATAATGTAAATTGGGCAGATCAGATCTCTGCTGTTTTACGGGACCAATTCGGCATACAGCCTAAGGGAAAGGTTATCGGCTATAGAAAGTCGTATCCCGATTACATAGATCGTATGCCATACCCTCATAATTTCAGAGTACCAAACTTTGCGAAATTCTCTGGCGATGATTCAACTACAATGTTGGAACACATCATACGCTTTATCGCTCAATGTGGCGAAGCGGCTCAGTCCGATGGACTAAAAATAAGATTGTTCCCATTGTCATTGTCTGGAGCAGCTTTTACCTGGTTTACCTGTTTACCTCCGATTTCGGTCCACTTTTGGAACGATTTGGAAAGCCGGTTTCACGAATACTTCTTTTCGGGCAGTTTGGAGCTCAGGATTTCCGATCTAAGCTCTGTCCATCAGAAATTTGGGTAATCGGTAACTGATTACATTAAAAGGTTTAGGGAAACTAGGAATCGATGTTTAGCGTCACTTTGCCCGATAATCAACTTGCTGATTTAGCGTTTGAAGGATTGATTCCTTCGCTTAGGGAAAAGTTTGGAGGGTAAGAGTTCGCTGACTTAAGTCACTTGCTTCACCGAGTATCGGCTCAAGAAAGCCGATTCCCTGATAGTAAAGCGTTTAAAGAGAGATTCAAGAACAATAATAGTAAGGAGAAGGACAAGGCCAAAGTCAATATGGTCGAATATTGTCCCAGTGATTCTTCAGAAGACGATGAAGCAGAAATAAATATAGCCCAATGGGTGAAGGGCTCTAAAAAGTCCGTAGTCTGTTCTTGGCTAAAGCCGACTAGAAATAAGTCGGAAGTTAAATATGCCTTTGATGTTTCCAAATGTGATCGTATTTTTGATCTGTTATTACAAGAAAAGATAATACGGTTGCCCGAGGGACATGTTATACCATCGGCTGACGAGATCAAGAAACGCAGGTATTGCAAGTGGCACCATTCTTTTTCTCACAATACTAATGACTGCAATATTTTCCGTCAACAGATCCAGTCGGCTATTGAGGACGGTCGGCTAAAATTTGCTGAGAGCCGACCATGCAAGTTGATGCTGATCCATTTCCAATCAACACGGTTCAATGTTCGGCTAAAGGAAAGGAGCCGATGCATGATGAGCCAAAGAAGGATCGGCAGGTCAATATTCAGCCGAATTCAGACGTTGGTCAAACGCTGAAAATTACGATCGGCTCATTACAAATAGAAGCCGATCACGAAGGAAAAAATTCGAGGACCATTAAACCCAAGGGTAATCCTCGGGTGGGTAAATGGTACAAAGCTGAAAAATCGCCATCAAAGCAATCGGCCAAAAGGCCGGGACCAATTTTTTCACAATTGATGGATAAATATGAAAGGATGAATAACCGACCAAGATATCCTGCTCGCCGGTCGGATAATTTATATCACGCTGAAAATATAGAAAGGGCCCATAGAAGATGTCCTTTTTGGCAATTTTGTTGGGAAAGGGGAGTAGCACTGCCGTCCCCGTATACGTGCCCAATGGAGCATTACCCCCGCGACGATTGGCCAAGGCAATCGGCTAAAGATAGGCTGTCTGGGCCGATTCGGGGTTACAACGAAGGTTTCAGAAGACCTATTCACGAAAGGATATCTGGATCAAAGCAAGAACCAAACCAGGCCAAAAAGCGAAGGTCAAACATGGACCAAGATAATCTCGTCGGCAAGATAAGAAAACCAGTAGAGCCTAAGCCTAGATGGTGTCCGTCTGGCCTTAGTCGATCGCAACGCAGACGACTTCAGAGGCTAAGGACTCAAGAGATCCGGGAAGCCGACGCAGAGAAACAGAGGGACGAAACTTTCAATGAGCTTCGTCTGGTCAAAATTGTCAAAAAAGAATGGAGGAAAAAAGAACAAGCTGAAGAAGATTTTGAATCGGCAAACAATCTAGACTCTCCTATGATCAGGGATGATACACCCCCAATGGATATCAACATGGTGTTCACGTTGCCAGCCGAATTCAAAATCAAAACTGAATCGGCTAAAGAAACTTTTACCCAATCTTGCTCAGGAGTCCAAAACGCAATCTTCGAGAAACCGAGAGATGATCATCGGTATTTGAAACCATTATATCTGAAAGGATATATAAATGGAAAGCCGATATCAAGGATGCTGATAAACGGCGGAGCCACAGTAAACTTGATGCCCTACACGACTTGCAAGAAATCTGGTAAGTCCGATGAAGACTTGATTAAAACTAACATGGTTTTAAACGACTTCACAGGCGATCCCACAGAAGCCAAAGGCGTCATGGTTACAGAACTGACCGTCGGCAGTAAGACTTTGCCGACCGCATTTTTTGTTATTGACGCCAAAGGAAATTATAGCGTTCTGCTTGGAAGAGATTGGATTCATGCCAACTGCTGTATCCCGTCAACTATGCATCAAGCGCTTGAACAATGGAACGGAGAAGAAGTTGAAATTGTCACGACCGACACATCGGCTCACATTGCCATGGCCAGTTCTGACGCAAATTGGCAACATGAAGAAGCAGGATGTATATCGGGAAAAACATTAGAAGATTGCGATTTCATCTGCGTGAGCAAAACAGGACTTATGCCGATTAGTATCAAGCCAGGCACATTTGATCGAGCAAACGAAGTGCTACGCCGATGGAGACAAGAAAAACAGTGAAGGTATTACAAGACAAAATGCAAAGCTATCGGCAAACAACGGATAGCTATGAGGCTATAGAAGACTTTCAAGAGGTTGAAAAGTTGGGTCAAGGCTTTACGTCCACCGATCTGCTTGAAGAAGTTGATATAGGTAGTGGTGATAGAAAAAGACCAACTTTTGTTAGCGCAAATTTAGATGTAAAATATAAAGAGAAGTTAATCGAAATTCTTAGAAAATATAAAGATTTCTTTGCTTGGGAATATTACGAGATGCCTGGTTTATGCCGACAATTGGTTGAACATCGGCTACCCATTAAACAAGGTTATCGGCCGTTTAAACAGTACCCTAGGCATTTTAATCCGACTCTGTATAAAATTATAAAAGAATAAATAGAGCGATTGTTGGAGGCTAAATTTATAAGACCTTGTCGATATGCGGAGTGGGTTTCCAACATCGTTCCAGTTATGAAGAAAAACGGAAAACTGCGAGTATGTGTCGACTTTAGGGATTTGAACAAAGCGACACCAAAAGATGAATACCCGATACCTATAGCCGATATGCTTATCGATGCTGCGTCGGGGAATAAGATCATAAGTTTTCTAGACGGGAATGCCGGATACAATCAGATATTCATGGCAGAAGCCGATATACCAAAAACAACTTTCAGATGTACTGGTGCAATAGGTTTATTCGAATGGACGGTTATGACCTTCGGATTAAAGAACGCTGGAGCAACATATCAGCGAGCCATGAATCTAATTTTTCACGATTTAATCGGCCACATCGTTGAAATATACATCGATGATGTCGTGGTAAAGTCTGCAGATGACTTGCAGCATTTGGCCGATCTAGAAAGAGTTTTCCAGAACATAAGATCGCATGGCTTGAAGATGAATCCTTTCAAATGTGCGTTCGGCGTGTCGGCAGGGCAGTTTTTAGGTTTTATGGTGCATGAGAGGGGGATTGAAGTCAATCAAACAAGGGTCAGCCATAGTCAATACAATGCCCCCAACGTGCAAAAATGAGTTACAGAAATTGATCGGCAAAATCAACTATCTCCGAAGGTTCATCTCGAATCTCTCTGGACAGATCCGCGCCTTTACCCCACTGTTGAAATTAAAGGATAACCAAGAATTTGTATGGGGAGCCAATCAGCAAAAGGCTTTCGACGACGTTAAGAAATATTTGGCTAATCCTCCGGTTTTGGCCGCGCCACAAAAGGGGATTCCATTCAAGTTATATATATCGGCTGAAAAGGAGACTATTGGGTCTGTTTTAGCACAAGAAGTTGATGAAAAGGAAAGGGTTATCTTTTATTTAAGCCGACGCCTTCTTGATGCTGAAGTCAGGTACCCTTTCGTTGAAAAATTATGCTTGTCTTTGTACTTCTCATGTACAAAGCTAAGACATTACATTTTAGCATTGACTTGTAAAGTAATCTGTAAAGCCGATGTTATAAAATATATGTTGTCAGCTCCAATCCTGCGGGGTCGACTTGGCAAATGGGCGTATGCCTTGGTTGAGTTCGACCTATCTTATGAATCGGCCAAAGCAGTCAAAGGGCAGGTATTAGCCGATTTTATAACAGGACATGATACTACTACTGATTTGGTATCCGTAGCCCCTTGGCAATTGTTTTTAACAGTGCGTGTGCGAGAGAAGGCGATGGAATCGGTATAGTGCTCATATCGCCTAAAGGGCATAACTTCGAGTTCGCATTTCGGCTAAATAGCCGATGCTCAAATAATCAGGCAGAGTATGAAGCGTTGCTCAAAGGTTTGCAGTTATTGGAAAATATCGGAGCAAGTACGGTTGAGGCATACGGGGATTCTATGCTAATTATACAAACAAATCAAAGGAGAATACCAATGTCGAGGCGAGATATCGCTAAAATACTTGGAGCAATGCATAGAGATCATCGGCTCGTTTACGTCATTTTCTATCAGCCACGTCCCTAGAGAGTTGAACGATAGAGCTAATGCCTTGGCTCAACAGGCATCAGGTTACAAAGCCTCGACCGATATCAAGTGACTGAGCTAATAGATAAAGCCGTCATGTGTGTTGATGTCGCGGATTGGAGGACGCAGATAAAGAAATACCTGATCGATCCATCTGAGCCGACAGAACGCAAAATTAGGCAACAAGCTTTAAAGTACATTGTTATGGACGATACGTTATATTATCGGACGATGAAAGGATTGCTATTAAGATGTCTTGGGGCCGAAGAAGCGCGAGTGGCAATGGGTGAAGTACATGAAGGCATTTGCGGTTCTCATCAATCGGCCCATAAGGTGAAATGGATGCTTAGACGGACAGGTTACTTTTGGCCACAATGCTAGAAGATTGTTTTAAATACTACAAAGGTTGTCAAACTTGCCAGAAATTTGGCAATGTACAATTAGCACCAGCGTCAGCTTTACACCCAATTATCAAGCCATGGCCGTTTAGAGGTTGGGGAATAGATATAATCGGCCAAATATTTCCTGCATCGAGTAAAGGCCACAAGTTTATTTTGGCCGCAACTGATTATTTCTCAAAGTGGGTTGAAGTTATACCACTTAAGAAAGTAACCAGTGTTGAAGCCATCGGCTTTGTTAATGAACATATTGTTCATCGGTTTGGAATACCGCAAACGATTACAACCGATCAAGGCACGGTTTTCATGTCCAATGAGTTTCAGACTTACGCAACAAGTCTGGGGATTAAACTATTGAATTCATCCCCATACTACGCTCAGGCTAACGGACAAGCCAAGTCGTCCAACCAAACACTGATTAAACTGATCAAAAGAAAGATCGATGAGAAGCCGAGGAATTGGCACTCAACTCTATCGGAATCACTTTGGGCATATCGGCTAGCTTATCACGAAGTGACGAAGCTTTCACCTTATCAGCTGGTGTATGGTCAAGAAGCCGTATTACCCGTTGAAATCAATATTGAATCTATACGAGTGGCCAGACAAAACGGTTTGTCGGCTCAGGATTATGACAATTTGGATGAGTTGGCAGAATTACGATTGTCTACGCTTGATCGGCTTAAGAAGAATAAAATCAGGGTAGCGAAAGCGTACAATAAAAAGATCATGCCTAAATCTTTCGATCAAGCCAATTTAGTATGGAAAACGATATTACTTGTTGGTTCGAAAGATAACCGATTCGGAAAATGGTCACCTACGTGGGAAGGACCATACAAAGTTAATCGGCTAGTCGGTGGAAATTTGTACGTACCAGAAACGTTGGAAGGATATGTATTGCCTAAAGCTATTAACGGGAAGTATTTGAAGAAGTACTATCCTAGCGTTTGGATTGGAGCCTAGCCGACTAAAGATTTCGTTCAAAAAGCCAAGTTAACACGATGCTGTTATTTGGCTAAAAGGGATTGCAGACTAAAATTACAGGAAAGTAAAATTAAATCGGTTAAACAGCCGATTACAAGCATAGCAAAATTACAAAGTGTTCAAACAAGTGTTTCGAAAAACGCCAATGAGTTTTATATCTAAGGAAGTTAATATCGGATGCCTGAACCAGGAAGAGTCGCACCTAGAGCCGACAGAGCACCCGCTGCCTTCGCAATCACGCACTGGACTTCGTCAAGAATGCGCTCATCGTCTTTGGCGTTTTCGGGTACTAGCTTCACCTTGGCCGACTGCTTGGTCACTTCTGCGATGGCTTTGGCAATGCCGAGTTTCTGTTCTTTTATGGTCGACATGTTTTTCTCAATGGAATTTTGGCCATCTTGGATTAATTTTTCTGTCTTGGCTAGTTCCTCCAAGAGAAATTTCTTTGTCGACTCAAGCTTGGAAAGGATTTCCTTGGATGTCTTTAGCTGCAGCGCATCGGCATTAAATTTGCGTTTTTTCGCCTTGGCGTCAGCAACGAGCTCATCCAGAAATTTCTTATCGGCTTCTTGAGCTTCGCGCTGCACTATGCGTGTTTGGGCCTCCTCAACCTTAGACCTCCTTTCATCCTAGTGGCACACATTCTGGAGTGCCGCCATCGCTTCCGGGGGTAGGTCGGCTTCAACGGCTGCCATGGCATCGCGGATCGGCTGATTATTGGCCAGGATCTCCGATTGTGGCCTTGTGACTAGATCAAATAGCTTGTTCAGTTTCTCCTTCATGCCAGGGGCGGAGGTCACAACAGCCGATGCTTCCTTCGAGACCTCCAGAATCCTTCTGATCTCTGCGTCGTAATCATCTGTGGCCATGATCTCGGGGTCGTCAAGATCGGCCAAGGAGAATCCTAGCAGGTTTGTTGGATCTGATAGATCAGCGGTTGGAGCGGGTAGGGTCGGCCGCGGCTTAGGAATTGGCACAGTAGAAATATTCGACAGATCGGCTAAGATCTTTGCGGCTTGAGTTGATTGTGTCGGCTATAAAAATAATAATAAAGAGTAAGCCAATGCATCGGAAAACTTAGGTACTTATGAAAGATCAACTCTTACCTCTCAAGTGACCGACGTGTGTGGCGAACTCTCACCGCTCTGTTCTTGGGGCTTAGAAGTCTTCTTGGCGGCAGCCTTTGTGTATTTTCGCTTCTTTTCTGAGGAGTTTATCGGATAAATCAATCATAGATGAAAAATGATAGAAGAATTAAATGAAAGCCGATAAAATACTGTAACATCCCAAAATTTGGCTTAATTAAGTTTTTATTTCTTATTTGTGCATTTATGATTTTCTGGAATTTATTTGGATTTTTCTGGATTTATTGGAATTAATTTTAAATCAAGTTTATTGCCTCTTATTCAAATCTATTTAAATTTATACAAAGTTAAAATAAAGTTTTGCCAAAAATATTTTATTTGAGTCCAGGATGTCTCAAAGTATTTTTGAGATTTTTCTTGGATTTTTCCTAATAATTTAATTGCCTAAAACCAATTAAATGAATTTCGGAATTATTTAAAATAATAAAGTTGTAAAATCCTTTACAACGATCTTGGGCCAAGCCTGGCATCTTGCGCTTAGAACCATTTCGTGTGAGCCCAGGTAGCCAGCGTCGCCGGCCGTTGGCCCACGTTCTAGAGGAGCAAGCGTGGACCGTAGGATCGTGATCGGAGGGTAGAGGCGTGTCGAAACCTAATGAATCTGGCGTCTATTTAGTATACGCCTCGGATTCCTCGCGTTGAGCGCACGGTGTCTGTCCGTTGCGACACGTGGATGGCGGATTGCCGTCTTCGTCGTGTCCGACAGGACTCCTCCGCGCGCCGTTTCCATGTTCGCAAGGACTCGCCTTGAGCACGCCTTCCGATGCTCTATAAAAGCCGTGATCGTCGCTCGGTTCCTCGTCAACGACCGCACACTTTTGTCGGAGCCGTTTGGCGAAGCGTCGAGTGAGAGCGAAGAGCTCGCCGGAGTTGAAAGCGCAGGGCGCCTCGGTTTCGCTTCGGTTTCGTCGCTGCCGTTGGGTCTCCGCCGCGGCCGGGCTATCTTCGCGTTCGCCGGACCACGCCCGCGCAGAACCAGCAGCGCCTCGTCGCCGAGTCGCGCCAAACGCCGCCGCCTGTGGTCTTCATCTTGGTCGGTGAGAGTTCGCGTCGCATCTCCATCGCTAGATCCGAAGCTCTAGGCCGTTAGATCGAAATCCAGCGCTTGACATGATGCCGCGTCGTGAGTGATCGGTGGCCGTTCGATCAGATCTGAGCGCATCGGATGGCGCCGTCGCCGCAACCAATCACGGGCAGCCGCGTGTCGGGCGCAAGCACCGAAGCGTCGTGGACCGGGTTCACCGTGGTCCAGAGCCACGCGGTGGAACCAGTCTATGCGCCGGGACACGTGGCAGGCTCCGATTGGTCGGGTTGGGCATGACATCAGCGTTACCTCATGCTGACGTCATAAATCGCTTTTTCAGAATAAAAATAAATCTGTTAATCCTGAATTTCTAATTTTTGTATTTTCAGTATCTATTTCAAACTTCAAAAGGCTATATCTTTTGCATCGTAACTCGGATTTGAGTGATTCCAGTTTCTAAAAATTTGTAAAATTGAGATATATTTAATGGTGAATTTTATTTAATTTTTGGAGTTCATTTGCTCTCTGTTTTGGTATTTATTTGCTTTTCTTCTTCGGTACGCGTAGACGTTGAATTGTGCGACACTTCGGAGGAAGATCCAGCAACTCAAGAGCAAGTTCCAGAACCAGATCAGGACCTATTCCAAGGCAAGTTGTGCTTTGATCATGTTGAACCCATGTTTATAAAATCGCTATAATTGTTTTACCCTATTGCATATATTTCAAATATACAATTGTTTCAAATTAGATTGGGCTTAGCTAATGTACCAGATTGATCTACACCCTACCTTGTCATTGTATGCCATGATCCATTGTCACCCTAGATTGGTTAAATATAGTTGGTTAATAATTATAATCAACATTGGAGGATTAGTTCGTATTAGTTGCTTAGCCTTGCCACGTCATCACATGTGTCAGAATCATTGATAATTAATCTTGATTAATGGAATATGGAACAATGTTATGAACTTGTGTGTCATGTGGGATCACACGATGAGATTGAGTTGTTGTGGCGAGTCATGTCACGCAACGATGTTGAATTGTTGATGGCACGTGGTGCTTGGTAATCAACGGGGTGATAATAACTTAGATTGGGGCAAGTGACAAGTGGCGAGTATGCCAAGGTGGGCCCAATGGGCAGAGGGTATGTGGATGTCTTGCCTTGATCACACTAAGGACTTAACCTTGCAAGCCTTTGACCTGAGTCAATCATGCAACCACTTGTCTGGTATGGGCCATCCTAGCTGATTAATTTGCAATGTCTTAACTTTGGTACTATCTTGGTCGGTGTGAGTTCCCGAGTTATGGAGTAATTCACATGGCGCAAGAGGGGGGCCCTGGTTGTGGTTTTCAGACCCACCAGTGTTGAAACCTTAGCGGGTAGTACTGGGTTAAGCCAGAGCATTGTAAAGGCTTTGTCATGATTTCTCTGCCGGCACACCAAAGGAAGTGTGCTAATGGCCAGGCGCAAAGAGAATATCATGCCGTGTGGGTAAAGTGCATAACCTCTGCAGAGTGTGAAACTATTCGGATAGCCGTGCTCGCGGTATTGAGCAATGCTCGGGAATTACAGTTAAGGGTTAGCTTAATTAAATGGAAAACTTGGTTGGGATGGCGGGATTGCCATATGGAAGGTTGGAACTTGATTTAGGATTGGAAACTTGGTTTACTTGAGAAATGCTGAATCTATCTATTATTGTTATTTGTTTTACAGTCTTTACAATCTATTTATTGTATTTGTTCATAAATGCTGCTTTGTTGCAAAATAGCCATGATAGCCTATCCTTTGGAATAAGCCTTGCATATAGCTATGTTAGAATTGCATTCTGTGCACAACTTATTGAGTGCTTTAAGTACTCACCCTTGCCAACAATAACATCACCGGTTGAAGAGTCTACATCAATCTTTGGAGGAAAGATTCCAGGAGGAGACGAATGTTTAGGGCGCAAGCCTTGTCAGTTGCCTGTGGTATACTGAGGGGTTATCTACGTTTTCATTCCGCTGCAGTTTAATATATTGTTCAGCCTTGCGAGGCATAGTCATGTAAGTGGACCATAAGGTCATTCAACTAGTAGTATGTATCATATGATGTCTTTCATAATATTTTCGCTATGTATGATTGTGATATTTACTTATGTTGAGTCTGTGTGCACTAGCGTGATCCTGGACTAGTGCAGTATACACAGAGGGTCCGGATTTGCATATTCGGGTCCCGACAAATACTTACTAGGTTGTTTTTGTTTTTCCAAGTCTGATAAAGAGGGGCTCTGAATTCCCAAAGATCCGGAGGCGTAGCCTGTAATGGCAGCCGATTGTTGCTGTTTTTTTGGGTTGAATGTCACTCGATGGGTTCGCAGCCACTCTCTTTCCCGCCTTGTCCTGCACAGAAGCAAAGTTAGATGCAAAAGAAACTTCATGGAATGCGAAATGGGAAATTCGGACTCTAAAAGCCGATACCTCGCTAGAGACATCTACATTCGTGTTAGTATGTCCAGTTGAAGTGGTTTCGCTGCTAGAATCGGCATTAGATGCTAGCGTCGGCTCCAGAAGGTTTGGGAAGAATTCATTAACAATGTTAGATGGAGACTTTGACCGATACAAAGCTTCTGCAATAACTGACCACCACGAAGTATAGCCTCCTGCTCGTCTGGTGTTCAGGAAAAAGTGCGGTAAAGATTGGATTTGCAGGTCATCGGACACTTCAAGAACAATCTCGGCCGACACAGCATTACGGACTCTGGCCCTTGGCTCAAGCCGATCAAGAAGCTAAAGACATGGAATCAATTAACCAAATCCCAGTTGTCTTGCATAAATGGACGGATGGTAGAATTCATATGACGGCTGGTATGTCCGATTCCTTATGTAGGGACCAGCATGAAGAATACAAGGAGAAATAAAAATTCTGTACAAACTGAGGGTCTCCGAAGACATCGCAGAGCTATTGGCTTCAAGATTAAGGAATGAAGGCCATGGAAAATCGGCCACTTGACTATAGCTAAAAAAATCTCACTGCCTCAAATCCGCGTCACTCAAATTAAGGAAAAAGGACATATACTTCTTTGAATCAGCTGCTGTAATTTTTGTCTTGCCACCGGAACACATGATGAAACGTTCGCCAAAAGATCGGCTTGCTTGATATTGAGGAATGGCGTTCTCAGGATTGTCTTCTCTTGGGAAAGCTGTATCTTCGGTAGGTTCTAAGTCAAAAGGTCGGCTAAAGAAGCAACATAGCCAGACCTGAATAAACCACAGGGGACCTCCTATGTTACCCATGGTGAAGTCGGCAAAACCCGTGTAAAGCCGACTCCTAATAACATGCATCATCGGTATCTTGCTCAGGAATGTTTTTCCAAGTGCAAGACGACGGCCCTCTACTAATCCTTCTGCAATTGTCTGATATACTTGGGTTGGTCCTAATGAAGCACCGCAGAACAAAAACCGATCAAGCCACAGGTTAAGGAAAGCAATATGTTCTTCGTCCGATACCAATTCATTTACTTTATTGTTATTTGCAATATAATTAGACCAGCCTTCGCCTTTTGATCGGATAAGCTTATGTTTGGGTTTGGCACTAAAGGTCGACACTTGTTCCCCGTCCGGTCTTAGGCAGCAGAGTTGAGCAACATCCAGCAAGGTTGGGCCGATCATACCGGTGCAAAACATAAAAGCATTAAACGAATCTGACCAGAAATAACAGGCCGTGGCCACTAAGGGCTCATTGGCCTCTGGATCAGCTAAACTCAAGGGAATGCATTCTGCGATGTCCATTCTCTCCCAAGACTCTCTTTTCTGGGCTGCTACTCGATTGTACCAACTCTTCCAACCTTTAAGTGCAGTCGGCCAAGCCCTAAAACTCTTACTCCAACCCTCAATATTATATCCTCTAGCCGATAAGGGGAGACGAGTTACTTCTTGATCAATAACTGTAGCTGCGTCTAAGTTTCCTAATGGGCCGAGAAAAAATTGATCAACACTGTTGGGGATTGGGATGAGTACCTAAGAGGGATCCATTCAGCCGATCTTGATGTGAAAGCCGACTGAAGTCAAAAGAGTTGGCATGCCAGTGAGAGAACAAGATGCGGAAGGAAGAAGCCGATTGTGAATGGCGTGAGAGCTCGAGCGCGTGAGGAATGACCGAGTGGGGACTACATTTTATAGCAAGGTAAAAAATTTGAAGCGGCGGGAAGTGAATCTCAAAAGGCGCGAGTAATTAAAACACACTACCTACATGTCAGAGAATTACGACGCGAATAAAGTAGCAGTTATTGAGCGAAGTTCAACAGTTAGCCGATTGGAAAAGTCGATAAATTACGATTTTTGACAAATGACAAGTCATCTCTCAAAAATGGGGGGCATATGTTTGCACCAAAATTTGGCAAGTCTAGTCAAAATCGGCAATAAAGTCAAAGATGCAGGAATTAACGGACAGGTTGGAAAGGTTTGGAGATATTTTGGTAACGGCAAGATCTTTAAGGAAATAACTGTCCGAGATAAAGCCGATACGGATCTAAACTTGAAACGTGTTGTAGTTGGACACGATCAGCCGAAGGGTATAAAAGAAGGACCAGAGCAAGCTGTGAAAAAAAGAAAAAAACAACACAATACAATCAACCAGCTTTTACTTTTTCTACTTTTTCCTCTCTTTTTCATCTCGACTAGGAGTAGCCGCTGTAATTTAGATCTCTCTTTGTAATCGATTTTGATCAATAAAGTTGCGCATCGCCAATTGTTGATCTTCGTCAATTACACCCCCAGGTTTGATTTGTTCTGATTTTATTGTGCATCGCCTTCTTCAGAATCGATCTACCTTTATCCTCTGATTAGCCTTAATCGGCTAATTAGACTTGCCTTGTTACATTGATCTTGATCGTCTTCAAGCTGATTAAATCTAGGCCGATTGATCTCCACGATCGGCTTTGTGTGATTTTATATTTTTACCTTGTCGGTTCTGAGTCAAATTGGTGATGCGCGCACGAACCAGTGTTCATCCGGTGTCTTCTTTGTCGGAACTCTACATCAAGTTTTTGACGCCAACACTCTGATACCACTGAAGGGATACAGGTAGGCTACGCTAGCACATAATTAAAATTTCTACCTCGTAAACCAGAAAGCCACGCAAGTAAATGATCATAGATCGTTACCATTACACATGCAGCGCAGCGGAAGGAAGTTCATGCAGCCCGAATCAACGAAGTGTGCGTCCTGTTGCAGTAGTCGATCTTCCTCGTGCGGTGACCGATCCTCCTCGCGTGGTGGTCGATTGTCCCGATCAGTATCGTAGTAGCAGCAACACCTCTCTACTGGTGTCCACATGTTCGGGAAAAGAACGCCGTGCGTTGGTGTGCCAGCACCAGCGCGCACGGGAAGGCTTAAGTAGAGACGGCTAAGGTTTCGGTGGCTACGCCCTCTCACATATCAATTGCAACCACGAACTCCCTTTATATAGCCGTCCCCTCCCCTGCGGTGGAACCCTACATTAGAGCCCAACTGAAGGACAAAGTCCACTTGGCCCATTAGTGATGGATTCAATCCATACCACTATATTCCAACCCTTAAGTGTGTGACCTTGTAGATTCATGTATATTTGGACACGGCTCGGAAACACCTTTCCTATCGATAATCGACAGCGGAACCTAGAAGTACATATTGATTCCCAAATATCCATAAAGCATCGGACGAACCTACTATAATGTGATAATGCCATGTTCCCTTTGCTTTACGATATCAGATCAAGCTCAAGGCGAGAGTCGTGTCATCCTATGACAGCTCGATCTCTTCACTCATACCGTAGTGGAATAATTTATCTGGATTGACTCTCAATCACATCCTGCATGGCCATGCACTTACTTAATCCATCTACCTCGAGGGACCCAGAGATATCTCTCCGTTATATAGGAGGAGCAAATTCAATCTTGATCATTCATGTACCTCAGCATGTTTCATAGTAAACCCGAAAGCTTAAGAGTAGCGTTTGGTAGCTCCTAAGTAAACCATTACACATCTAGGAAACCAATGACAATCTCAGGTTTAAAGAACATACATACACTATGCATGAGACCAACTCATGATACATAAGAATATGTATAACAATTCTCGCAGTGTCTCATATGGGTCTATCCAACACATGTTATCTAACATGTGTCCACATTATTGATTAGATATCTCCATATCTCTATGACCCGTGAAACATGGTTATCAATCAATACATGTGCTGATTTATGAAACATAATCGTCTTATATTATGATAACCGATCATGTATAACTTGAATAATATCAATATACGGAAAAAGTTGCACGAACAAGTCACTTACTTGTTGATTAATCCAATCGATATTTATTGAAAGGACAAACAATTATATTATTGCATAAACATAAGGCGTGATATAATTATATCTATGATCGTCTCAAGAGCCTATCACCAACATATTTATGGGTGCTTACTGCATACGCTATCCGGGAGTAAGTAAGCGACTCTCTTGTTATTGAGGCCCTCTTGTGCCATGTTGGTTTCCTTTTTGCTGACGACGAGGCTACACGAAGGCTATTCTGGGAACAGATCGTCAAGAATTGTGTCTCATGGAGAAGGGGAATCGGTCCACAGTGGTGAGGCAAATGTACGGCCCATTGTTGTGCTAAGTGCTAACCATGCTTGCACACAGTCAGGTTCGAATCAGTGGCTCGGTTTTAGCCCAGCTTTTCTTGTTAATAGCCTCAGTGCTATGTGTAATTTGCATTCTTTGAATGAATGAAAGCTCTCGTCTTCCTAATTTTTTTTTGACAAGTGCAGGCTGCAGCTACTGCAGAGTTATTAGTCCAACGTCCTGTTTGGCCGTCCTCTGTTCTTTTTTACAATTTTTTTTTTGTGAGGGCGTTCTTTTTGACATCTAGCATCTGCAGCAATTTCTTTCACGAAAGCATGCACAGCTTTCGTCCGTCCTACGTGTTACCCAGATGGCCAATTTATTTTCTCTGTTAATTAATTTCCTTTGATGCGTTCCTACCAATAGAACCAATGATAATACTGGAGCAGGCTACCACGAGACAAAAGATCATCTTTATAAAGAGATTCGATTTGGAATTCTTTGTGTCCAAACCAAGTTGAATTCACTGCGAGGGAAAGTGTGAAATGTTTTCACAGCTCTTTGCTCTAGGATCCTTCCAAGCCGAGTAAGATGAAAGATATGAGATTCTTGCATCTCTATGTAAATGTCAACTTTTTCTGGCCTAAATTACAATTGGGAGACCTGGGCCTTTTCAGCTCATAAACGCCATTGAAAACTAGAACTGACACCCTGTACTCGTGAAAATCTTCGTCCCTTTTGTGGCTCACGAATCTGTCAATCCATGATCTCGCTATATTAATGTGAAGTTAGGATTCACGAAACAAAGATCTAGAGGCAGAGAGAGGGCATATAAATTGAGGCGTTGCATGTGAGATCAGTATATCTGGAGCTCAAGAAACAAGGAGCTATATCTATAGATAGACAGATGGCATACTATATTACGCGTGGTGCTTTGTCGAGAATGGTAGCCATTCCAATGGAAAACCATCCGAGGGGTTGTGGCAATTGGGCATGAGAGGCATCAGGATGTGTCTGTGTTGGCGTCAAAAACTTGAAGTATGGTTTCTAACAGCAGCACACCAGACGAATACCTGGTTCAGAGCGTGCCAATCGATTTGACCTGGAATCGACAAGGTAAAAATATGAAATTCTCTCAAAGCCGATCGTGACGATCAATCGACTTAGATTCAATCAGCTTGAAGCCGATTAAATCAAGGTAATAAGGTAAGTCTAATTAGCCAATTAAGGCCAATCAGAAGATAAAGGCAGATCGATTTTGAAGAAGGCGATGCGCAACAAAATCAGAACAAATCGAACCTGGGGCGTAATTTGGAGAAGATTAACAATCGGCGATGTGCAACTTTATTGATCAAGATCGAATTACAAAGACTAAATTACAAGAGCTACTCCTAGTCGACAGGAAAAGTAATGTAAATTGGTGTGTTTGATCGTGTTGTTTTTCGTAGCTTGCTTTGCCTTTCATTTATACCCGTCGGCCGATCGTGTCCTATTACAATACGTTTCAAAACCTGATCCGTATCGGCCTTGTTTCGGATAGTTTATCTTTAGAGATCTTGCCGTTGCCAAATATCTTCAAATCTTTCCAAATCATCTGTAAGTTTCCGTATATTTGACTTTCTTGCCGATTTTGACTAGACTTGCGAAATTCTAGTGCAAACATATGCCCCTATTTTTGAGAGATGACTTGTCATCTTTCAAAAATCACAACTGTCGACTTCTTCGCCATTGGCTAATTGTTAATCTTCACCCAGTAACTGCTACTTTATTTGCGCCGTAATTTTCTGACACGCAGGTAGTGCGTTTTAACTGCTCATGTCTTTTGAGATTCGTTTCCCGCCGCTTCAAATTTTCACCGTGCTACAAATATGCGACCCCACAGACTCATTCTTCATGCGCACGAGCTCTCGAGTTGTCTGCAATCGGCTTCTAGTCTTCAAGCTTTCCAGCACTCGTTGATTCCAATCGGCTGCTTGTCAAAATCATCCTAATGGATCCTTCTCAGGTATTCATTCCGATTCCAAATAGCAATGACCAATTTTATCTGGGTCCAGTAGGAAATTTAGAAGCCGATTCAGTAATAAATGAAGAGATTCCTCGTCTACCTCTATCGGCTGTGGGATATAATATAGAGGGTTGGAGTAAGAGCTTCAGGGCTTGGCCAACGGCGCTCAAGGGATGGAGATCGTGGTACATTCGCGTAGCAGCCCAAAAGAGGGGTGAATGGGAAAAGATGGGCATAGCCGAATGTCTTCCCCTTTCCTTAGTCGATCTAGAGGCCAATGAGCCCTTAGTGGCCACGGCTTGCTATTTCTGGTCGGACACCTTCAATGCCTTTGTATTCCGCATCGGTCTTGTCGGTCCTACTCTCCTGGATATAGCCCAGCTTTGCTGCTTAAGACCTGATGGAGATCAAGTATCGGTTTACAGTGCCAAGCCTAAGTACAAACTTATCAAGTCCAAAGGTGAAGGATGGGCTAAGTATATCAGGAATAATAACAAGGTTAATGGGCTGGTATTGGACGAAGAACATGTCACTTTTTTGAATCTTTGGTTAGACCGATTTTTGCTCTGCGGCGCTTCCTTGGGACCAACTCAGGTATATCAAACCATAGCAGAGCAATTGATAGAAGGTCGTCGGCTAGCACTTGGAAAAATGCTTCTAGGGGCAGTCTACCAGATGATGCACATAATAAGATGTCGGCTTTTCACTGGTTTTACGAGTTTTACCGTCGACAATGTTGGGGGACCACTCTGGTTTATTCAGATTTGGCTGTATTGCTTGTTTAGCTGATCTTTTGAGCTGAATCCCTCTGAAGACACGGCGTTCCCTCGCGAAGATACTCCAGAAGGCATGGTGCCTCAGTTCACAGCTAGCCGATCGTATGGTGAGAGATTTATGATGTGCTCCGGGAATGAGACAAAAGTGACCCCTATCGGCTCCAAGAAATATTTATCATTCTTCCTTCTGCTTGATAGCAATGAATTTAAAAAAATGACTTCTTCAGTTATACAAGCACAACCGATTTTCCATGGCCTTCCTTCCTTCACTTAGATGCCGATAGTGCTCTAATGCCACAAGATACATTGGATCTATTTAAGCTTTTTATTTCGCCAAGTATTTTGCACGTCGGTCTTCACACAAGGAATCGGACTTTTCAACCTTCATATGAATTCTACAGTCCGTCAGTTTATGCTAGATAGTTAGGCTTTGGTTAGGTTATTCCGAGTCTGCCACTACTCGATCGGCTTCAACCAAGAGCCAGAGTCTGTAATGCAGTCGCGGCTAACCTTGTCCTTAAAATAGCCGATGAGCTTCAGATCAAAGACTTGCCGCATTTTATACTGAATACTCGTCGGTCAGAACGCTTTTCTTCCTGGTGGCTATCTATCGCAGAGGCACTTTACTCTGACAAGTCAATGTCGACTATTATTAATGAGTTTTTTCCAAATCTTCCCGAGCCGACAGTAGACACTAACAGCGATTCAAGCGACGAGACTAACTCTGTGGGGTATACTAATACAAGTCTTGTAGATATCGATAAGGTATCGGCTTGAATAATTTTTCTTTTGCACATTGGTCTTGCCAAATACATTTTCTAATCTCCTTTTATCTTCGTTCTGCAGACTAAGGCTGCCAGCAAGAAGCCTGCTTCTGGCCAATCGGGAAGTGGCCAAGTGAAAAGGCCACTTCAGTCGACTGGCCTCACAGGGTACACCTCGGGTACCCTAGGAATTCAGAGTCCGTCCTTATCGGACATCGAGAAGAAACAACCAAGTAAGTATAAACACAATCGGTCATTATTTCTTTTTCTTTTTATCCAACTGACTGTTAGCCGACTATATTTTCAGAAAAGAAGAAAACAAAATACACCAAGGTTCTTGCGAAAAGGGGATCCAAGCCCCAAGAGCAGAGCGGCGAGAGTTCGCCACATGCGTCGGCTACTGCAGAGGTAAATAATCGTACCTTTTGTTAAGTGACTTATATCTCAATGCGTCGGCTTACCCTTCTTTTTACTTCTTTTAGCCGACACAATCAGCTCAAGTTGCGAAGATCTTGGCCGATCTTCCCAACATTTCATCTGCACCTTCTCCACCACGGCCGACTCCAACAGCTCAGATCACCGACCTGCTGGAGCTCTCTGACCCGACAAATCTGTTGGGCTTTTCCTTGGCTGATCTTGATGATCCAGAGATCTTGGCCACCGACGACTATGACGCAGAGATCAGGAAGATCCTTGAAGTCTCTAAGGAAGCGTCGGCTGCCGTCACCTCTGCTCTGGGCATGAAAGAGAGGCTCAACAAGCTCTTTGATCTGGTGATGAAGCCCTAGTCGGAGATCTTGAATAACAATCAGAAAATTAGAGATGCCATGGCAGCGGTTGAAGCTGATCTGCCCCCAGAGGCAATGGAAGCTCTCCTCAATGTCTGCCACTTAGACGAGAGGAAATCCAAAATGGAGGTGGCTCACGCAAGGATAGCGCAGCGCGAGGCTCAAGAAGCCGATCAAAAAATCCTGAACGAGCTCATCGCTGACGCCAAGGCTAAGAAGCAAAAGTTCGATGCCGACACTGAGCTGATAAAGACCACGAAGAACTCCATCGGCAAGCTTGAATTGACCAAGAAGTCCCTCATAGAGGAGTTGGCCAAGACAGAAAAGTTAATCATAGAAGGCCAGTAAACTCTTGAGAAGACTTCGTCGGCTATTAAAGACCAAAAGCTAGGCATTACTATGGCCGTGGTCGGCGTTAAAAAACAGATGGCCAAGGTGGTGCCAGTGCCAGGAAGCGCAAAAGAAGACGATCGCATCATTGATGAAGTTCAATGTGTGATCGCAAAGGCCGTAGGTGCTCTGTCGGCTTTGGGCGCAACTCTTCCAGGCTCAGGCATCAAATATTAATTTCTGAGATGTAAAACTTTGTCGGCTGTTTTTGGAAATACTTATCTGAATATCTTGTAACTCTTTTACAATCGGCTGTTTAACCGATTTTAAGTTTACTTTCCTGTAATTTTATTTCTCCTTTAAGAGTCTGCAATCTTTTTAGCCGATTAACAGCACCGTGTTAACTTAGCCTTCAACGCAATTCGCAGTCGGCTATGCTCCAATCCAAACGCTAGGATAGTATCTCTTTAAGTATTTACCGTTAATTGCCTTAGGCAAAACATGCCCTTCTAATGTTTCTATTATGTACGAATTTCCACCGACTAGCCGATTAACCTTATATGGCCCTTCCCACGTAGGTGACCATTTTCTGAATCGGCTATCTTTCGAACCAACTGGCAGTATCATTTTCCATACTAAATCGGCTTGATCGAAAGATTTAGGCATGACCTTTTTATTATATTCCTTTGCAACTCTGATTTTATTCCTTTTAAGCCAATCAAGCGTAGACAAACGTAACTCTGTCAATTCATCCAAGTTATCGACCATCAAACCGTTATACTCCTGAGTCGACAAACCATTTTGCCTAGCTACTCGTATAGACTCAATGTTGATCTCCACGGGTAAAACGGCTTCTTGACCATATACCAACTGGTAAGGTGAAAGCTTAGTTGCTCCGTGATAAGCTAGCCGATATGCCCAAAGTGACTCCGATAGGGTTGAGTGCCAATTCCTTGGTCTTTCATCAATTTTTCTTTTGATCAACTTAATTAACGTTTTGTTAGACGACTCGGCTTGTCCGTTAGCCTGAGCATAATATGGGGATGAGTTCAAAAATTTAATCCCCAAGCTTCTCGCGTAACTTTGAAATTCATTAGACATGAATACCGTACCTTGATCGGTCGTGATTGTTTGCGGTATTCCAAACTGATGAACAATTTGTTCATTAACAAAACCGATTGCTTCAATACTGGTCACCTTCTTAAGTGGTATAGCTTCAACCCATTTAGAGAAATAATCGGTCGCGGCCAAAATAAACTTGTGGCCTTTACTCGAAGCAGGAAATATTTGACCGATTACATCTATCCCCCAACCTCTGAACGGCCATGGCTTGATAATTGGGTGTAAAGCCGATGCCGGTGCTAGTTGTATATTGCCAAACTTTTGATAAGTGTGACATCCTTTATAATATTTGAAAAAATCTTCTAGCATTGTCAGCCAAAAATAACCCGTTCGTCTAAGCATCCATTTCATCTTATGAGCCGATTGGTGAGATCCACAAATACCTTCATGTACTTTGCCCATTGCCACCTGTGCTTCTTCGGTTCCAAGACATCTCAACAGCAAACCTTCCATCGTCCGATAATACAATGTGTTGTCCATAACAATGTACTTTAAAGCTTGTTGCCTAATCTTGCGTTCTGTCGGCTTAGATGGGTCGATCAGGTAATTCTTTATTTGCCTTCTCCAATCCACAATATCTATGCACATGACGGCTTTATCTACGAATTCGGTTACCTGATATCGGCCAAAGTCTTTGTACCCTGATGTCTGTTGAGCTAAGGTGTTAGCTCTATCGTTCAATTCTCGAGGGACATAACCGATAGAAAATGATGTAAACGAGCCGATAATCTCGAAGCACTATTCTAAATATTTCAGCAGTATATCGTCTCGACATTGGTATTCTCCTTTTATTTGCTGTACAATCAACATGGAATCCTCGTATGCCTCAATAGCACTTACTCCGATGTTTTCTAACAATTGCAAGCCCTTGAGCAATGCTTCATACTCCGCCTGGTTGTTTGAGCATCGACTATTTAATCGAAATGCAAATTCAAAATATACTCTTTGGGTGATATGAGCACAATACCGATTCCATCACCTTCTCTGCACATCGACCCATCAAAAAACAATTGCCAAGGGGCTACAGTTACCAAATCGGCAGCAGTATCATGTCCTGTTATAAAATCGGCCAGAACTTGTCCCTTAACTGCTTTAGCCGATTCGTAAATCAGGTCGAACTCTATTAAGGCACAAGCCCATTTGCCAAGTCGACCTCGTAAAATTGGAGCTGATAACATATATTTTATAACATCGGTTTTACAGACCACCTTACAAGCCGATGCTAAAATATAATATCTTAGCTTTGTACATGAGAAATATAAAGACAAGCACAATTTCTCAATGAAAGGGTACCTGACCTCAGCATCAAGTAGGCGTCGGCTTAAATAAAAGATAACCCTTTCCTTACCATCAACTCCTTGTGATAAAACAGATCCGATAGTTTCCTCCTCGGCCGATATATATAACCTGAAAGGAATCCCTTTTCGTGGTGCGGCCAAAACCGGAGGATTAGCTAGATAATCTTTGACATCGTCGAAAGCCTTTTGCTGATCGATTCCCCACACGAATTCATGATTATCCTTAAATTTCAATAGTGGGGTAAAAGCACGAATCCGATCGGAAAGGTTTGAGATAAACCTTTTTGAGATAGTTAATTTTGCCGATCAACTTTTGTAATTCATTTTTGCATGTTGGCGGCATTGTTTCGATTATGGCTTTAACTCTTGCTTGATTGACTTCAATGCCTCTTTCATGTACCATGAAGCCCAAAAATTGTCCAGCCGACACACCAAATGCACATTTGAAAGGATCCATCTTCAAGACATGCGATCTTATGTTCTGGAAAACTTTTTCTAAATCGGCCAAATGCACATTTGAAAGGATTCATCTTCAAGACTACGACATCATCGATATATATTTCGACAATATGACCGATTAAGTCATGAAAATCGATTCATGGCTCATTGGTATGTTGCCCAGCGTTCTTCAAACCAAAAGTCATAACCGCCCTTTGGAAAAAACCTATGGCACCGTGACATCTAAAAGTTGTTTTTGGTATATAAACCGCCATGAATATCCGATTGTATCCAAGCATTTCCGCCCGAAAACTTATGATTTTATTCCCTAATGCGCATCGATAAGCATATCGGCTATGGGCATCGGTATTCATCCTTTAGCGTCGCCTTATTCAAATCTCTAAAGTCGACATACACTTGAAGTTTTTCGTTTTTCTTCATGATCTAACAATGTTGGAAACCCATTCAGCATATCGGCAAGGCCTGATAAATTTTGCCTCCAACAATCGTTCTATTTCCTCTTTTATAACATTATACAGGGCCGATTAAAACGTCTAGGGTACTGTTTAAACGAGCGATATCCTGGTTTAATAGGTAGCCGATGTTCTACCAACTGTCGGCTTAAACCAGGCATGTCGTGATACTCCCAAGCAAAACAATCTTTATAATCTCTAAGGATTTTGATCAGCCTTTCTTTGTATTTTACATCTAATTTTGCGCTAATAAAAGTTGGTCTTTTCCTATCACCACTACCTATATCGACTTCTTCAAACAGATTAGTGGACGTGAAGCCTTGACCCAACTTTTCAATCTCCTGAAAATCTTCTATAGCCTCATAGCTATCTGTTATTTGCCGATAGCTTTGCATTTTATCTTGTAACGCCTTCATTGTTTTTCTTGTCCCCATCGGCACAATATTTCATTTGTCCGATAAAACGTGCCTGGCTTGACACTAATCGGCATAAGTCCTGACTTACTCACGCAAATGAAATCACAGTCATCCAGTGTTTTTCCCGATATACATCCAGCTTCTTCGTATTGCCAATTCGCATCAGAACTGGCCATGGCGATATGAGCCGATGTGTCGGCTGTGACAACTTCAACTTCCCCTCCATTCCATTGAACAAGCGCTTGATGCATAGTCGACAGTATGTAGCAGTTGGCGTGAATCCAATCTCGACCGAGCAGAACACTGTAATTTCCCTTAGCGTCAATGACAAAGAACGCGGTCGGCAAGGTTTTACAGCCGACAGTCAATTCTGTAACCATAACGCCCTTGGCCTCTGTGGGATCGCCTGTGAAGTCGTTTAAAATCATATTAGTTTTAATCAAGTCTTCATCGGACTTACCCCATTTCTTGCAAGTCGTATACGGCATTAGATTTACTGTAGCTCCACCGTCTACCAGCATCCTTGATATCGGCTTGCATTTATATACCCTCTCATATACAATGGTTTTAGATGCCGATGATCATCTCTTGGTTTCTCGAAGATTGCATTTTGGATGCCTGAACATGACTGAGCAAAAGTCTCTTTAGCCGATTCGGTTTTGATTTTGAATTCGGCTGGCAATGTGAACACCATATTGATATCCATCAGAGGTGTATCATCCCTAATCATAGGAGAATCCAGGTCATCTGCTGATTCAAAATCTTCCTCGGCCTGTTCCTTTTTCCTCCATTCCTTCTTGATAACCTTCATCGGACGAAGCTCATTAAAAGCCTCATCCCTCTGTTTTCTGTGTCGGCTTCTCTGATCTCTTGAGTCCTTAGTCTCTGAAGCCGTCTGCGCTGTGATCGGCTAAGGCCAGGTGGGCACCACCTAGGTTTGGGCTCTACTGGCTTTCGTATCTGGCCAGCCAAATTTTTCCGATCTAAAGTAGGCCTTTGCGTTACAACCTGGTCTGATGCCTGATTTGGTTCAGATATTCTTTCGTGAACAGGCCTTCTGTAACTTTTGTCATGATCTCAAATCGGCCCATACAACTTATCTCTAGCCGATTGTTTAGGCCAATCGTCTCGGGGATAATGCTCCATCGGGCATGTATACGGAGATGGCAATGCTACTCCCCTTTCCTGACAAAATTGCCAAAAAGGACACCTTCTATGTGCTCTCTCCACGTTCTCGGTGTGATATAAATTATCCGACCGACGAGTAGGATATCGTGGTCGATTATTCATTCTTTCATATTTCTCCAGTAACTGAGAAAACGTCGATCCTGGCCTTTTTGTTGGCTGTCTTGATGGTGATTTTTCGGCTTTATACCATTTACCCACCTGAGGATTTCCTTTGGGTTTAATGGTTCTTGAATTTTCCCCTCATGATCGGCTTCTATTTGTAATGAGCCGATCGTAATCTTCAACGTCTGGCTGCCATTTGAAGTTGACTGAATGTCAACTTGCCGATCCCTTTTTGGCTCATCATGCATCGGCTTTTTCCCCTTGCCCGAACATTGAACCATGTTAATAGGGAATGGATCAGCATCAACTTGCATAGTCGGCTCATGAGTGAATTTTAGCTGACCATCCTCGATAGCCGACTGGATCTGTTGACGGAAAATATTGCAATCATTAGTATTGTGAGAAAAAGAATGGTGCCACTTGCAATACCTGCGTTTCTTGATCTCGTCAGCTGATGGTATGACGTGTCCTTTGGGCAATCGTATTATTTTTTCTTTCAATAACAAATCAAAAATACGATCACACTTGGAGACGTCAAAGGCGTATTTGACTTCCAACTTATTCCTAGTCGGCTTGAGCCAAGAACAGACTAAGGATTTTTTGGACCCTTTTATCCATTCGGCTATATTTATTTCTACTTCATCGTCTTTTGAAGAATCGCTCGAACAATAGTCGACCATATTAACTTTGGCTTTATCTTTCTCTTTATTATTATTATTATTATTATTATTATTATTTTTAAATCTATCTTTATACACTTTATTATCTGGGAATCGGCTTTCCTGAGCCGACACGCGATGAAGCAGATGACTCAGATCGGTGAACTCCTGTCCTCCAAACTTCTCTCTAAGTGGCGGAATTAACCCTTGAAAAGCCAAATCAGCGAGTTGGTTATCGGGTAATGTAACACTAAAACATCGGTTTCTGATTTCTCTAAACCTTTTAATATAATCGGTCACCGATTCTCCAAATTTCTGGCGGACAGAGCTTTAGGTCGGAGATCCTGAGTTCTAAACTGCTTGAGAAAAAGTATTCGTGAAATCGGCTTTCCAAATCGTTCCATAAGTGGACCGAATTTGGAGGCAAACAAGTAACCAAGTAAAGGCTGCCCCGGATAATGACAATGGGAACAGTCTTATTTTCAGTCCATCGGACTGAGCTGCTTCATCGCATTACGCGATAAAGCGTCCGATATGCTCCAGGGTAGTAATCGAGTCGTCACCAGAGAATTTTGCAAAATCTGGGACTTTGAAATTGTGAGGGTAAGGCAGGCGATCTATGTAATCAGGATACGACTTTCTATAGCCGATAACCTTTCCTTTGTCTCGTATCTTCGAATCGATCCTCAAGACAGCGAGAGATTTGATCGGCCCAGTTCGCATTATCGGCCACCGGCATAGTAGACCCTTGATAATGTTGGTCATAGTTGGCATTCTGCCCCCCGAGTGCGAACTCGGGTTGCCAGTTAGGTTGAGCTGATGGCAGACGAGTGTATTGATCGTATCTATTATGTCTGACTTGGGATTCTGGTACTGGGACAAAGGGTTCTGAATAGGTTACTACCCTATGTGGACCTGGATTTCTAGGCAGGGTAGAATCATGTGAGTATCTTTCAGACCCATTCGGCTGTGAAACCGATTGGGAAAAGTATAGAACGGGGCCGACGGTGGTAAATTTATTGATGCATCTAATTTGGAGGCGTCGGTGTAGGCATGGTAATGGTTCACCCCACTTGGCCGAGGGTCTCTAGGCAATATGATGGTGGGTTGAGTAGGCATCATGGTAGGGGGTGAGGTTACAGCTGATGGTTTAGGATTGGCTAATGTGCTCTATGTGTTTTGAGCCACTGAAAAAATAGGGTAATTTGGCAGAGCTTGTAATGGGTCAAGCAGACTACCGGACGAGGCCAATTCCTGGGCTATAGTTTTAACACTATTTTGCTATCATCGGCTTAAGCGTGGTGACAAGAGCCGATGATTGGTTTATTAAGGCGTGGTGCACAGATTGATTAATCATAGCCGATAATTCGGCTTGAGCAGGCAGATATCGGCTTACCGGTTCTGTGACACCTGCATCCCCCAGGGCATTGACCGTCGGCAGGGCGGATTTTTGAGTTACGTCACGCCTAGTCTTCTGATAACAGCTTAGCATCATCTCTTCTAGCGCAGTTTTCCGATCTTCGATTTCACTATGTTGTTCTAGCGTCAAATCGTCCATTGTTGGGACGATTATAGCTTTTGCGTTGAGATCGGATGGCGGAATCGACTTCCCTGATGAAAACATTGGTCCCACAGGTCGTGCCAAGAGTGTGTTAGCGTCAAAAACTTGAAGTAGGGTTTACGGCAAAAGACACCGCATTTAACACGGCTCAGAGCGTGCCAGTCGATTTGACTTGGAATCGACCAGGTAAAAATTTGAAATTCTCTCAATGCCGATCGTGGCGATCAATCGGCTTAGATTCAATCAGCTTGAAGCTGATTAAATAAAGGTAACAAGGTAAGTCTAATTAGCCGATTAAGGCCAATCAGAAGATAAAGGCAGATCGATTCTGAAGAAGGCGATGCGCAATAAAATCAGAACAAATTGAACCTGGGGCGTAATTTGAAGAAGATCAACAATTGGCGATACACAACTTTATTGATCAAGATCGAATTACATAGACTAAATTACAAGAGCTACTCCTAGTCGACAGGAAAAGTAATATAAATTGGTGTGTTTGATTGTGTTGTTTTTCGTAGCTTGCTTTGGCCTTTCTTTTATACCCGTCGGCCGATCGTGTCCTATTACAATACGTTTCAAAACCTGATCCGTATCGGCCTTGTTTCGGATAGTTTATCTTTAGAGATCTTGCCGTTGCCAAATATCTTCAAATCTTTCCAAATCATCTGTAAGTTTTCGCATGTTTGACTTTCTTGCCGATTTTGACTAGACTTGCCAAATTCTGGTGCAAACAGTCTGTCAGCTCGTCGGTCTTAATTCATAGCATTTATGATCTAATCACAATTTGCAAAATTTTAATATTCCTCACCTAATCACTATTGGTAAAGTTGTTTTTCTTCTTGTGTATTAATATCTTAAATTACTTGCTAATTTACAAGAATTCATGTGAAAAAAGGGAAATTGGGACCAAAGCGAGAAATGCACATTGTTTAACAAGAAATACTTACTGGAATGTGAATTGTGTTATGAATAACTCGAGAATGTAAATAAAAGGTTTAGGAAAATGTGTAAAACCGTGGGATTGTGGAAATGATGGAGTTTTCATAGAAAAAGAGCTTCAAAGCTAAAATTTAAATAATAGAGCTGTTGTTTGAATTCTGTATATGTTGCTAACAGGCCTACGATAATATTGTTTCGTTGAAAACTGAAATTGCCATTATGTTCTTAACAATAACATGCTTCCATTTTTGCGTTTGTTTTAGAAATGGGTTGTAAGATATACTGTTTTCGCAATAATCTTGTAAAACTTTAGGGTGTGTTTGGTTGCCTGAATGAGGTTGGATGGGATATGGTCATCCAATCTAGATGGGATAGAGCGATCCAGGTGGCTGTTTGGTTGGGTGGATAGGGATAAATAAATTTATTTTTGGTTGGATGGATGAGAATGGATAGGATGAGTTAATTTTTTTGGTTGGATGGATGGGCTAGTTGTAATCAAGACTGTGAATTTTTTGGATAAAATTTGACCAAAATTTGAATTTCCACACAAAATTTGTTCGAAATTTGAATTTTCAGACAAAATATGACCCAAATTTTAACTTTTGGATAAATTTTGAATTTTTAAACAAAATTTGACTGAAATTTGAATTTTCGAACAAAATTTGACCATAATTTGAACAAAATTTGAATTTGACCGAGTATACCTCTTCATGCAACAAACTGGATGAGCCCTACCGGGCTTTTTTTTGGTATAGCTCTATCCAGCATCTTGAGGGAATATTTCAAAATCTGGTCAAAAAACTGGATAACCATATCCCATCCATCCACTCATCCAAACAATGGATGACTCTAAATCCGTGGATGGCCATATCCCATCCACCCTCATCCACCCAATCAAATGCCACCTTAGATGCTTATAATTCTCCTTCCAAAACTTAGAGCATTCCATACATTTACACAACTATCTTGCTAAAAAAGTTTACATAATCTTCCATCCAATGAAATCACATAATTCATCTGCTTGCCCTTCGAAAAAAGGAGTCATTTTACCTGGTTTATGTTGGGTACTGTTGGATAATTAGTCATACTAATGATGAATTTATTCCGAAAATAAGCTATGGCAATAATTGAAGATAGAACAGAGGAAACAAATAAACTAGACACAAGCAATATGCCTATTGCAATGTCTATCTCATTCATATTATCAGATAAATAGAACACAGAGATGGTTCGTGTGCATTGCCGAGACGACGTGAAGATGTGGCTGAACCGGTAGTAGACGTCGACGAAGATCAACAGGCGATGTAGTCGAAGCCGATCGTCGGTGAAGAAAACAGTGAGCAGTCGCGTGAAGTCACTTTCCAAAAACGTGATTCATCCTCTCCCGGTGTAGGATCTCAAGGATGGACATTTCAGAGACCTGCTCTCCAAACAATCGGTGCACGTCGGCGAAGGGACGGGGAAGATGGATGCAACGCAGTACTGAGGGAAGGCAAAAGGTTCGAGAGATAGATTGATTTCTGTTATGCGTATATATAATAGAGATAAAATCGTAGATCATGATACGAGTCGGCTATGGATTCCACGTGTAGATAATTCCGCATATCGTAACCGTTTTGACCACTTATTTCCACGCTGCAAAAAAACTGCAAAAGAGAAATGCACCTGCGCAAGCCATCGGACTTGAGGTGAGGCGAGGTGAGGTGAGCGAGCGCGCGCGTGTGTTCTCCTCTTCTTCTTCTCATGCTCAAGCATGGTGGAAGGAACCTCCCTTATAAGGTGGTCTTCATCCACCTCCACTAGCTATATGGGACTATTGCATTTTCACCTCTCTTCCACCTAATGGACCTTTGGGATTTTCTAAGAATTATTTGTGAACTAATGGGCCTCTAGCCCAATAATTCCAACAATCCTCCACCAGATCCCAGAGGTCCCATAGGTCTTTGCCTGTTCCAAAGTACTATTTTTATACCAGCTTTCGGTGACAATGGACTATGCCTTGAATTGCACCAGGACTTCAAGCTACATTCATCTGTAACTTGAACAATGGACTATGCCTTGAATTGCAAGTTTTGTGCAGACAAGTTTCACTTAAAGCCCCGATCGATACTAAGTGCCGATACCTACCCTTCGGGAGCGATAAGTCATACTCCTTGGCCTCTTCATGAGCTTCTTAGAGAGTACCCACGTCACACAGACTGAGACCAACAGTCAGACTCATATAGGTGTGTTCTTTCAAGAATGCTCTGTCGGACAGCATCTTTGTTTGTGTAAAAACCAATAGAACACATTAAGACCGTAGTCAACCTGCCTCACGGATTTTAAGAGTACAGCATCTTTCACGGAGTGGGATGTAGAATTTACTCTTCTTCAGTTAATCCAACAGCTTGTTATTACCCAGGTACTAATTCACAGGATCTCCGATCACATAGCTTGGGTTACCACTGTGGTTAACTACTTGGTAGGTCTCGAGCAGGTAACACCACTATCGGGCAATGCTTGTCGAGTTCGTTTTTGACAAACTTTTTGTTCATAGTTACCACTTGTTTGCAGGTTCCATTGTTAGCCGCTGACCCGTCGGCATTACCTTCTCCACCAGCTACGCCGATCGAGAAGCCAACTGCCGAGACCAGACCAGTCCTGGCGAAAATCGCCGCGCAGAAGAAGATGTGCAGGCGAAGTTTTGTCTGGCAAAGTAAGTCACCTCTATTTCTTCATAATTTTTTCTTCTTTTTTGGAGATGTCAGGTAGAGAATTTCCTACAGGAAAGGAGCACCCGTCGGCACTATCGATGACATCACCGCGACTGCCTTGTCGTCTCTCGACGCGATCGCCACCATCATTAATTACTCCTGATCTAGCAGCTCCTGCTACAACAACAGCTCCACCTCCTCCGGCTTCGCATGCGCCTCCAAAGTACTGGTCCGTCATGAAGCCCCAAATTCGGGTATGTGAACACAAACAACTCTGCTCTGTGCTCTGCCCCATTCTTTGCTCTGCCTTTGATGCTTCTAGGCTTCTTTTCGTAGCGCATTGCGGATACCTTGCTCAAAGCTGAAGCTTTATGCGAGCAAGCCCATCAATAATCGGAGCAACTCTTGGCTGGCAATCAGCAAATAGTCAAGATGAAAGACAATGAGCTAGAGGCACTCAGGGCCGATTTGAAAATTGCCAAAGCTGAGGCCGATAAGCAAAAAGGAGAGGCGAAAAAACTAAAGGCAGAGGCAGAGAAACAGAAGGGAGAGGCGAAGAAGCTGAGAGTGGAGGCAGAGAAGCTAAAGGCTGAGAAAGCTGCCGCCGATGCTACGTGACTCAAGGCCAAGGTCAGTCGAGACAAGGCGGAAGCGAGCATGAAGGTGGTCGAGGTCGAAAAGAATGCAGTGGATGCCGCAGTTGCCACTCTGTAGTAGGAGACACTCGAGCACATGAGCTTATCTACCCATCTTGTGACTTCCCACGTGCTCGGCCTAGTGAAGAGCCATCATCCAGGCCTGGTCCTCTCGATACTAGACGAAGGATTCGCATGTGAGGCGAGCGAGGCTGCTGACTACATCGAGTCCTTCGGAGACCTTGTTGAGAGGTTCGTGGCCCAGTTGGAGCTGTCTCTTACCGGTGATGGTGATGACGTCGGCTAGATTCCTTTGACCTGAACGTCAATGTAAAATTTGAACATTTGTTGCTATTGCAGTCTTGTGTGATTATGCAAATCAATTTGCTTGTCTTTCATACTTTGCCTGCTATTTCCTTGTCGATGAAATAGAGTAGCACAAGTAGATACAAAATCCGATCTTAGCACTTATAGACCCTTGATAAGTAGTTTCCTAGCCACGCGCATTCTTGATCGTATCTGTACACAGGGCTAGAAAAAATTTCATTAAATGGCTTAGCCCCCGAGCGTATACTCGAAGAGGTTGTATATAACGTAAACGCTATATAAGTTGGAGTGAAACTATATGACTTTTGCAAGTCTACATCGACCACCCGGCTTAGACTTTGTTGCGAACATGAACTTGCTGAATAGCGCATGTAGAATCGACTAGAGGCCTCGTCTCCCGCCGTCCGCTGAGCTTTAGATGTTTGACAATCTAGTGCTCGTATGCGTGTAGGATAGAATTGCTCGTCATCGGGTTCAGGCATGCCCACCATTTGGTTTTGTTCGCTGACATGCTAAGTATGTTATCGAGTAAATGCATGGAAAAAATTGCATGTAAAAGAAATAAATAAATTAAAAAAGAAAAGAAAATTGTGCCTACAACACCCTACTCGATAGCAGTATCGACCAAGAAATAGAGCTTGGTACAGAGTAGGGAGTAGATTGATGTAAGCACAAAGTTGTGATGTATCCCCCAACTCCCTGCCCGATAACTGGATCAAGCAAAAAGTGAAGCATGAGCATCAAAGATACCTGTTGTGACTCCCAACCCCTTATTCGATAGATTTATCGACTCGAGAGTGGAGCCAGGTAAAGAAAAGATCGAGCGATGTAGCTCCCGACCATCTACTTGATGAAGGCATCGAGTAAAAGATAGAGCATATGCGTTGAAAATGCATGATGTAGCCCTTGACTCCCTGGTCGATGATTGTATCGAGAAAGGAGTAGAGCGTGAGCATCAAAAACAGTAGCACCCGACCATACACTCAAGCATATGAGCCCCCGAGCATATGGGTAAGACCCAGTATATATATATATATATATTTGAAATCTAAAAAAGTCGGAGTAGGTGAACAATATAACTCCATTCCAATGGTTGTGATGAGGACATCACTCCTACGGATATGTTCACACCTGGTTGGACCAACTCCAACACGTCATCCTTGGGCCAAGAGAGAGAGATATTAAATCCATCACATTCTGGAATCCAATTCGGCCTCCTGGGACAGCACCGACTTCAAATATGAATAACGTTTGTATACGGACTCTGATTTGGGTGAACTTGGACTTGATTGAAAGCTTACAACGATATCTTTCCAATGGATCTAATCTCAGGCCCAGATTCATCGTATATCATCTAGAATTATTAAAACAATATGCTACAATACTGTTTTGGGATGTTTCGGGCCTTGTAAGTGTGTTGGGGCCCAAGCCCAAGCTGTGTGTGCCCCCCCTTGCTGCACACAACCCTAGGACGACCCTCTCCCATCCCTCCCTCTCATATATTCAGTAGCCGCCGCTTTAGATACTTGGGTTTTGTTTGATTAGTTTAGCCAAGTGCAAACTTTGTGTTCAAGTTGTGCTGGACAACCACCTTGTCAAGACCTTCAATAGAACCCCACCCTGTTTTGCCTTCATTCATATTCACAATTTCGTATTGCTTTTACTATTGTCCTTGCTTGTTCTTCGATGGCTTGCAGGAATTGAACCTCATGTTCAGGTTGATCGTGCCCACAGCAGGATCAATAACACTCCGGAGTTGGTTTAGCGATTGCTAAGGCACATCATCGTTGTATGTTGTAGTCGGATCGTCAAAGTCAGTTCCACCAAATCAATAGTTATCGCTCTCATCATCGTCATAGTTACTATCAGGTGGTATCAGAGCGCCAAGTTACTCAGTGAGAGATTCAGTACCATAGATTAGTTTTCATTTTCGGTTCTAAATTGAAAATTACTCCACAAAAATTCAACCATTAGATTCAATTTGGTATTTTCGTGAGTTTTGTTAGGTTTTGATCCATTAGAGTCCTTGTTTTAGTTGCTGATTATTTTTCCTTCGCGTAGCTTTTCTTTCAATTTGTCCAGTACTTTGTTTTGTTCATAAATTTCGCATACGAGCTCGGATTCTGGTGTTTTTGCACTTTCCTAAAACCTGGGAAAAAGCTTTCCAAAAACTTAGTTGGGCATGGACTCAAATTCCGCATCCAAGTTTGTTTAATCTGGACGTCAAATTGGTGAAGCATGTTGTACTTCCAATCGAGATCGGTTCGGTATTTTGATCATATTTCTCACGTCCGAACTCCGATTGAGAAGTTTTTATACTTTCCTGAGTCTGTGAAGAGTCCTCTACAAAAACGTTTTTGGGTGTCCTTTGTGTTTCAGAATCTTTCAAACCGAATTTAATTCGGATTCAGAATCGGTCTCACAGGTTGAAATTGGGGCAATTCTGTGGTGTTCGGTTTTTGAGCCATAACTTTCACACCTGAGCTCCAAATTGCATGTTCTTGTACTCTTTTGAATGCTGAGGACATAAGCTTCAATTCCTTCCATAGTGAACCTTCTAAATTCGGTCGTTTTGAAGCTTTAATCTAGGCGACAAATCTGCTGCCCTAGAAACATTGAATTTGGGTATCTTGCTTCAATTCATGTTCTAGCTTTGTTCCTTTGAGTTGGTTGAGTCCAGAGCATCGACAATCCATAAAACTCCAAAAATATCAGTACACATACCTTTGGGAACCAATTCATCCTTTGCGAATACTTTGATCCCACTTGAGACTAACTATTCGATATTGCTTAGGGTTGTTCATATTGATACATTGCATAATCTTCAATTATCATATCATACAATCTTGTGACATCAAGTTAGGGATTCCAAAACTTTGCTCATACTAGTGTTGGCCAAAAGTCACCAAAAGAAACAAAAGAGAAAGAAAGAGCTAAAAGGCCAAAAAAAGAAAAGAAAACGGAATAGTGGCCGGCAGCACTACATTAAGAGAAAGCCTAATTTGTGTTCATTATTTTCAGATTGTGCAATTGTATTAATTAGTGAGCAATCTTGTGCCCTTTTACCTTTTCTGAAGCAATTAGCTAGTGTCTCTCCATAATTTATGCAACACGAGCTTTGGTGCTAAAATTTTTCTTATTTAGCTCATTCCATTTGTTGCATTAAGTTATATCATCTTTGTGCGTGAGTTGCTTTGAAATTCGCTTATATCTTTGAGATCGGCAACTAGGGCTTGTGAATTCTAGTTTGGGTCATTACTTACATTACAATAACTAGAATTATCAGATTGCATAGGAAATAAATATAGCCTACCTAGCTCCACAAATTATACCTCGTACGTTTGTTCGGTGCCTTGGCAATCACTTTATCCAAGCTTCGGAGAACTTTTGACACCGCCAACGGCCGACAACTCTTGCAGCATGGTAAGAACTTGTAAGAGCTTTGGTTAAAGCGTGAGAGTTGAGCAACTTTTCAGCACATCCTAGTTGTTGGTAGGGACATATCCTTGTGATTTGTTTCTTGTCTTCACTAACAATGGCAGGTTCTCAACGTCGTAGTGCTTGGGCCAACAGCATCCTAGGAGAAGAGATAGTTCACACTCCGAGATACGAAGATCGTACGAGCACAGCTTCATCACCACGGGAGGTACGACGATATAGCACACGTACTAAAAGTAAGTTCACCGTACCCATTTTTAGTGGTAAATATGATCCTGAAGGTTATCTTACTTGTGAATTAATCAGAGAACAATCATTTGATAATCATGGAATTCTTGAGCATGAAAAGGTTAGGGTTGTTACTAGTGGATTTATTGATTTTGCTGCTCTATGGTGGAATGATTATATGTGTAAAAATCAGGACATCCCTAGCATATGGATTAAATTGAAGAAAATTATGAGAGCTAGATTTGTTCCTTCATATGTTGCTCAAAATTACAAAATAAATTGCAATATTTAAAACAAGGTAGTAAAACTATAAATGATTACTACCAAGAATTTCAAAGATAGGTCTTTGCATTCTGGTTAGAAGAGACCAAAAGACTCGGATGAACAACTTTTATTTTGGGCTAGATTTTAATATTCAGATCATGATATCTTGTAAAGAATTCAATTCTATGTCATGTTTGCTTAATCTTTCTTGTGAAGCTGAAAGAAAAATACAGAGAAGACAAACAACCACAACTCAAGTGCCTACTGAGTTAAATGCTACTCCTGTTGCATGCACTGCACTAAACCTTAATGAGAGCATACACCCTGAGCATGTGAAAGAAATACCAGAAAATTTGAGTGAAGTAACGGATAGCACATGTGAGGATGATTCTACTAACGTAATACAATCTACTTCTGTTACTTCTGTTGTTGCTGTTCCATTTAATATGCAGGTTACTTCTAAAGAAGGGGAGCAACAAGCTAAAAACCTGCGTTATCATGTGAAAGTTTTGAGGTACCTACTTCTGTGGAGGACGCTAATGACTATAGTACAAATCTGATTTTACAGCAAGAAAGGGAGCTAATTTGTGAGTATATTCTTGCTGTACTTAATTCTAATGAGCTACCATCGTGTGCCACAATTGTAGAACCATGTGATGAATTGCATTCTTATAATTTTGATCATGTGGTGCTAATTACGCATAAGGAAGTGATAGCTAGAATATCCCCTGCAACTGTTTTGTGCTATATCATGTTGAATGAACCTATTAGCTTGACTTGTGCTATGAATAAGATTTCTGAAATTTCATCTCTTAAGTCTTTATCTAGCACCTATGCCTACTGTTTTAAATTCAATTTAGTTGGGGAATATGGCATAGATGGCAAGTTTCATGTCTATAGAATATGCATAACTTGTGATAAACTTGCTGAATTGAAGCTTGCTATTTTGGGCAATCCTAGTTCTATACAACAGCTTGTTTCATGTAAGGCACCATCAAATTTTCCTGATATGTGTGATACCCATAGCTTGCTACCTCATTGTTCGAATTTTAGTACATTGACTTGTATTACAAATCATCATGTCGTAGTTGATGAGTGGAAGCCCATTAAGATTGTGTCACCTTTGTTGGAATGGTTTGATATTGCTTGTTTACAATCTGATCATATGAATGAGCTATGCTTGTTGCCAAAACTTGTAGTTTGCCCATCTATGTTATTGAACAAGGCTTACAAAAACATAAGTATTCTTTATCCAAGGACAGGATAGATATGTGCTTTACTTATATTTACAAATTAAGTTTCAAACTGAATCATGTTAATATTTATGTTATATGTTTCACTTATGACTACAAAATGAGTCGCAAAATTGTGAGGAAAGGTGTTTTGCTTAAATCTGATTTCCTCATTTGCTGTTATGGAAATAGCATTCCGCGAATCCAAAAGAACATTGAAATATGGGATATATACATATATGCTGCACACACGTTGTTCTTTTTGTTGCTTATTTCTTTTCCAGCTTGTCCGAAACCAAGGATGGTTTTCCTTCAAGGAGGGGAGGAAGCATCCAAGAGTGCTAGCTTTCATCAAGCCAATATATGCTGGAAAGAAGTATTGAGCTATATGGATAATTATCAAGTAAATTCTCTAAATGTCTTTCATGTCTTTAAAATATATAAAGAGGCGGAGCTACTATTTTATTTAAATAAATGCAGGACCTATATGAGAATGTTTGGTGCTGAAGATGAGCTAAAAGGTGAGCTTGAGTCGAGGACGACTCAAATTCAAGAAGGGGAGGATGATGAGGGCATCACTATTATGGATACGTCCACACCTAGTTGGACCAACTCCAATGTGTCATCCATGGGCCAAGAAGATAGAGTATCAAATCCATCACGTTCTGGAATCCAATTCGGCCTCCAGATACCAAACTGAAGTAAAACATGCATAACTTTTGCATATAGTGTCCGATTGGAGAGTTCTTGTACTTGATTGAAAGCTTACAATAAGACCTTTGCAATGGCTCTAGCCCCAGCTCCAGATTCATCGTGTATCAATCGAAATCATCAAAACAATACACTACTATACTGTTTCGGGCCTTGTAATCGTGTGGGGGCCCAAGCCCAAGCCCAAGTTGTGTGCGCCCCCTAGCTGCACATAACCCTAGAACATCCCTCTCACGTCCCTCCCTCTTATAAACTCAAGAGTCGCCTTACACACTTGGGTTTTGTTTGATTAGTTTAGCCAAGTGTAAACTTTGTGTCTTCAAGTTGTGCTAGATGTACCACCTTGTCAAGATCTTCAATAGAACCCCACCTTGATTTTGCCTTCAATTCTTATTTGCAATTTCAGATTGCTTTTACTTTTGTTCTTGCTTGTACTTTGGTTGCTTGCAGGAATTGAACCTCGTGTTCAGGTTTATCATGCCAACGGCAGGATCAATAACACTCCGGAGTTGGTTTAGCGATTGCTAAGGCGCATCGTGGTCGTACGTTGTAGTCGGATCATCAAAGTCAGTTCCACCAAATTGATATTTATCGCTCTCATTAAAAGATCGGGACACAACCTTACATTAGGTTAGATACATTGCAACCTTCGCGCTTCTTCGCTTCCACGCGCGCGCCATTCACCAATGTCATACATTAGCGTCTCTTTGGTTTTCGTATTTGTGTGGAAGTGCAATGGCCGCCTAATGGATTGGGACCGAAGCGGATCTTGACAGAGCCATTGCTACAGTGCGACCGTTCCCAGAGCTATAAATAGACAGGACTTGTAGTCATCTGCCGCACTCCGCTTTCTTCCTCGCCTTTTGCTCATAGCGCTTTAGTTCTTCAACCACACCCATGGCTTCCACTCCACCATCGTCCCCGTCTCTAGATATCCTCAGAGATTCTCCCACCTACACCATTGGCCGTAGTTTCTCCGGGGTGGATCATCATCTCCGATGATGAAGAGGAGATCGACTGGGAGGCCATTGAGAGAGAGGTCGGGCCGAAAGAGGAAGATGAGGCTGGCGGGGAAGAAAACTTCGCCGTCGAAGAAGACGAGGTCACCTTCGCCTACTCTGGGGGAGAAGATGCCGCCGCTGCTAGAGGAGAAGAAGTTGAAGATCAAGACAGCTTCATCGACTCGGCACCCGCTCGTGCTCCGCGCTCTACCGACACACCATCGCCCTTGACGACGGGGTGGTCACCTTCTCCATTGACAAGCGACCCGGTCTTCGCGTCCTCTTTCGGCCCGTACGAAGGGCGAAAGCCCATCCCGGGGACCATGCTCTTCCAGTCCCCGTGGGTGCAGAAGAGGTGGCGCGATGCCTCCGAGGGCAAGTAGCAGTAGGGTACCTGCCTAATATGCAATAGACAACTTTAGTTAATTTGAATGAACTCGTACTTATCTGAATCTTGGTTGTGATGCACTGGCTTTGTCGTTCACGCATAATTTTTTTTCAAATGATCGATGTTCCACGAGTTGCCAAACATCGCTCCTTCTGTCGACGATAGCCATACTGATCCGGGGTGAGTCACCTTGACCACTACATAGGGACCTTCCTATTTAGGTGATAGCTTATTACTTGATTAGGGATGCCTAACCGAGTAACGATACTCCTCATGAACTTCTTAGCAGCTTCTGAGGTGATGTTCCTGACGGGTTCGGCTTCAATCCACTTGGTGAACGTGTCGATAGCCACAAACAGGAACTTGTAACCTCCTTGGGCTCTTGGGAACGGTCCCAAGATATCCAAGCCCTAGACGGAGAAAGGCCAAGATAGATGAATACTTTGCAGGGCTTGAGCTGGTCTGGTGGTTTGCTTGCCGTAAAATTGGCAGTTCTCGAACTTTTTCACCAGCTCGCAAACATCCTGGAGGGTAGTCGGCCAATAGAACCCCTGTTAGAAAACCTTTCCGACTAAGGTGCGATAGGACGCATGGTTTCCGTGAGATGCCTCCATGGACATCGAGTAATATCTTATTGCCCTCTTCTCGAGTGATGCACTTCATCAAGATTCCGCACTCCCTTTCATTAGAGCTTGCTGTCTACCAATGCGATAGCTTGACTTACGCCAATTTTCTCGATCGAGGCATCATCATCGTGGATCTCCGACCTTTGAGATAGGCTTGGAATGGAGTCATCCAAGTCCGCTCTCATTCGAGTAGTGCAGTTGTGTTCCATGCGGATTTCGCTTCTCTCACTCGACTAGACCATTGGTCGAAGTTGGGCAAAGATCTATCTCCGTGACGGGAGATGGATGGTTTGAGGAGTTTCTCAATGAAGACCCCTGTGGGCGTGGGCAAACGGGGCGAAGCAAGCCTGGCAAGTTTGTCGGCGACGGAGTTATCACTTCGCCTAGTATGCCTTACCTTAAGCCCTTCGAACTTGTGCTCCTTGCGAACCTTGTTCAGGTACGCCGCCATATTGTCATACGAGCACTGGTATTCCTTCTGCACTTGGTTTATGAATAACTCTAAGTTCCCTTTCACGAGTAATCGTCTGATCCTAAGTGACGCAGCAATGCGGAGCCCGTTAACCAGTCCTTCGTATTCTGCAACATTGTTTAAAATCAAGCTGGATAACATAATTAAGCTCCTCACCTATTGGGGATTTGAGCATGATGCTAGATCCTGAGCCCTAAAGCGTGAGCGACCCATCGAAGAACATAGTCTAGTGGTCGTCAACCGGTTTGTGCTCCTTTTCTTCGATGTGCGTCCATTTCGCAATGAAGTCCACCAAGGCTCCATACTTGATGCTGGTTCGTGGAGCGAAATCGACCTCGAACTCGTTGAGTTCAATCGCCCACTGTGAAATTCGCCTCGTCGCCTCTTGGTTGCGTATTACCTCCTTGAGCGGATATGTCATCATGACCGTAATCTTGTGCGCTTGGAAGTAGTGCCGCAGCTTTCGGGAAGTCATCAAGATGGCGTACAACATCTTCTGCACTTGAGAGTATTGCAGCTTGGCAATGCTTTTGGATTTGTGTCGCCTGGCTCCCTCGTCGTCAACACTGGCAGCTGATCCGCAAAGATGCTCGACCATCTCTAGGCTCTTCTTATCGCACCTGACTGTCGCGCGCTGGTCCCCCTTAATTGTAAGGACTCCTTTTGGCGCCGACATCTTGACGGTTTGGTACGCATAGTGCACCATTGCCATGAACTTGGCTAGCATTGGACGGCCTAGGATCACATTGTAGGTAGTCTCAAAGTTCGCAACGTTGAGGAGAATCTTTTCGGTGCGAAAAATGTTTGGTGTTCCAAATGCTACGGGCAGCTTGATTTGGCCAAGGTGCATCGATGATGAACGTGGAGTTATGCCATGGAACGGCTCTGCTCCGGCTTTTATCTTTGTTCGGGGAATTGATGCGCACAAGTCGGCCCGATCTTCTATTTGGCGGAGGATGACTTTGACAATCCGGCTACGAACCACACAAGGATAAGCGCTTGCAATCGCTAAACCATACTCCTCGTCATTATCAACCATGCCAAGAACACGGGTGACCTGAACACGAAGTTCTACTCTTGCAAGCAATCGAAGAACTAGCAAGAAAAAGGATGAAGCACACACTCAAGTTGAGGTTTCGAAACCTGTTTACTACTGCTCTAGCCGAGTCAGGAGAACAAGGATATAGTTCCACACATGGGGTAACTATTCTCAAAACAAAACCTAAGAGAAACTAAGGGAAGCTTGTCCACTATTAAACCAAGGAGATGGCTGCTAGCACGTGGATTCACGCCACTTTGATTACATGGGAACTCAGCGCAAAATAATGGTGGCACTACACCCAAGACATTGTGATGCGGATATATCCTCTATTGTTGTATCGTCTCATGACTCTAAGTCTACAAATAATCACATTACTTGTTTTGCTGCTGCTAAAGTGCAAGTGAGTCACGAGACCGATGCAGGTTGTGTTGATAATGTGCTACAGGCTGAGAATTGCAATGCAAACCTTGGAGAGAAGAAAGGTGACTTGGTCATGCATCCACAAGGAGTAATATCCTTTTCTTTGGAAATATGTCACCTGAGAAAGGAATTCTATTTGGATCTATATTTGTTAGAATTATTGACAGCGATCCATTGGAATGGAAGGTAAAGAAGAGTTACATGAGCAAGGTTGGTTCACTCAAATCTGTCCATCCATTTGATCATGATGCTGCTGCTAATCACGATAAGTAACATATCATTGGGCTATATGGATGGAAAGATATTGAAGTCTAGTTTCTAGCATTTCAAACCGTGCATCATTTGGACTTTCAAGGTGGGAGATATGACTGTTTTGGTGGAGTTGCACAGGCTGTCAAAAGCTGCGCGAGACCATATCTTGCTGTCCAACTTCCAAGGCATTGAACCTTTTATCTACCCAAGAAAACTCCTTTAGTTTCTTGTATAGATTCACACCTAAACTAGGAGGGATGTTCCTAGTATAAATACCTATGTATTTCCATCCGAATAGACTTTTGGATGTTCGAAATAGACAGCATAAGCCATGGTTGTTTGTGGCGCAAATACCATGTGTTCTTGATAAGTTCTTCCTGCTCTTGGGTTTGTTAGTGTTGGTGCAAGTCAAGAACGGCATGTTCTTGTGATTGTCCACTGAATCTATACGATTCCTCCACAATTCAATTCGCTCTTGTGTTGATCGCGTTTGTGTGACCAGTTCTCGATTTTGAATTGGCTCTTTTGCCGCTTGAGTGCGAGCGCCACGGTTATCGTCGTTGTACCGTGAAAGATTGGGCCACCTTTGCTCAACAGCAGGTTGGGTCTTCATCATCTGGTATCAGAGCTTTTGTTGCTCACGGTACGTAGGAATTCTTGTGGCTGATTTCAGATTGCTTGCAACAATGTCGGGGGCAAGGCATCTCGTTGGAGAAAATGAAGAAATTGTTGAGGAGCAGCTGCCAATTAACCCCACTCTTCTCACTGCTACGCGTGCTCAGTTTGAGGCCGCGTCGGTCTTCTACCATGAGCGGGAGAATCAGCTTCGTGGTGAGTTGAACTTGATGCACACCCGCATCACTGATGGGTTCAATGATGTCAATGCCAATCTTCGACGTTTGGAAGAGATTCTACTACCACAACAAGGAGATGACGCACCGAGGCAGCAAGCACATGTTCGCGGTCGACGTGCTAGCTCACATGGCAGCGATGAACGGGACTTTGGAACTGATTTGGAGGACAACATATCTGAAGCTCGATTTGATTTTCGTCGTAATCGACATAATCACAATGACCGTCAAGGTGCTAGACATGGAGGAATTCATAGGAGAGGTGTTGATCGTGAGGTGGATGGTATTGGTCGTGTAAGAATCACCATACCGGAGTTCAAGGGGGGTGCTGATCCGGAGGAATATTTGGAGTGGGAGATGCGAGTCAATCAAATTTTTGAGAACCATCGCCATTCAAGAAAAGAAGGTTCGTGTTGCTTCCATTGAGTTCACCAAATATGCTATTATTTGGTGGACTAATTGAATCGTGCAGGAGTGTCCATATACTTGGGAGGAGATGAAGAGAATCATGCGCTCGCTTGTACCAGCAGATTACACTTAACGTTGCACACAAAGTTGAGGCGGCTATATCAAGGTGATAAATCTGTTGATGAGTACTATCAAGAAATGCAAATACTCATGATCCGTAAAGCTATTCGTGATGTCGCGGATGCCACCATGACAAGGTTCTTTGAAGGGCTGAATGAGGATGTGCGAAACCGTGTTGATTTGATGCAATTCAATACCGCACAAGAGCTACTTCATCAAGCACAGCGTGCGGAACTATGGTTGAAAGACGCACACAAATCTGTTGTGCATCATGGACGTGTCACTTCTAGTGGTTGGCGGCGCCATCACAAGATGTTAGCGAAGGTGGTTCTTCGTTTATGACGGTTGCGTCAACTAAACCAAGTGGATCATCTCCGAAAGAAGCATCAAGAGAAGTAGGGACAGCAAGCAAGGATTATTCCAAAGCTGATTCTGGTGCCTTCTCTACCGCTAGAACTCAGAATATTGAGTGCTTCAAGTGCAAGGGCAGGGGACACATGATGAAAGATTGCCCAAATTTAAAGGCAGTAATGCTTACCACCGATGGAAAGTATGTTTCAGAGAGTGATGCAAGTGAGAAATCAGATATGGGAGGTGAAGAACATGATGATGTGGTTCATTGTGACCCTGAAGATGGACAATGTGCTCAGAAGGTGAATCGTGATAGTGCTCCAATTGTGGAGAAGGGACAGCGATGTGCTATTTTCCAAACCGAATGCAAGATCAAGGGAAAACGGTGTAAGCTTGTGATAGATGGAGGAAGCTACAATAATGTGATTAGCAAGTATGTGGTTGATGCTTTGAAATTGGCCACAGGCGCCACCCAAAGCCATATTACATGAAGTGGCTTCATAATGTTGGTAAGCTCAAGGTGACCCATAAGGTGCATGTACCATTTTCCATCGATGGATATGAAGACAAGGTAGAGTGCGATGTCGTTGCAATGCATGCTAGTCAAATTCTTTGGGGCGCCCATGGCAATTTGACCGAATGCTACGCACCAAGGAGGACTAACCGCTATACATTTATGCATCGAGGGGTGTTTGTTTCTTTGCTGCCCAAAAGTGGGGATGATATTCATTGTGACATCCACACTAAGCTAAAGAGTGTTTTGAAGAACAACTCGAAACCGAGGACGGTTTCGCTTGAAGAGGTAGGGGATGATGCGGATATATCCTCTATTGTTGTATCGTCTCATGACTCTAAGTCTACAAATAATCACATTACTTGTTTTGCTGCTACTAAAGTGCAAGTGAGTCACGAGACCGATGCAGGTTGTGTTGATAATGTGCTACAGCTGAGAATTGCAATGCAAACCTTGAGAGAAGAAATGTGACTTGGTCATGCATCCACAAGGAGTAATATCCTTTCTTTTGGAAATATGTCACCTGAGAAAGGAATTCTATTTGGATCCATATTTGTTAGAATTATTGACAGCGATCCATTGGAATGGAAGGTAAAGAAGAGTTACATGAGCACGGTTGGTTCACTCAAATCTGTCCATCCATTTGATCATGATGCAGCTGCTAATCACGATAAGTAACATATCCTTGGGCTATATGGATGGAAAGATATTGAAGTCTAGTTTCTAGCATTTCAAACCTGCATCATTTGGACTTTCAAGGTGGGAGATATGACTGTTTTGGTGGGAGTTGCACAGGCTGTCAAAAGCTGCGCGAGACCATATCTTGCTATCCAACTTCCAAGGCATTGAACCTTTTATCTACCCAAGAAAACTCCTTTAGTTTCTTGTATAGATTCACACCTAAGCTTGGAGGGATGTTCCTAGTATAAATACCTATGTATTTTCATCCGAATAGACTTTTGGATGTTCGTAAATAGACAGCATAAGCCATGGTTGTTTGTGGCGCAAATACCATGTGTTCTTGATAAGTTCTTCCCGCTCTTGGGTTTGTTAGTGTTGGTGCAAGTCAAGAACAGCATGTTCTTGTGATTGTCCACTGAATCTATACGATTCTCCACTCAATTCGCGTTCTTGTGTTGATCGCGGTTTGTGTGACCAGCCGCTTTTGAATTGGCTCTTTTGCCGCTTGAGTGCGAAAGGCCACGAAGCTATCGTCGTTGTACCGTGAAAGATTGGGCCACCTTTGCTCAACAAGCAGGTTGGGTCTTCATCACATTGAAGATTGTTTCGGATGTTGGAGTTTTTCAAAGATATCATCCAAATTTCGTAAAGAATTTGATGGTGAGGTCTGATCTATTGGAAAGTGCACGAGATAATATTTTAATCAAGTGCTCACACGCCCCAAACGAACTCCGTTTGCATTCTCTATGCTCATTTAATATCAGACTGGTCTTTAGAGGCCGAGTTGGATCCTTTCACATTCCCACCTTGCTTGATGACTTGTGTTGGCGAATTAAAACTCTCTTGCTGATCGGTGCCAAGGTTCCTATGTTTGGGAATATTAAAATTTAGCGAACTGTTCTCCAAAGTTACATTATGCAACCCAAGAAACGAATTTACCTGATAATTTAGTTGTCGCGCATGAGCTCGGGTAATTTGTCCTTGTATGTGGGTCGAATGTGTCCTTGTATGTGGGTTGAATTTTTCTGATCACTAGGAGGAATTTGTTGATCATTGGTCATTGGTGCCATGGGTGTATCTAACGTAGCTATATCCTCATCATCCTCCCCTTCTTGCATTTGAGTCGTCCTCGACTCAAGCTCATCGTTCTCTCCAAAATATGGCTTCAAATATCTTCAAATTCTTCTTTAGAACAGCCCTCAACATGATTGACAAGGTTCGATTCACCACTTCAGTTTGGCTATCAGTTTGAGGGTGGCATGTGGTAAAGGTGGAAACACGCCTTTCTTGAATACGGCATCAAGCATGGGAGGTGGCCAAGGTGGCGATCGAACTGATGAAGGTGATGGCGCCATGTCCAAAAGCTAAGGAGGCCAACTGTGTGATCGACCTGACCCTAGTGAGGATCGGTGAAGCCATGTCGATGCAGCCATCCTAGTAGATGTAGACGATGCAGATGATACTGTGGAGTGTCGCCAAACGGATATAGAGTTGGTCATATCCAGGGTGAGCATGATCTCATCTGAAGGACCATGTGGAGGTCTACCCAAATTTGTGATGAGTATTTGACTTTATGTGATCTAGGATAGCTTATGTTTGAGTTTTGGATTCAAAATGGATTTCAAGTTGGAAGGTTGTTTGCGCCGGACCGAGTTAGGTTAGACTGCACATTTGCGTCGGACCAAGGGAAATGAGAAACGAAGAGTTTCCCATTTGCGTCGGACCAAGGGAAATGAGAAACAGAGAGTTTCCCATTTGCGCCGGACCAAGAGAAATGAGAAACAGAGAGTTTCCCATTTGCGCCAGACCAAGGGAAGAGGGAAACAGAGGTTTTCCCATTTGCGCCGGACCAAGTCCAATGAGTTTCACGTCTACGCCGGACTGCTTTTCTTTCGCGCCGGACTGGTTTTGCAGCTGGCAGAAATTAGCATTTTTGAAGGTCTTCCCTTGCTCAAAATTTTTTTGGTCTACATGAAAGATGTAGAGAATTCCAAGACGCATCTTTTTCATGTTGACAAGTTTTTCATTTCAGCAACATAAAAAATCATAGAAAATCGGGAAGGTTAACAGTGAGTTTCACATTTGTGCCGGACCGATTCTTGTTAGCACTTTTTAAGGGTCTTTCCGTGCTTAAAAAATTATTTAGTCTACATGAAAGTTGTAGAGAATTGCAAGACACATCGTTTTCATGTTGACAAGTTTTTCATTTGAGCAACATACAAAAACATAGAAAATCGGGAAGGTTAACAGAGATTTTCATGTTTACGCCGGACCGGTTTTGCAGCTGGCAGTAATTTGCCTTTTTAAGGGTCTTCTCGTGCTCGAAAAAACTTATGTGTTCTACATGAAAGTTGTAGAGAATTTCGAAACTCAACTTTTTCATGTTGACAAGTTTTTTCAGTAGAACAACATATAAAATCATAAAAAAATTGAGAAGATCCTGCAGTATTGAGAATAGCTTGTCTGCATTTGGCTGAAATGCTTTGGTCCGTTTTTGGTCCTTTCTAACACCAACTCGTGATCGAATTGTTGTGATGGGTTCATGGTGGAACCAAGAAGGGATTTCTTGTCTTTGTGAATGTAGGACTTCGTTTGGTGGTCATGGTGAGGCGAAGGGAGGCTCGAACTAGGCATGGGATGGCCGGAGGTTCAAGTTGGTCGAAAGTTCGCCGGAAGATGGCCGGAGATGAAGCCGGTGCAGTTCCAAGAGACAAGAGATCAGTGGAGAAGCCAGCTTATCACTACTTGGATCAAGCAGAGCTCTAGGGTTGCAATTCTGGAAGATAAAGTAGTGGATAAGTGTAGCTTGCTTTCAGGCGTACTAGAAAGTACCTGAGTATAGTTGAGAGTTGTTGAGAGTGACAATGTAAGGATCAAATCCTAGCTTTTGGAAGTTGGCTTAGGATTGAAGCAAGACATCCAAGGGTGGGAATTGATCCTATGTCACTATAAATAGAGGGTAGGGCGCCTCCCTCTTTGAAGGTTTCGAGGTTTTTCCCGCTCATTTGAGTTTTGCCCACTTTGTTGTGAGGCTTTGTAAACCTCCTTCCGTAAATGAAATGTTCTTCATTTATGTTCTTGTTTCATTTCCTTTACGCATTTACATTACGCACTTAAATTCTGCTATCTAAATTCTGCATTTACTTACTTGCAATTTACTTTTTGTAATTTGGATTTGCCTCATCTCCTTCTACATGCTATTGAATCTTTGTTGAAATTCATGGTTGATGAACTCTTCTCTTGATTCGATGCTTTCAATCATGTAGGCAATCCTTGCGTTCTTGTTGCAAGTTGTAAATCTGTGTGTTCTTGAAATGCGTAAACGTGTGACTTGCAGTTCTTTAGTTTTGATTTGCTTCTGGTTCTTGTTGCCAAGGATGAGAGATTGATTGGATGAATCTTCACTTAGAGCATAACCAAATCCTCTAGGCAATCCTGGTTCAAGTTCTGCAAAGAAACCGATCTTTTGTCCCTTCATGATGAATTCTTAATTCATCGAGTTTTGGTGTTTACTCCTGTAATATTTTGCTTGCTGTGACGTGTGAGAAGGCATTCAAGTCTATCTTGATCATTAGAATCTCACGAGCATGCCAAGATCACAGATTGGCTTTTGGAGTCGTGCTGTTTTCTGAACACTGCTTGTGTTTTTCTAGTCTCTGTTCTTTACAAGCAGTACTTAGTCTTTGGCTAGTATTTGTCCAAGAGGTGGGAAAATTTTTTTTGGGACCATTCACCGCCCCCTCTGGTCGCCATCTCGGTCTTTGAATTGGTATCAGAGCCGGTTTTGCTCTTTAATAGATCTTGACCGCTCTCAAGAGCCATGGTGATGGACAAGTATTCCACCAAGCCGCCCATTTTCTCTGGAGTCGATTTTCCATTCTGGATGTTGTGCATGGAGTCATACATCACTGCCCAGGGTTTCTTGATATGGCAGAAGGTGAAACTCCCATATGAGGTTCCTGCCGATGAAAACGTCACGACCGGCAATATGGCTGACGTTGAGGCAAACGCTAAGGCAAGGAACATCCTCATACAGGGTCTTAGCCGAAGTGAGTATGACAGAATTTCTCACCTTTGTTCTGCTCACGAGATTTGGGTGACCCTCGATGCTTACCATGAGGGCACTACTCAAATCAAGACCGTGAGGCAGGACCAGTTCAAGCGTGAGTTCAACAAGTTTGAACAACACGCTGGTGAGAGTCTTGATGAGTGTTTCGGTCGTTTTACCAAGATCTTAAGCGATCTTCGAGCAATTGGTTGTATATCCCCTGACTCGGATAACTCTCGACATTTCTTGACCGCACTCGATTTGCGCGTTTGGGAGATGAAGGTGACCACCATCAAGAGCACTACCGACCTGTCGACCTAGACTCTTGATGGGCTCACGGAAGACGAAATCTTAGTCGATGGCCTTGGTCACCGATCCCATTGGATCTTCCTCTTCTGACTCTTCTTGTGGTTTCTCTCTCTCCGCCCTTTGCGAGCTAAGCGATGACCAACTAGAAAAATTTCTAGAAAATGAGCTTGCTCTTCTTGCTCGCAAGTTTTCTCATGCCTACAAGAGGGTGAGAGAGAGGAAAAGAGGTGGCGTGATCACCTACTTGAGTGTCTTGGCCCCAACCACATTCGAGCTTAACCGCCTAAGCCGAGAAGGGCAAAGCGAACAAGGCGGTTCGGGCAAGAACGATTACACCGATAAGAACCGCAACAAGAAGGCCCCACCATCAGCCGCGAAGAAGAAGTACCACAACTTCGCCAAGAACAAGAAGCTCTTTCATCGGGTCCTCGCCGCCGATTTACATCGAGCTCTCCGACACCGAGACTGGAGCAATGCAAGCGAGGACGATCCGCAAGAGAAGGTGAAGAGCGCGATGACTTCTCCGACATGTGCTTCATGGCGACGCCATTGAAGTGAGCGACTCGAGCCGTAAAATGACACGGATCGTACCCACCTACGACGAGTTAAATGATGCCTTCAGAATTAGGCAAGTTTCATGCTAAGGCTAGGTCGAGGTGTTTGGAGTTAGAGAAGGAGGTAGATAGCCCGCTCGGAGTTAGCTTTACTTAAATCATGTTCCTCCCGAGACTCGATAGTTGTATTCTCCGTGATGCTTTGCTTGTGGAGCCGAGAACCTAAGGAAGTTGCATGATAGTGTGCTTGTTGATCTTGAGAATCAAGTCGAAGAATGCTAGTTCTATTACCTTTGATATTCCCGCCGATGCTAGCTTTTCTCCGCTCACTCAAACGCTTCTTGTAACAATTGCCCTAAATCGCATCGAATTGATGCCATGAGCTCACACCTTAGAAATCTTTCGCTAGGAATGATAAACTTGAATTGCATACTTCTAAGGACCTAGTCACCATGTGAGAGTTGTAGGCAACTAAAACTTGACAATGATGTTTTGAATGTCAAGTGTGATCAACGTGCTAAGGACTTACTAGTTAAGTCAAAACTGGTTGCTCATCTTGTGTGTTGGGGTTAAGGATGATGTGGATAAAATCCATGTTGATCTTAGAAAGAAATTAGAAGACCAAGCCCTTAGGATTAGAAATGCTCCTTGCGCTTTTGTGAGGCCCTCAAGATTGAGGCACCGTGCTAAGGGAACAAAAAGCACGCTACCGAGAGATCTTCTTCTCGGTTCTCCTTCTTCCTCTCCTTCCCCTGTTCTTCATGTGCCTCGTTCTTCCGGGAGTGTGAGTATCTCATGAGCACTCTTGAGAAGTTTGTTGGAGGCAAGAAGAAGCTCAATCTAATTCTAGACCAATCGAAGATTAGCTGATTTAATCAGGGTCTAGGATTTGACTACTTGGAGCACGCTAGGACTCATCCTCCTACCATTGTGCGTGGCTCCAAGAGTGGTGAGATCGTGGTAGCTCCCAGGGTGAGTACTACTGTGTTTAGGTCTGCTGGGATTGACCATGGGATCTCTGAGTAGAAGGGTGCTTCTCCTGTTGCTTCTGCTTCTAGCAAGGCAAAGTACTCATGCACCTTCTGTAAGAAGGATGGTCACCTAGTGGATTTCTGCTTCAGGCGCGCCAAGATCACCAGGCGTGAGCGTGTTGCTGCTCTTAGAGGTTTTCAGGGTCATCCCCAGACTCTGAGTGCTTCTAAAGCACGCACTACTTTTAGACAGGTTAGAGAGTCGCCTATTTTTGAGCAGCGTTCAGGACTCGGTTTTCATACTATTCAGTCGAGTTTTTGTCCTGGAGCTGCTCGTGGTCAGTCTTTTCGCCGTCCTCTTGATATTCCTCGTTTTTCCCATCGAGGTAGATATCGCTGGCGGAGGTGTTTATCGGTAGGAGATCTAGGCGAAGCCATCGATGGTCCCGCTTTTGCACCACGCGCGGCCAACCCAGCTTCTAGCTCCTAGATCATCCGCTAGAGTTACCTCCGTCATGTGAGAGTGGAGCATCATGTAGACGCCGAGTCCGCCCTTTTCTTATGTGGCTAGCACCTCTAGGCGCCATGTGGTTCAAGATGGGTTCCTAGATCTTCTCTTTGTCCCAAGATCGAGTCATCTTTTCTCGTGTGCATTGACCAGTTGTCTGGATGGGGAAGGAGATGTTTAGATTGTCGACTCGGTTGTTCTCGCCATATGACCAGAGATTCTCGATGGTTCTCTTCCCTATTCCGAGCCCTGTGATGAGTTGATCACTTTTGGGGATGCTTCTTCAGGTAGAGTCATTGCTAAAGGTACCATTTGCATTAATGACGATTTCATTCTTAAAGATGTTGCCTTAGTGAGTAAGCTGCAGTATAATTTGCTTTCTGTTTCTCAGCTTATCGATGACTCTTTCGAGGTGAGTTTTAAGAGTAATGCTCGTAGAATCCTCGATTCATCGAGGGTTAGTTTATGGATTTCTAGATTTGGTAGAGTCTTCCGTGCCGATTTTTCTCGCTTTTCCGAGACTCTCTTAGGTGTTTAATTGCTTTGAATCTCGTGATCTCTCCTTCCGCATAGGAGACTTGGTCACATTGGATTTGATTATTTGACCCGAGTTAGCACCATGACCTCATTCGTGGTTTGCCTAAACTCAAAATGGTCAAAGACTTAGTTTGCTCTCCCGCCGACATGGCAAGATTGTAGATGCTTCTCATCCTCGCCATCAAGTAGATGATCGATGCACCAGACAGCTTTTACATATGGACACTATTGGTTCAACTAGAGTGCGCTTAGTGGGAGGAAGTGGTATGTTCTTGTCATTGTTGATGATTTTTCGAGGTACTCTCGGTGTTTTTCATCTCCTCAAGGATGAGACTTTTCTCATTTTAGGGTTTGGTCCATAGGTTATCTTTTGAGCTCTGTGTGCCTTACGAGCTATATGCAAGGATAATGGCACGGAGTTCAAGAACTCCTATTTTGAGTGTTTCTGTGGAGTCTGGTTTAGAGCATCAATTCTCCTCTCCCACGCCCTCAAAGAAATGGCGAGTGGAGATGAAGAACAGACCTTGGTAGAGATGGCTGTGACGATGCTAGACGAGCACAAGACTCTAGGAAGTTTTGGGCTGAGGCTATAGCTACCGCTTGCCATATTTCTAATCTTGTATTCTTGAGAGCACATTTGCATCGCACTTACGAGTTGATGTATGGGCGAAAGCCTAGTGTTTCTCATTTTCGTGTGTTTGGTTGCAAGTGTTTCATTTTGAAGTCCGTAACTCGGATAAGTTTGAGTCTCGCTCTTCTGATGGTATCTTTCTGGGTTATTCGACTTCTTCTCGTAGCTATAGGGTCTGGAGTTGCGATGCGAATAGGATCGTAGAGACCTGCGAGGTGACCTTTGATGAGGCTAGCCTCAGAGCTAGACCTGATATCTCAGGCTCTTCTTCCACCTCCGAGACTATCTTTGTAGAGGATGAGGATGATGGAGATGATGGTGTTCTGCCTGATCCAATCCCCTCTACACCTGAGGTGCCAACTGTTTCCATTTCTACACCTCAGAAGGCCACTTGCCTTCGACTCTCATGCACTAGTGGTTTTGATCGCCCCAACTGACGTGAGCAATTTCGCACGCTCTTCCTAAGAAGGTGTCTCATACCTCACCCATTGCCGGCTTGAATGTCGCTCTCTTCTTCTTCTTCGCTCAAGAGGTAGAGGCCACTGCTCGCCGACCTCCCGTCATATTCAAAGGACGCCATCCACCGATCGATGATTGGCGATTTGTTTGAGCGTGTCACACGCCAAGAACGGTTCTGTTTTCTTCCGCCTTTCACTCGCCTTTGTTGCCTCGCTTGAGCCGAAGGATATGACTCATGCATTATCCGATTTAATCTTGGATTAATGCAATGCATGAGGAACTCGAAAACTTCAAAGGAACAAAGTTTACGGCTTGTAGAATGTCCATCCGGTCATAATGTCATTGGGACCAAGTGGGTGTTCAAAACAAGCAGAGTGAGGAGGGGTTGTCATTCGCAACAAGGCTAGGCTAGTTGCACGTGGCTTTTCTCAAGTTGAGTGTCTTGACTTTGAGGAGACTTTTGCCCTCGTATTCTAGGCTAGAGGCTATTAGGATCCCGCCGCATTCGCAGATCCAAGGGCTTCAAGCTTTTTCATATGGATGTTAAGAGTGCATTCCTCAATGGCTTCATTGAGGAAGAGGTGTATGTCAGACAACCTCCAGGATTTGAGAACCCCAAGTACCCTAACCATGTATTCAAACTTTCCAAAGCATTGTATGGACTCAAGCAAGCTCCACGAGCTTGGTATAAGAGGCTTAAGTCCTACCTCGTGAGTCATGGTTTTCATATGGGTCAAGTGGACCAAACCTTGTTCGTTAGACATTCTATTTCAGACTTTCTCTTAGTCCGCATCTATGTCAACGACATTATCTTCTGTGGCTCTCTCGATTCACTGCTACTCGCCTCACGATGTGATGAGTATTGAGTTCGAGATGAGCATGATGGATGAGTTGAGCTACTTTCTTGGCTTCCAAATCAAGCGACTGGAGGGTACTTTCTCGCACCAAGGTAAGTACACCTGACCTCCCGAGGCGGTTTGATATGTCCGATGGTAAGCCGGTGATGACTCCTATGGCCACCACCGCTGTCCTCGAGCTCGACGAGGATGGTGAGCCTGCCGATCGAAGGAGTTCCGAGTATGATTGGCTCCTCCCGTATCTCACCGCTTCGAGGTCGACATACATTTTGTGTGTGTTTGTGCACTGATTTCAGCCTCTCTCTCGCGCTCTCACCGCTAAGCTGTGAAGCGCATCTTCGTGTACCTTCGCATGCTACCACCGATTATGGTATTTGGTACCGCTTCTTCTTGTCTGCCTCTTCAAGCCTTTTCCGATGCCGATTTTGTTGGTCAGAGGATAGATAGGAAGAGCACTTGGCACTTGCCAATTCATTGGCACTTCTTGTTTCTTGGTCATCTAGGAAGCACCTGGGTTGCACACCATCACGAGGCCGAGTATGTTGTCGCAAATGAGTTGTCAGAGCTGTGTTCTCCGATGAGATCGACCTATGACTTTGGGTTAGCTATAGAGAGTGTGCCACTTTTCTGTGACAACACTTCTGCTATTTGCATTGCTAAAAACCCAGTGCAACATTCCCGGACCAAGCACATTGATATTAGATATCACTTCCTTAGAGACCATGTGGAGAAGGGTGATATCGTGCTTCAGTTCGTAGAGTGTGACCACCAGTTAGCCGATATCTTTACCAATCCTTTGGATAGCTCTAGGTTTGTTGCCTTGAGAGGGGAGCTTGGGATTATGAGCCCATATGGCATATCTTGAGGGGGAGCTGATCTGTATTATATGTTTATACGTCTCTTTTCAGCATTTCCTTTCTTTTTTTCTTCTGGGTATCTTTGGGCTGGTTTTCACTTTGTTGAGTTCACTTCACTTAGGCTTCTGTCATGTTTCGGTATGAAACTCTCATCTTATGCTTTAGGTTGCTATTCTTCTCTCCTTCTCGGTAGAGCTCACTCACAGTCTTGTAGGTCTAGCAGGTGTTGGGCCCCCTGGGTAGACAGTGGTCCTGTGGTTTGCCCTGAAATGGAGTTTGAGAGATAGTTTGACCTTGTAAGTCATATGGGGAGGATGAGAGCGAGTCTAAGCTGTAGTGTCTCTACTATTTTTTTCTATGCTCTTAGTTCACCCAGCTTGTAGTTTTCTCGATTTCTTCTCCTCATTCTGTCTTTCTGGTTGTTTGTGAGTTCATTTGGGTTCTCCTTATGCCAAATCTTGACAATAACTCAACTTTAACCAGATTCGAGCTTAAATTTGATTCACTTTTTGAGGGGGAGCTTGAGAATCTGCTCATGCCTTGCATATAGACTGCATTTTCTATCCTATGAGCTTTGTCTATTATGTAATTGATTTAATCTTCAACACCATGCTAAATCTGTTGAAGAAAATCACTAGCCTAGAGATGTTCAAGTTCATTCGTTATGCTAAGCTTATTAAATCTGAAAATAGAAAGCTTTGAATGAAAACTTGATGAAACCTGTTGCTTTTGACTTACTAAAGTTTCCTCTCTAGGGGTATTTACCATGTTTTGTGAAATTTTGAAATCCTCTAGAGTCCCTATAGCAACTTGGGTGAAATTTAGTTGATCCATATTTGAGTCCTTTAGAATTGCTCATTTGTGCTAAAATTGAAATCAAGACAAATTTGACTCTTTGTGCAAAATTGATCTCAACACTTTATATTCACGAGATTGCTTCCCATTGCACTTGGGATGAACTTGAAATATATTGTGTTTGACCAAGATCATTCTTTTAAGAGTTACTCTTCAGATGATCGAAAATGGCTTGAGTCAATAAAAAAAATATAAATTCAAAGTCATAAGTGGGTAAACAATGCAAATAATGTCAAATATTTGCACCCCGCTATGATTTTCAAGGTCTTAATGAAAATTTTCATAAGAAGAAAAATGAGCTTGAAGGACCTTATATGTACTTCAAAAATTCCCCAAAGTGTTGACTAGGTTGAACTCTAGGTTTTTCATTGTTTTCCTTGTGTGGTTTTTGCTTCTAGTTTTGACACTTTGCTGAGTTTTTGCACTTGTCAAATCTTGCGAAAAAGAACTTTTCAAAACTAAGCTTGTTGATCAACATTGATGTGTTCTTGAAACGATTCTTAGGCTAGTCATAATCTGAAATTGATAGGCTTGGTGTCATATTTTACCTTTCTGATCAATTGGATAATCTTCAAAGCTCCTTAGTTGCATTTCATGCATACATCGTAAAAAGGGAGAAAATATCATATTGATGTCTATATTGCCAAAAAAAGGGGGAGAAAATGAAAAGGCATCAACAAAAAAAAACAAATGGAGTTAAATTTTTGTTTGATTTTGGAAATTTTTGTGGAAAATTTCCTCTTTTATTTACAAAAATTCCAAAATCTTCTTGTCAACTTGGTCTAATTTTCATTCCCTTGTAGGAACCAAGTTTGATTTTGCAAACTCAAATTGCTTTCTTCTCTCCCTTTCAAACTCAAAACATATGCCTTTTGTTGTGTTTGTCAATATACTCATTAAGGGGGAGATTGAAGGACCATGTGGAGGTCTACCCAAATTTGTGATGAGTATTTGACTTTATGTGATATAGGATAGCTTATGTTTGAGTTTTGATTCAAAATGGACTTCAAGTTGAAGGTTGTTTGCGCCAGACCAAATGTTGCATGAGTTGCATTTGCGCCGGACCGAGTTAGGTTAGACTGCACGTTTGCGCTGGACCAAGGGAAATGAGAAACAGAGAGTTTCCCATTTGCGCCGGACCAAGGGAAATGAGAAACAGAGAGTTTCCTATTTGCGCCAGACAAAGAGAAATGAGAAAAAGAGAGTTTCCCATTTGCGCGGGACCAAGAGAAGAGGGAAACAGAGGTTTTCCCATTTGCGCCGGACCAAGTCCAGTTTGTTTCACATTTACGCCGGACTGCTTTTCTTTCGCGCCGGACTGGTTTTGAAACTGGCAGAAATTAGCTTTTTGAAGGTCTTCCCGTGCTCAAAATGTTTTTTGGTCTACATGAAAGTTGTAGAGAATTCCAAGACGCATCTTGTTCATGTTTACAAATTTTTCATTTGAGCAACATAAAAAATCATAGAAAATCGGGAAGGTTAACAGTGAGTTTCACGTTTGCGCCGGACCGATTTTTATTTGCTCCGGACCGATTATTGTTATCACTTTTTAAGGGTCTTCACGTACTCAAACAATTATTTTGTCTACACGAAAGTTGTAGATAATTTCAAGACGCATCTTTTTTATGTTGACAAGTTTTTCATTGGAGCAAAATATAAAATCATAGAAAATCGGGAATGTTAACAGAGATTTTCACGTTTACGCCGGACCGGTTTTGCAGCTGGCAGTAATTTGCCTTTTTAAGGGACTTCCTGTGCTCGAAAAAATTATGTGTTCTACATGAAAGTTGTAGAGAATTTCGAAACTCAACTTTTTCATATTGACAAGTTTTTCAGTAGAACATCATATAAAATCATAAAAAAATTGAGAAGATCCTGCTGTATTTAGAACAACTTGTCTGCATTTGGTTGAAATACTATGGTCCGTTTTTGGTCCTTTCTAACCCCAATTCGTGATCGAATTGTTGTGATGGGTTCATGGTGGAACTAAGAAGGGATTTCTTGTCTTTGTGAATGTAGGACTTCATTTGGTGGTCATGGTGAGGCGAAGGAGGTCGAACTAGGCATGGGATGGCCGGAGGTTCTGTTGGCGGAAGTTCGCCTAAGATGGCCGGAGATGAAGCCAGTGCAGTTCCAAGAGATAAGAGATCGTGAAGAAGCTAGCTTATCACTACTTGATCAAGGAGAGCTGAGGGTTGTAGTTCGGAAGATAAAGTAGTGGATAAGTGTAGCTTGCTTTCAGCATACTAGAAAGTACCTAAGTGTAGTTGAGAGTTGTTGAGAGTGATAGTGTAAGGATCAAATCCTGCTCTGGAAGTTGGCTTAGGATTGAAGCAAGACATCCAAGGGTGGAATTGATCCTAGGTCACTATAAATAGAGGGGTAGGGGCAGCCCCCTCTTTGAAGGTTCCGAGGTTTTTGCTGCTCATTTGAGTTTTGCCCACTTTGTTGTGATGCTTTGTAAACCTCCCTTCCAGAAATAAAATGTTCTTAATTTATGTTCTTGTTTCATTTCCTTTACGCATTTACAATACGCACTTAAATTCTGCTATCTAAATTCCGCATTTACTTACTTGCAATTTACTTTACGTAATTTGGATTTGCCTCATCTCCTTCTACATGCTATTGAATGTTTGTTGAAATTCATGGTTGATGAACTCTTCTCTTGATTCGATGCTTTCAATCATTTAGGCAATCCTTGAGTTCTTGTTGCAAGTTGTAAACTGTGTTCTTGAAATGCGAACGGTGACTTGCGCTTTTTTGTTTTTATTTGCTTCGGTTCTTGTTGCAAGGATGAGAGTTTGATTGATGAATCTTCACTGTGAGCATAACCAAATCCTCTAGGCAATCCTCGTTCAAGTTCGCAAAGAAACCGATCTTTTGTCCCTTCATGATGAATTCTTAATTCATCGAAGTTTTGTGTTTACTCCGTAATATCTTGCTTGCTGTGACGTGAGAAGGCATTCAAGTCTATCTTGATCTTTAGAATCTCACGAGCAAGCCAAGATCACAGATTGGCTTTTGGAGTCGTGCTGTTTTATGAACACTGCTTGTGTTTTTCTAGTCTCTGTTCTTTACAAGCAGTACTGAGTCTTTGGCTAGTATTTGTCCAAGAGGTGGGAAAATTTATTTTGGGACCATTAGCCCTCTGGTTGCCATCTCGGTCTTTCATCATCATTCTCCTTTCTTGAATTGGAGTCATCCTCGACTCCATCACATTCTCCTGCAAAATGTTAGTAGCGATAAAGAGCAAAACAACATGCATATCTTTTGTGATCAAATCAATGGCTCGAGAATCACAATCACCCAAACACTCCCTTTTTTAAAAACTATCATATAGATTATAAATGAAAGTAGAGGTACTTGATATGATATTGAAATTATCAAATCGATCACATTGTTGCATAGGAAATAGAGGTTTCAGATCTCAACAAATGTATACTCTATACATTTTGTATTCTACTTTATCATTATGTTTGCCAATAACTTGAAAAATATTTCATGATAACCATGGCAAAACCGTAATGTACAAAAATCTTCTGCTTCAAACTATCTAGATCACATAGAACATCAAATTCAATGTAACCTAAAGTATTTAAAGAAGACATCAATTTAAGCTCATCTTCTTCACTGTCAATGTGAATAACATGTTTATGTTCAGTGCAAATGTTTAGTTCAAATATAAAAGTTTCATGTTTATTCACAAGTTGTGGCATGGATATAAGTGAAGCATTATCACACAACTCTTCTTTATCACCTAGAATAACAAGCAAATAATTTTGTATCAAAAGAAAATCAGCAATGGGTTCCATTAATAGTTGCTCTATGATAGTATGATTCATGGATAGTTCTATTTATTCAAAATGATTTTCACCATGTGTATAGTCCATACCTTTTACATTACCTTCTAAATCATTCTCAGTGGTTGTAGGTGCAACTTCAATTTCCAACTCTTCATTTTTCAGCAAATTGTTAGCTACAACAGAGGGTGCAACAATGGGCACCTCAAATGAAGCTAAAGACTCTTCCAAAGATTCAGCAAGCATGTTTTCAGCTATACAAGCACATTTAATCAAGTCTTAAAGAGAACTATATGTTTCATGATTAAGTCCACATGAACCTAAGCTCGTAGCTTCTTCACATTCTTGTAAACCACAACGCAACAAATAATTTTGCAATTCATGATAGTATTCTATAACAGCTTTTAGAACCTTGTTTTAAGTGTTGAAGTTTAGTAAGCAAATATTCATCAACATATTCAAGAACATAATCATCTCTCTAAGTCTTTTCATGGCATTCTAAGTTTTAGGTTCTTTATCATGTCTACATATATGCTTCCACCAATATATTGCATCTGACATTAACACTTTAACTGCGGCACTAATCTTTTGGTTTTCAGATATGTTATACTTTGCAAATTCTTTGTCTACCGCTCTCTCCCAATTAATATATGCATTAGGATCGACTTTCCACCAAAAGGAGGCAATTCAAACTTAATTTTACCTTGTTCATCATGAGTTGATGAAGCCATGGCGATGTTGATGTCGCGAGTCCTTGTGCACCAACGTAAGTGATTAAGGAACACGTGATCCAAAGGTTGTTTTAGACGCTTGTCGCGAGGGATCGTGGTGCATGATTGGCCTCATTGGGTGCATGTGGTGGTTGTCGCCCATCAAGACAATCAACACGCTCACGGCGTCGCAAGGTTGTTGTTGATCTCACCATACTATAGTCGTGGTTCTCGCAGATGCATGTTGAGCAATCTTGTGACGTGTTGTATGATTCCTCTCGAGAATGGTGTGAGAATTTCAGCTTGGTTTTCTTCATTGCTTCCATTGTCATCTGCCATTGTTAGCAATAAGCAGGAAAACACACAAAGGTATGTAGTTCACTATCACTACTACTTGGGGTCGTCTATATGGTCTCGGGCTTCAGCACGTATAGCGATTTATCTGCTAACTCAAAAAGCTCCTTGGTGCTTTGATTTTTCAAATGGCCAGCTTTCCCTTCAACTCCCTATCCTTGGCACAGTTCTTGAAGGTAACAATGACTGCCTCATTTGAGATGTCAGGGATTGAGTTGCGCTTTTTGCTGAAGCGTCGGATGAAGTTGCACAACGACACCCTTGACTTTTGTATTACCCGATGCAAGTCGCTTCGTGTTTTGGGGCATTCATACATGCCCCAAAGTTGGAGATGAATTGTTCGCAACTCCGCCACGATGATATCGATTGAGGTCGAGGTTAGTAACCAAGATCTTGCCACACCATCCGTGGTGGTCGCAAGCAATTGGCCATTACTTTCGCTTCCTCCAGCTACCCTCATGACTATAATATAAATCATGCACCACTGATGGGTTGATCTTACCCGAGTTGAAAGATCGAAATGGCAATCGAGGGGGTGAATGATCCCAAAATAAAAATTTCCCACTCAAAGTACTCCAAACAGTCTCGCAATAAAAATCTGAAACACCCAAAGATTTCCCTTAAAATGGTGTTTCAGATTCGCACACCCTCCAAAAACCCGAACAATTAGACAACTATGTGTACCCTAGCTTGCATGGATGAGAACCATGAATCATGTGAGGGAATTTTAATCACAATCCTGGTTGTCAAGTGTTCAAACAAAGAGGAATCAGCCAAAGACTACTTTTCTAAAAGAGATAAAGCTAAAACACCAAAGTCTCTTTCTAAAAGTAAAATCAGATTTTACTAGAATTGTCCTCAATTGGAGCAGGTGGTTGGTGAGTTTCGTTGTTTCACAATTTTTGGAATTTTTCTCCTCTGAAAAGTTGGGTCGTGAAATACTCCACCAAAATCACCTCAAAAATATTTGTATAATAAACATGAAAAATCAAGCAATGTAGACAATGTCAGAACTTCAACCGAAAGTTTGAGGCCTTGCCACTTCATAGCTCAAAAGGTGCAACCTGTGGACTCAAAAAGTTTTCTACAGATGGATATATGAGTCGTGCACCTTGAAAACAAGAATCACTGAAAATGATTTTTTATATTTTTATAAAATCAAATACTCGACTGCTGCGTGAATAATAAGTTCGACAGATTTGCAATTCAATAAGAACTTGACCTCTAGTCTATCCTAGGTTCAAGAAAGATATAAAACCATATGAGCACCCTTAAGACATCCTAGAAGAACAGCATTTAGAAGGAGGGAGGAAAATCCAAATTATGATAAAGTAAATTAGTAGAATATAAATGCGGGAGTAAATTTCAATTTAAATTATGTAATTTAAATGCGTAATGTAAATGCGTAAAGGAAATGAAAATGAACATAAATGAAGAACATTTCATTTCTGGAAGGAGAGGTTACAAAGCCTCACATTTCATGTGGGCAAAGCTCAAAGGAGCATCAAAACCTCAAACCTTAAAGGGAAGGCTACCCTCCACCCCTATTTATACAACTCTTGGGCCACCTACCACCCTTGATGAGCCTCTAAACCCTAGAGCATCCATCAAGGGCTAGGATTTACCCACTCAACCAGCCATGCAAGGGTTCACCCAAAACCCACAACACATAATGGGTCTTCTTGCACGGTTCTCAAAGCACACTAACTAGACCCGCTATTCTATCAACTAGACCGCAATCCGACGCCCTCATCGATCCAAGCAGATCTAGCTAGCATCACATCCATTCCTTGTCTTCACGACTTGCACGGACTCTGCCTCCGATCATCTTCCACCATCCTTCGCCTCACCATGACCTAGCACCGCGCGTCCCGCAACCATCAAAAACAAGGAAACTCCTCACATAGCAATGCCCACAAAGATGTGCAATAAATCCATGAAAGTACACTCATTAAAATTTATTTTTCCTCGTTCTGGCCGATAGCAGCTGGTAAACAGAGAAGACCTCAAATTGCTTCCAATTGAAAATCCATTTCAAATCAAACTCAAACATGAGCAACTCAAGCTCAAATTTAGTCAAATACTCATCACAAATTTGATAGACTCCACAAGGTCCTTCAATCTCCCCTTGATGAGTATATTGTCAAACACAACAAAAGGCATATGATTTGAGTTTGAAGAGGATGAAGAAGAAAGCAATTTTTTAGTTGCAAAGTCAAACTTGGTCTAAAGATAGAAATTGGAACCATGACCAAGTTGATGAAGAGCAAGTTTTCAACAAAAACTCTAAAATCCAACTAAACATGTCTAATGTGATTATGTGATTATGATCCAATAGAAGTAGTAGCATAGTTTTACAAAGATCATAATAACGAAATAAGCATTCACATTTTTATCTTCTTGGTGATGCCTTTTCTACGCTTTCTCCCCCTTTTGGCAATATAGGCATCAATTTTTTTATGTATGCATGAAATGCAATCTAAAGAGCTTTGAAGATTATCCAATTGATCAAAATGGAAAGATATTACACCAAGCTTGTCAATTTCAGAATATGACTAAACTAAGACATGTCCAAGACCAATACATTTTATGAAAAAGCTTAGTTTTATGATATTTCATTTTAGCATGATTTGACAAGTGCAAACTTAACAAAGTTTCAAAGCTAGAAGCAAAACCACTCAAGGATCAAATGGAAAACCTAGAGTTCAACCTACTCAACACTTTGGGGAATTTTGAAGTGCATATAAGGTCCTTCGAGCTCATTTTTCAATTTATGCAAATTTTCTTTAAGACTTTGAAAAACATAGCGGGGTGCAAATGTTTGACATTATTTGCATTCTTTACCCCCCTTATGTGTTTGATATTTGCTTTTTTTTTAAATTGACTCAAGCCATTTTCGATGATCTCAAGAGTAACTCTTAAGAGAATGATCTTGGTCATACACAATATATTCCAAGTTCATCCCAAGTGCAATGGGATGCAATCTCGTGAATATAAAGTGTTGAGATCAATTTTGCACAAAAGAGTCAATTTTTTTTAATTTTCAATTTAGCACATATGAGCAATTCTGAAGGACTCAAATATGGATAAAACAAATTTCACCCAAGTTGCTATAGGGACTCTAGAGAAATCCAAAATTTCACAATTCATGGTAAAAAACCCCTAGAGAAGAAACTTAGTAAGTAAAAGCAACATGTTTCATCAAGTTTTCATTTAAAGCTATCAAATTTCTTGGATTTTAATAAGCATAGCATGATAAATGGACTTGGACATATCTAAGCTAGTGATTTTCTTCAAAAGTTATAGCATGATGTATTTCATGAAGATTGAGTCAATTGCATAATAGACAATGCTCATAAAACAAAAATGCGCTTAAATGCAATATGAACAGATTCCCAAACTCCCCTCAACAAATTAATCAATTTTAAGCTCAAATCTGTTAAAGTTGAGTTATTATCAAGACTAGGCATAAGGAAAACCCAAATAAACTCAATAACAACCAAAAAACAGTAATGAGGAGAAGAAGTTGAGAAACTCAGAAACTGGATGGCTATAGAGCATAGAAAGATAGAAGAGACTCACTACAGCTGCATCGCTCTTATCTTCCCCAAGGACTGATATAGGGAGCCGACTCTAGATCCCAACTAAGGAGTGCACACAAACCTCTGCCTACCAGGAGGCCCAATACCGCTAGACTTATAAGACTGTGAGGAACTCAACCTAGAGAGAAGAGAGAACACTAATCACGCATGATAGCAATCTAAAGCACAAGATAAGAGGTCCATGCAAGGCATGCCAAGTCTAACCGAGCGAACTCAACTCAAGAAAATAATCCCAAAATCACCCTTAAGAAACACAAAGAAGAGAAAAATCGAAGAGAATATATTATACATAATATACAAACCAGCTCCCTCACGAAAGGTCCAAGGGCTCACGATTCCAAGCTCACTCTCAAGGCAATAAATCTGAGCTATCCAAAGGCTTGGTGAAGATATCGCTAATCAAGGTCACTTTCACAAATCAAGCACGATATCTCCCTTCTCCACATGGTCTCTAAGGAAGTGATATCTAATATCAATGTGCTTGGTCCGAATGTCGTGACCGGGTTTTTAGCAATGCAAATAGCATAGGTGTTGTCACAAAAAAGTGGCACACTCTCTATCTCTAACCCATAATCTCGTAAGGTCGATCTCATCCAGAGCACCTGGATACAGCAACATACTTGGCCTCAGCGGTGGACTATGCAACTCCGGACCGCTTCCTAGATGACCAAGAAACAAGAGAAGTGCCAATGAATTGGAAAGTGCTGTATGCTCTTCCTATCTATCCTACAGCCCGCAAAATCGGCATCGAAAAAGGCTCTAAGAGATAGACAAGAAGAAGAAGAGTACCAAATACCATAATCAGTGGTAGCACGAAGGTACCTAAAGATGCGCTTGACCACCTGGCAGTGAGAGGCACGAGGAGAAGCTTGAAATCGAGCGCATGTATTACACAACGAAATGTATGTCCACCTCAAGCAATGAGGTACAAGAGGGAGCCGATCATGCTCCGAAACTCCTTTTGATCAGCAAGCTCACCATCCTCATCGGGCTCGAGGACAACAGTGGTGGCCATATGAGTCATCACCGGCTTTCCATCAGACATATCGAAGCGCCTAAGGAGGTCACGGGTATACTTGCCTTGATTCAAGAAAGTACCTCCCGAGTCCGCTTGATTTGGAAGCCAAGAAAGTAGCTCAACTCGCCCATCATACTCATCTCAAACTCAGGCTGCTCATCACCTCGTAAAACTGAGACACAAGCGAATGAGATGAGCCACCAAATGATATCGCCACATAACTGACGAGAAGAAAATGCGACTCATGGTGTCCGATGAAAAGAGTCTTGTCTACTACTCCCATTTTGAAGTCATGGCGAGAAGATAAGACTTGAGCCTCTCGATACCATGCCTGGGATCTGCTTGAGTCCATACAAAGCTTTGGAAAGCTTGTATACATGACATAAACCTCTTCCTCAATATAGCCATTGAAGAATGCACTTTTGACATCCATTTGATAGAGCTTGAAGCCCCGGGATGCAGAGAATGCAAGGTGATCCGATAGCTCTAGTCTAGCTACAGGGCAAAAGTCTCTCAAAGTCAAGACCTCAACCTCGAGAAAAGCCCCCTGCAACTAGCCTAACTTTGTTATGAATGACAACCCCATCCTCACTCGGCTTGTTTTTAACACCCACTTGGTCTCAATGACATTATGACCAGATGGACATTCTACAAGCCGTAAATTGTTCCTCTTGAAGTTTTCAAGTTCCTCATGTATAGCATTAGTCCAAGACTCACGATAATGCATGAGTCACATCCTTCGCTCAAACGAGGCAACAAAGGCAGAGTGAAGGAAGAAATTGACAAACCTGTTTTTTAGCGATCGACTCACTCAAACAGATCGTCGATGATCCGATTAAATGGATGAGAACGCTGAATATGACGGAGGGTCCAGAAGTATGGCCTCTCACTTCGCGTAAGAGGTAGGAGCAGAGCCACTAGTCAATGAGAGTCGAAGGCAATGGGCTGACCTTCCCGAGGTGCGTAAATGGAAATGTGGAGGCACCTCGTGTAGAGAGGGGACTAGATCGTGGAACACCATCATCCTCATCATCTACAAAGATGGTCTCGGAGGAAGAAGAAGAGTCTCGGAATATCGGCCTAGCACCTGGCTATCCTCATTAAAGGTCACTTCACTGTGTCTCTATGATCCTATGATCGCAACTCTAGACCCTATTGCTACGAGAAGAAGTCGAATAACCCGCAAAAGATACCATCGTAAGAGCGAGACTCAAACTTATCCAGTTACAAACTTCAAATGAAACACTTGCAACCAAACACATGAAAATGAGAAACACTAGGCTTTCGCCCATACCTCAACTCGTAAGAAGTGCGATACAAATGTGCTCAAGAATACACGATTAGAAACATGGCAAGCAAGAGCTATTGCCTCACCTTCAAACTTCCTAAGAGTACTGTGACTCGCCTAGCATCGTCTCCGCCATCTCTACTAGGGTCCTGTTTCTTCCTTTCCATGAACGACCATGTGGAGGTCCATCCATGTTTGTGATGAGTATTTGACTTTATTTGAGTAATGTGTGCTCAAGTTTGAGTTTGATTTGGATTGATTTTCAAAATGAAGCAATTTGAGTTGTCTCTGTTAGGAGTGGCAGCACTGTCAGATAGACGCAGAGTGATGAGTTGGATGGTTTATTGTACATCATTGTGAGCATTGCCATGTGAGGAGTTTCTTTGTCTTTGATGGTTGCAGGCGATGTGCTAGGTCATGGTGAGGCTGAAGGATGACCTGACTAAGCGAGGAGCGCCGAGGTCCAAACGGTTGGGAGATCGCTTCAAGATGATCGGAGACGGAATCCGGCAAGTCAAGAAGACAAGGAAAGGAGTTGATGCTAGCTAGATGCCGCATGGATCAATGAGGGCCGCTTGATTGAGGTCTAGTTGACAAGTTAGCGGTGTGTGGTTTTGGGTTAGCCTTTGCATGGCTGTGTGTGGGGGTTAATCCTAGCCCTTAGATGAGTGCTCTAGGTTGAGGGACTCATCCAAGGTGGTAGGTGGCCCAAGAGTAGTATAAATAGGGGAGGGGCAGCCTCCTTCCCTTGAAGGTGTTGAGGTTTTATGCTCATTTGAGCTTTGCCCAAATGAATGTGAGGCTTGTAACCTCCCTTCCAGAAATGAAAGTTTTATCCATCCACCTCTGAATTTATTTTATGATTTACATTATGTCTTTACTTTATGCAATTCAAATTCAGCATTTACTTTCGCAATTACATTCCCGCAATTTACTTTCAAGTAATTTGGATTTGCCTCCTCCTTCTAAATGCTGCTGATCTTGGATGTTTTGAGTGTGTTCATATGGTTTTACATCTTTGCACTCTTGGATTGAGTAGAGAACATCTTTCTTTCAAGTTCCAACTTTGATCAGAACTTGTTCTTCTGGGCAGCAGTCAGTGTTTGATTTGTGTAAAAATATATAAAAATCCTTTTGAGTGATTCTTGTTGGAGGAGGTGTGGGACTCTGATATACACCTGAAGAAAAATTTTGGAGTTCACTTGTTGCACTGTTTGGGCGCTAATGAGGTGAAAACTGAGCCCCAAACGTTCTGCTCGATGTTCTTGAGCATACTGTGTTCTTAGATTTGTCCTGTTTTTTCTGTAAGGGTTTTGAGGAGAAATTTTGTGGAGTTCTTCACGACTCTGATACTCATAGGGAGAAAATTTCAGAATTGTTTTAGCTGCAGAAACCCACCAACCTCCTGTGCAAATTGAGGACAAGTTCTGAATTTGCTTTTGCTTTTCTGAAAGTGACTTTTGTGATTTGAATTGATGTCCTTTCTAAAAGCAAGAGTTTGAATTGATTCCTCTTTATCTTGGACACTAGACAACCAGGATTGTGACTCAAAATCCCCACATATTTTATGGTACTTATCCATGCAAGCTTGGGGTACACATAGTTGTCTAGTTTTTTGGTTTTTCAATTTCCTTTGAGCGATCTTTTCGAGGTTTTTGTTGAATATTTTGGGGGAATTTTTATTTATGCACCATTCACCCCCTCCTGCTCGCCATCTCGGTCCTTCAATTGGTAATGTGAGCTGCTTCTGCTTTTCTAGATCTTGACCGGTCTCAAGAGCCATGGCGACTGACAAATATTCCACCAAGCCTCCCATCTTTAATGGAGTTGATTTTCCTTTTTGAAATCCTTGATGGAGTCATATCAACGCCTGGGCTACCGATATGGCGTATGTGAAACTCCTGTGATGAGGTTCCTCGCTGATGAAAATGTCACTACCATCAATATGGTTGACGTTGAGGCTAATGCTAAGGCAAGGAACATTCCTCATACAGGTCTTAGCCACGGTGAGTATGATAGATTTTCACCTTCGCTCCGCCACGAGATTTGGGTAACCTCGATGCTTACCATGAGGGCTCTACTCAAATCAAGACTGTGAGGCAGATCGCTCATGCGCGAGTACAACAAGTTTGATCAACGCTACTGGGAGAGTCTCGACGAGTGTTTTGGTCATTTACAAAGATTTTGAGGACCTTTCGAGCAGCTTGGTTGTATATACCCGACTCTGGACAATGCTCGCATTTCTTGGACCGCACTCTCGACCTTCGGTTTGGGGAGATGAAGGTGACCACCATCAATGACACCACCGACTTATCGACTCGACTCTTGACGGGCTTTATTCCCGCCTCAAGACTCATGAGATCGATGTCGTTTCTCTAAGACGTAAATCTCAGTCGATGGTTTTGGTCACCGATCCCATTGATCTTTCTTTCTTCCGATCCTTCTATTGGTTTATCTCTTTCCGCCTTTATGAAGCTAAGCATGAACTAACTGGAAAATTTCCGTAAAATGAGCTGTTCTTTCTCTGCAGTAAGTTTTCTCATGCATACAAGAGGGTGAGAGAGAGGAAGAGGAGGTATGATCATCGCTTCGAGGTGGTGGTCCCCAACCACATTCGGTAAGAACTGTCCTAAGCTTGAGAAGGGCAGAACGACGATGGGTTCGGCAAGAACGACCACAATCTAAAGAACTGCAACAAGAAGCCCAGTCATGGAACTCTCCAAGACGAGGAAGAAGTACCAAGCAACTTCTCCAAGAACAAGAAGCTCTTCCACCCGTCCTTGGCAGCTGACGACATCAACCTCTCCAACAGGAGACATGGGCAGTGAGGCGGGGATGATCTACAAGAGAAGAAGGCGTGATGACTTCTCCAAGCATGTGCTTCATGACCGATCACAACGACATCAATGACTCAGCTCTAGTGACTCGGATGAGGTACCTCTATATATGACTCAAAACTTTCACGCAAATTAGGAAAATTTCAGTACTGTTGAAACTAGGTATGCAGATTTGAGAAGGAAATGAGTACCTTGACTGAGTGCTCATAAGATCACAGCAATCGGAAGAAAGAAGCACAAGAAGAAGAACAGGGGAAGGAGAAGAAGAAAAGAACCCGAAAGAGAAGATCTCTCCGCGTGCTTTTTGTTCCTGTACATTTTGCCTCAATCTGAGGCCTCAAAG